>BSBM01000085.1:12195000-12795000 GCA_027924585.1 Larix kaempferi | reverse complement strand
AAAACTCCTTCCACAACTCCAATTGAGCAATCATCCCCGGGAATTGAAAGTCTTACATCAAAACTCCATGACGAGTATAACCCCTACCTTCTTCGTGAACATCAGTATCATGGGGGGAAAGAACTATTTGCATAGATTATTGGTTGAGTTTGTCCCTATCCCATACGGTGTTGCATGCACAAATTATCCTTCGTGGTTATGGGATCCCACAAGATCACTAAATGAACCAACCCTCCACCTCCAAGGGTAGATTTCTATCAAGCTCCACCTCAGATCATGATATCAAAGCATTAGTTGTAATCATAACATTAGAAAACATATGTCAGGATTATGAACATCAAGAAACTGCATACTACCATATGTCATCACGAGAGTATATCATTGATCCACATCTGAAGTTGATTGGCTTGCTTTGACTAGTAGGCCTAGTCCTAGTCAACGACTTATCAGTACCACTTGTCGAGGATTGACGCCTCCAACATGCTCCCTCGATGACGACTATTGCGCACCAATTACAACTAACCGACTATGGAAAATTGTCCCTCTGTCTTCCAATCGACTGTGACGATTGCACTTCTTAGACCACTACAAATTCTTTTGTAACTGAACATAACGAGCAGGCAGCTCAAGCATTCTCAACACTCTATATAATTATGTGCATTGTTGTAAAATAAGAGGATATGAATGGAGAAGAAATGATATCAAAGTTTTTTATCCAAATTATTGCATTTTGTCTGGGTATATTTCTGATTGTTTTCTTGTTCTGGATTGTCAACTTAGTTAAGTTGCTTCCACCATAATAGCCCTCGACACATTCAGTCAAACCTATTGTCCCCCATCGAACTCATGGGTGACGCAGATCATTGTTATTAGAGCTTGATCTTGTGTAAGATTTGTGGAGACACTTCTTGCTAAAGTTACCTGACTTATGCCTATTCAAACACGCTCACAAACCCAACAATCTAGACAGATCCTACCTTCAACTTCTGAGTATCTACCAGCTCGCAACACTCAACCGAAGATGCGAGACAAAGAAGACAATAAACATGCAACTGAAGATACAAAGCGACTCATTGAGCAAGCACTTGCTCGACAACGAACTAAAATGTACGAGCAGTTCAATGAGATTCTTGCTCAACTCACTAGTTCATTTGGCTTGACTTCAGTTAGCAATTCGACAATAAATGCCTCTAATAAAGCCAGTCCTTTTAAGGTACAGATGAACTTGGATATACCGAATCTAGAAGGAAATATTGATGTTGAATCTGTAGACAACTGGGTACAGCAACTTGAATACTATTTCACTATGAATAAACTCTCAAAATATGAGAAGATCACCATTGCATCTTTGAAAATGTTGACTTATGTGCACTATTGGTGGGATAATCTATCGACAAAAATGGAGAAAGAAGAAAACCCCATAGAAACATGGGATAAATTTTTCAAGCATGTCTGAAGGGAGTTCTAATCACCCAAATACATTGAACAACAGTATAAGAAGTGGCAGCAACTAAGGCAATGGAGAGACCAGTCTGTGCAAAGATATACTGACGAGTTCTATCGACTGATGGCTAGACTTGGCATTCAGGAAGAGGAGAAATTGATTGTTCTAAAGTACATCAGTGGATTGTCCCCATACATTCAGCAAGAGATGGATTTTCTTATTGTCAATACGCTCGTGGATTCATTCCATTATGCTAGCAAGCTTGAAGCGAAATAGAAAGTAAAAGCATGCCTCGCGACTAAGCCAACAGAACAACGATCTGACAAGAAGTCTATGTCGTCAACCTACTCTGACAAATCCAAACGCCCATCTCACCCGACTCCTCCTAATAAATATCAAGGAAAGAATCCTTCTCAGAGAGATAAGAGGGAACGTAGTAAACAACCCCCTGTCGGGAAATGGTGTGATTGCCACAACTCATTGTGGCATGACGTGTCTAAATGCAAAGCTCGGAAGACATTCTTAGCAAAATTGTCTATATCTGACTTGACTGACAAAGCTGTTGTGAAATCTGACCCAGAATCATCGACTCTCCTGGCATCGACATCGACAACTCCAGTCGCCTCAACTATTGTCGATGAGGAGGAAAAATAGTGCCTATTCGATAGACAAATTTGGGTTCATAATCCTTTGCATCTGATTGTGGATAATGGAAACCAAAAGAACTTTGTTTCTGAAACTCTTGTGAAGAAACTTGTTCTTGTCACTACTCCGCATCCTCAACCTTATAATATCGGTTGGATGAAGGATGGACAGGAACTTCGAATCACCCGACAATGCAAACTCGCCTGCTTCAATAAGCCTTTCAAATATGAAGTACTATGTGATGTGGAATCGCTCTCAGTAGCCGGCGCATTGTTTGGAGAGCCATACTTGTGGGATCGACATGGAAGTTATTAGTCACAACTGCAGAAGGTGATTGTCAGAATTCAGGATCAGTGGTATGGTATACCAGAGTGGCGACCTACATCGATAGTTGAGATGGTATATGCTAAATAGGTTAAAAATTTAATCAACCATACTCATAAATTCGCATTGATCATGATTAAGCCTCAACATTCTAGGAAGTCTGTAGCAACTAGTCAACTCGTCGACAACCGTAATCCTCGGCAGCAGCAATAGATCGACAACATTCTTGAAGAATACCAAAATGTGTTCAAAGAACCAAACAAAGTACCTTTACACTGTTAGGTAAAACACTCCATTGAACTCGCTCATGGTTCTTCATTACCTAACACATATGTCTACAGGAGGTCCAGTCCATTATCGAGAATGAAGAGATTCGTCGACAGATCCAAGATTTGATCGACAAGGGCCATATCCGACCCATTTCCTCTCCTTGTGGAAGTATAGTTGTTCTTGTTCTGAAGAAATATGGGACTTGGCGCATGTGCATCGACTACAGGGCACTCAACAAGATTTTAGTAAAGAATCGATACCCTTTACCAAGAATAGATGAATTGATTAATTGTCTGAAAGGTGCTAAATTATTCACTAAACTTGATCTCAAGTTGGGATATCATCAAATTCCAATCGATCCCTTCGATGTATGGAAAACTTATTTCAAAACAAAGGAAGGATTGTTTGAATGGTTAGTCACCCCTTTCGGTTTTACCAATGCACCTACAACCTTCATGCGATACATGGATGACGTTCTTGCGACCTTTTGTTGGAAAATTTGTTATTGTATAACTCGATGGAATCCTGATTTTTAGTAGATCGTGGGAGGAAGATGTTCGATAGCTCCAGCAAGTCCTCGACACCCTCCGACAACATCGACTCTACTTGAATTTGGAAAAGTGTTCATTTGCGATGGACAACATCAAATACTTGGGGTATGTTATCGACTCTGCGGGCATTCACGTCAACCTACACAAGATACAGATTCTCAAATATTGGCCCATTCCTCAAAACATTCATGAACTAAGAATTTTTCTTGGTCTGTCGAATTTTTATTGACGATTCGTACTTGGCTTCAGTCATATAGCCTGGCCTTTGACTCAAATGACTAAATTAAGTGGGAATACTATATTCAAGTGGATGCCAACACAGCAAGAATATTTTGAGCAACTCAAGCACATATTATGTACTGCACTAGTACTTGTGCTACCCAACTTACATCAACCATTTGAATTCGAAACCAATGCCTCTGAATATGCTATGGGAATCGCAATCACACAAGTCGGCTACCCAGTCGCATTCCACTCGGATACTTTCAATGACACTGTTAGGAAGTATTCGACATATGAAAAGTAGCTCTATTCCATTGTACAAGCTCTTAAGCAATGGAGACACTATGTCCTTGGCAAGGAAACAATCATTCATACCAACCATACACCCCTACAGTTTTCTCCATCCGAGTCTAAGCTACAGACGACCGAACAAGTCAAGTGGATTAGTTACCTACAACAGTTTTAGTTGGTAATTAAGCATCGGAAAGGCAAAGCCAATGCAACAGTTGATTGCCTTAGTCGACCACCGGTTAATTCACTTCTTATAGTCTTAAGTATGCATGGATATGACACCATTACTTGGCCACGACATTATGAACAAGATGTTGACTTCTCGATGGTGTATCGATAACTACAGAAATTTTAGTCGATTTCTCTCGACTATCACATGAAGGACAACCTGTTATACAAGCTTGCACAACTTTGTGTATCGACAGGTGAGAACCGACAAAATCTCATTTGGGACGCACACTACAACAAAACTATAGGACATTTTGGACTAACAAAGACACTCATTGTACTCCAAAAGTACTTTTACTGGCCTTCTCGAAAGATAGATGTCGACAAGTATATCAAATCATGTGTAGTTTGTTCCATCACCAAGCCACCAAACCGACAACAGGGTTTGTATACACCCTTTCCAATCCCTAATCGACCATGGGAATCCATTTCCTTAGACTATTTGACTAGATATCCTGTTACCCGACACCAGCATGATGCAATCCTGGTAGTGGTAGATCGATTTTCTAAGATGGCTCTCCTTATTCCTTGCAAGAAGACTGCAACTGCATAGCAGACTGCTCAACTCTTCTTTGAGAATGTCTGGAAACACTATGGCTTGCAGACTTCAATCATTTCTGACCACAACTCTATATTTCTAAGCTCTTTCTGGAAGACGCTCTGGCAACAGCTCGACACACACTATAGATGTCGATCGTGTTCTATCCCCAGACCGATGGACAAACAAAAGTTGTGAATCACCTGGTAGTACAACTGCTCCACATGTACAATCACCAACATCGTCTAACATGGGATGAAAGTCTTCCGTACATCCAGCATAGTTATAATCTAGCACGTCACAGCTCTAGAGGCAAGAGTCCGTTTGAATTTTGTTATGGATTTCAACACTCGGCGCCTCTCCACTTAGTCAACCGGCCGACTTCCTTGGTCGACACCAACCATGGACATCGATAAGTTGAGAAAGCACTCAATTTCAAGGACCAAATTTGTGACATCCAGAAGCAAGCACAGGAGATGTTACAACAAGCTAATGCGAAAGCTAAGGCTCGACACGACAAGCATCATATTCATCATTCTTTTCAATTTGGGGATCAAGTCTGGTTACATCTCAGGAAAGATAGGTTTACAGTTCCATACAAGAATTTAAATACTTTGAGATATGGTCCTTACACCATTCTTGAGGATATTAGGGAAAATGCCTTTAAGCTCAACATTCCTTCATGACAGAGTTTACATCTAGTATTTAATGTGGATCTGCTTCAACCATATCATGCACCAATGCTTGAACAAAGTAACTTGCAGACGACAGCACCTGAATATATACACCCAGATGTTTAGGAGACTCTACTTGGTGACATAATCGTAGGCCGAAAAATATGTCGTACAAGGATGCAAGCAATTCCCTTCTTTCGAGTGGCCAAATCTGGATAGATTCCAGCCCAAGGAAAGTGGTATTCTAGTGTTGAACTGACTGAGAAGTTTCCACATATGCATGAGCAAGCAATGGGGACCATTGATTCTTAAGTAAGGGTGAATGATCCACCTTTGAATTTGATTGGCTTATTTCGACTAGTAGGCCTAGTCTTAGTCAATGACTTCTCATCACCACTCATCGAAGACCAACAACTCTGACACGATCTGTCAACGACAACTATTGCACATCGACGACAACTGACCAACTACGACAGATTGTCGCTCTGTCTTTCGATCGACTGTGACGATTGCATTTCTCAAACCACTACAACTTATTTTGTAACTGAACATAACAGGCAAGCATCTCAAGCGTTATCAACACTCTATATAAGTCTTTACATTATTGTAACATAAGAGGAGATGAATGGAGAAGAAAAGATAGCAAAGTTTTTCATCCAAATTCTTGCATTTTGTCTCAGTATATTCCTGATTGTTTTCTTGTTTTGGATTGTCGACTTAGTTAAGTTGCTTCCACCATGACATCCCTCAACTCATTCAATTGAACATGTTGTCCCTTGTCGAACTCCTGGGTGATGCAGATCAATCATCACCATGAACATCAAGTAACTGCATTCTACCTCTTGGCATCATGAAAGCATAATATTAGCATACCCCGTTATATCATAATATTATCATAAATAGTAAACAATTGCATGCTAAGAATGGCATAAACATAAAGCTATATAATCATCATGAGATATCCTCATCATTATAACATCATCCTCATAATATCATCATGAATGGCAGAGAAGAACATGAATCTTAAGGACCCTATGCTAAGTGTGGGTTGTCATCACATGAAAAACATATTTTGAAATACCATACAACATTAAATCTAAGGTCATTTTATTAACCAACATGAATAATCAATAAAATACATGATAAATACCACATATTGTCATTAAGTCATTATATTAATAATCATGAATCATTAAATATTTGCATGCTAAATTCCACGTGATATCATAATTTAACATATCTTAAATAGATCAACATGTTGTTTACCATATGTATTCCTAAGAATCTAGACATGGATTAGCATCGTGAATACTCCCGTCATCATAATCAACTTTACCCATAGCATTAAATTAGGTGCACAGAATAATAACATCACAAAAACACCATATCATGATTAATTTATTCACCACATAGCATTTTCATAATTGAAAATTACTAGCAGTGCATGTATACAAGTAATGAGCATCCAAATATATCTAATGTCATAAAAAGATCATCTGGACAACCATCATGTATAAGCCTATTAATACTGAGTAAATCTACTCACAAAGATATGGAAAGTCTTGATGCATTTCCTCTGCGTCCTCTCAGCTGGAATATTTTGGGCAGTACCGATCCCATTGGACCTTAACCTAATCAAGAGTTTATCTCTTGAGCTGACGAACCCCATCTAATATGCAATATGGTTCGACTTGGATGACCCTCTCTTCGAAAACTTGCAATCCCTCCAATTTCAACACATGTGATGGATTAGAAGCATAATGTCCAAGTACTGAAACATGAAATCCATGATGTGTATTCCCAATATGGGATGGAAACTCAAGCTTGTGAGCAATAGGTCCAATATTTTTAAGGATATTGAATGGTCCAACAAATCTCGGGGATAGTTTTGTTCCTTTTCCAAATCTAAAGGCACTTTTAATGGGTTTGACTCCAACAAAGACTTCACTAATCACTACCTTCTTTATAGCTTCTATTTGTTCTTTTGGAATCCACATAACTCTTTTGTTGGTATCTAGATTATTTAAGCCTTTGTTCAATTATAATCATATATCCCTCCATTTCTTGCAACATGTCTTCTCCCAACATAAATTAATCATGTAATCAATCCCAACTCAATAGGGTCATGCAAGGTCTCCCTTATAGGATCTCATATGGAGCTGGATGTATGGAACTATGATAAATATTGTTGTATGCAAAATCCACTAAGGGAAGATACCTTTCCCACTAGTCCTCTCGGACCATGACATACATTCTTAGCATGTCTTCTAGTACTTGGTTAACTCTCTCATTTTTTCCCTTCGTTTCAGGATGATAAGTGGTACAAAAGTTAAGTTGGGTGCCCATATATGCTTGAATATTTTTCCAAAATATCAAAGTAAATCGGGAATATCTATTTGAGATAATTTTATGAGTCACCCCATGCAAGCGAATTACTGCATGGACAAAACTCTGAGCAATGTATGGTGCATCAAAGGTGCTCCTAATTGGAATAAAGTGAGCACTCTTAGTAAACTTGTCAGCAATCACCATGATACAATTATGTCTCAAAGGTGTAATCCTTCAAAAAAATCCATTGGAATAACCTCACATTTAGTTTTTGGTATATCATGTGGTTGTAGGAGGCCAGAAGGGTGACAGTTTTTAGCCTTAACCTATTGACATTCAAGATATCGAGCCACAAATTGTAATACATCCTTTTTCACTCCGTCCCAGAAGATCCTTTTTAAATCGGCCTGCATTTTCTTTACTCCCGGGTGTCTTGAGTATGGATCTCTATGGGATTCTTCCATTATCAACCTCCTTAGATCACCATTCTTAAGGACATAAATCCACCCCTCACCCTGCCCGACCTTAAAATTCCATCGCTTTCAAAAGAGTACCCTTCAAATTTAGATCCCCTTGGTACTCTTATTTGCAAATTAGACTTCACTTGTTGGTAGCAGCTATTCTACGCAAGGTGTCTGACAATTTGATTTCTCAGGTCTACCTTTAAGGATATCACTGAGTTAATCCTAGGCCTCCTTCTTAGAGCATCAACCATCTTGTTCTCCTTTCCCTTGATATAAGTAACCAAGAAATCATATTCACTGAGTAACTCACTCCAATGACGTTTTCATGCATTGAGTTCATTTTGGGTAAAAATATGTTTAAGACCCTTGTGGTTTGTTTTCAACTAAAACTAACATCCCATAAAAGAATGTCTCCATAACTTTAGGGCCATCATAGCTGACACATATTCTAGATCATGAGTGGCATAATTGATTTCATGGTTCCTAAGATTACATGAGGCATAAGCTATAACTCCTCCTTCCTTCCTACATTAAAACTACACCTATGCCCTGACTCAAAGAATCTGTACAAACACAAAAATCCTTGTCCATATCTAGCATTCTCAATATTGGGTCACTTGTTAATCATTGCTTTAGTTTTGTAATTAACTCCTCACATTCATTTGTCCATTCAACTTTAACTCATTTTGGAGAGAGGTAACAGGATTTTCTATTCGAGAGAATCCTTTCACAAACCTTCTATAATAACCTGTCAACCCCATAAAGCTACATATTTCGTTAGCATTTATAGGGGATGGCTAATTCATTATAGCCTCAAATTTGTTGGGATCCACTACTATACCTTCCCCACTGATCATATGTCCAAGATATTGAATTTATTTCTAGAAGAAGGAACACTTAGACAACTTCCCTTACAATTTAAGTTCTCTAAGACACTGAAGCTAATTCATTATAGACTCAAATTTGCTAGGATCCACTACTATACCTTCCCCACTGATCATATGTCCAAGATATTGAATTTATTTCTAGAAGAAGGAACACTTAGACAAATTCCCTTACAATTTATGTTCACTGAGACACTGAAGCAACCTTAGATGTTCTTGATGCTCCCTCTCATTTTGTGAGTAGATGAGGATGTCATCCAAAATCACTTGAACAAATAGGTCTAAGTATTTTCGGAATACACTATTCATTAAATTCATGAATGTCGTAGAAGGTCTTACATGGTTTACTGATGGGTGGGTAGATACTAGGGTATTCATTGTATCTGATGGTTGGACTAATGTTAGAAACCAACATTTGATAAATTTCCTTGGTGTTTTAGCTAGTGGTGCATTGTTTCTTGTAGCACATGACTCCTCATATATCACTTCATCTGCTCAAAACATATCATAGATCCTACTAAATACCATTGATGAGGTTGGTTCAAAAAATGTGATTCAATTTTCTTGAGGAGGGTTGGCGCCAGTTTTCTTCTTGGATTTTATTATTTGTTGACACTTTGGTATCAACGGGAAATGGTGTGTGTAATGGACATATTCTCCAAATATGGCACAAGGGAAGTTGGTTCATAGATTGGGATTCTTTCCTTCCTTGGGGAAAATATTGGTCCTTGTGCTCTGGTTTTGATTTCTATTGTTTTGGTTTTGTTGGGGAGGGGGATTTCCCCCGTGCCCTTGTGGTTGGTTTTTTTTGTTCTTGTTTTTATTCTTCCCTTGATTTTTTGGATTAGGGAGATTAGCTACATTTAGCTGCTCAAATCGTTGGGCCTGCTGTACAGGAGAGGGTTGAACTAGATTTACCCCAACATGAGTCATGGGGTGTATACCAGGTGGACCAAGGAATGGATAATATGGATTATATATGGGTGCAGGTAAGTATGGGTTGGAAGCTCCATATGGTGTGGATGTGGGAACTTGTGGCACCAAGGAAGATGGTTGTGCAAATTGTAATGTGCTTAGACGAACAAAGTTTGCTCACACATAAACTATCCAAAATATCTGGAATATAATGTAATCCATTTAGGAATAATAATATATTGAGTAAAATGTATATAAATGAATAAGAGATACATGATTATAATTGAGGGCTCATATATATACTCACCCAGGGGTTCCCTTTCATAAAGGGACGTGACATTTCACAAGGAAGGTGTCTCTTCATTACATATTAGTTTAGCGCATATTAATTATTGATTTATTGTTAATAGTTATTTATATTTATATATTATATATATTTTGTTTATTACATTTCCTCCCCCTTAGAAATGCTTTGTCCTCAAATCATAATTATGGAATAATTTATCCCTTGTTCTTGCTCGTGATGCCTTCTTTTGATCTTATGTATTGGTAGCTGCGATACTTGATGAAACGAGACGATATGAGCAATGAATTCCCAAGTAAAAAGGTTGCATTATTTGTGAAGTGGTCCATCCCAAGTTAACCTTCATTGGGACCTTTTGCTGATCAATTTGTTGGATGGACTTTCTCTTTTTCTGCCTCCATAGAGTTTGTTGAATTTGTCTCCATTCTTTTTCTAAAATCATAACTCATTTGTTTATGTTCCTTTTGACCTTGTCGTTGGTCACAATAACTTTTATAATTTGGATGACGATAAGGTATCCTAGTCTTTTCTAATTGTTTCTTGGAGCCATATTTTGTTGATGTTTGTAGTGATTTGTAAATATAAACATTCTTCTGAATTTGAGTGTTGACTGACTCTGTATTGGTTCCCCTCTCTGATGTTTGAATTTGAGCATCTGATGACTTCTCTATTGGGTCAATCATCATTTCTTTGTTGATTGATGATCCTTTGCGATCTAACTTTTCTTGTAAATATTTCTTATCATGCTTTAGCTTTCTAACTTGTATGAGTAAGTCTTGATTATGTCTCCTTAAGCGTAAGAATTCTTCCTTATAATATGACTTATCAACTTCATTTTGGGCATCTTAATTCTCCTCTTCTAACTTTTGATTTCTGCACTTCATCCTTTGTCTTATTGATTTGAACAAGTAATTTTTTATTATGATCTCTTAAGCGAGATATCTCTTCGTCTTTATCAATGACCACTTTGTCGATTTTTTTCTGCATCTTCTGTATTGACTTTTGATTTTCCTGCGAAGTCACCTTTGAGATATCTTTGAAATATTCAGATGATGGATTTTCTAACTTTGACTTCATTGTAATGTTCTGCAATGCTATATTTTCCTTTTTGTATGAAAATGTCAAAAACTTATTTTTCTTGTTTAAAATGAATGTCCCAGTGCTTCCATCTAGGGTGCACCTAGAATTATGTCATCGTCATTGTACCACAAGGATTTAACAGTGAATTGCGAGACAACAATATAATCTCCAATGTTCAGTTGTAAATTGTTTATGCTATATTGTTTTTTGTTTCGCAAATCTAGTTTTCAGTTATATTTGACTCAAGAATCACTCGTTAGCTATTTCAATACTAATATAATCATTAGATCTGGTGGGATCGATGGAGATATTGATATATTTCTCTCCAAGTGTCTCTTTAACTCTGATTAGCACTGAAGGCGAAACTCTTGAAGTTTTAGGGAATTTTCCCTCCAAGTGTCTCTTTGACTCTCATTAGCAATAAAGGCGAAACTCTTGAAGTTTTAAGGAATTTTCCTTTATCTTCGTCGATAATTTATGTTAATTGATACCTTGATATAAATATCACTTTATATCGACCCTTTTCAATTAATTCCACTAACCATGATTTTTGGACTTAAAAACTTCCCTGATATAACTTTTCTTTTAACTTAGGAATAAAGATAAACTTCACTTTTATAAATATATATAATTTACTTTTCACTTCTATTTTTAATTGACTTCATTTAAAAGGTGCTTTTTCACCTTTTAGATCCCTCTTCCCTACCTTTAAATATAATAGAGTAATTAGTTGACTTTTAATGTAAAGCATTTTTTTAAACATGTTATTAACTGGTGATTATTCCTCCAAACGTCATGACTTCACTGGTAATACTCTGCAATTTTAATAATTAACTTTTGACTTGGTATGTTTCTAACTTTTAATTCATATACAACGAGTGTACGACTCTTTGAAATTCTGAATGTTAAGATTAACAACACAATCACTAGCAATCGCGATGGTTGGCAGCAGTAGTGAAACTTTGTTCCACGATTTATGATTTGCAGCGGCGATTATGTGATAGCTCTTGCAGCCCGAGAGACTGCGTAAGGTTTCTTAGCTCCGCAATGGTTGCTGTTTTGTGATAAAATGAAGGTAAAGATGTGGGGAATAAAACACAATTGACAAATGGAAAAATATGATAATCACAATACAAATGCATTGTGGTGCAATTGTCACTGGGCCTTCCAATAACTCTCATACTAGACAACTAGTGAAGGTATGAATGAATCAATTATAACAATGGGTATTGGGGTTATGTTCTAAAAAAATTGGAAACATTTTCAATATCTGACGAAATTTGACTCAGGTGTAAAAGGATCCCACAAACGCCACCTGGTGATAATTCTAGTTTTTGGTTACTAAGATACCTACATCAAGTGTGGATAAGTGTTTCGGCCTTAAACATCACCTCCACAAAGAGCTAGGAAGCTCAATGCGGCAAACAAAAACAACTCTACCTCGGATTTTACATCCTTGGGCACCACGCCTTCTTATCTGGGTTTGCTCACACTTGCTTTTAGTAGGATTTCACAAGATCCTTGAAATTCAACAACAACTATTGTTTCAAATGAAAAAGATTGGTGGGCATTATTTGGATGCCTAACGCAATCAATCCTGTCCTAATTGAAAATTTCTTTTGTGACATCTTTGATGGAGGATTTTAGTTGGTTGTGATTGTTGCCACCTGAATACGCACTTGGGGCTTAACACCGCAGAATCTTCAAACTACTTGGTGCGTCCTTGGAGGCAAGTCTTGATTTGAGATACTATCACTCAACACCCAACTCCTCCGTCTAAGATTATTCTTAGCAAATCCAAGCAGGGTGGTCCCTAAGAAAAGAATCTAATTTTTTTATGCTAAGTTACAAAAATGGAGTTAATTATAGGAGTTTGAAATGATTACTGAAACAAGAAAGCAACAGCACATGAATTAAGATAATACCAAATGAAACAGTTTTATCCATGACACATAATTGGTTAAAGTAAATGTGATTGTGAAGTAAACTAGTGCCAAAATAGTTAAGCGATTGTTGCTAAAGGGAAATGTTGCGCAATGTTTCTTGGTCAATTTTAATTATTATAGATGAGTGGATTATGGGAAGGGGGGCTCCGATACACTGTGAGGTACAAGGAACACAGTCCGGATTTGCTAGATGTGGTTTCAAACAAGAATAAGGTATATATCGGAGTCACAGGGGAATGTCCAACACTGACACCAAACGAGGGTGTAGCCTGACGGGGCCCCGCGGTCACTACCTAGTTGTTCTCTTTTCTTCATGAAATTTTCGCACGATAAGCAAGGCGAGATGTCAGATTTTTGTCCTTTAAGGGGAGTTTTATTTTAATGAAAAGTGAGTTGTTTAATTAAATGTGGAATGTTATCAAGCACTACAATTCTGTTTTTGATTTCCCCAAAGCTTAGGCAAGCCTGGGATGGGCAAGAGCATACACAAAAAATCGAGCATAATTTTAGTTCCAATTATTTGTAAAAGGTAAAGAACTTGCAAAACTAATAAGATGTTTTGCTAATTACTACAGGCTAAGAATCCCTCTTTCGAGTACCACCTACTCAAGGCAATCCTTTTCAGTGATACCGTACTTCAGGAAGGCAAAGCCAAGTTCATTACTCTTGCAAATTGATAAATAAAACTTGAAAGAAAACTAAACTAATTAAAAGAAAAACTACTTTATTGGTTAGCACATGAAACAAGACTAATAGCTACAAAGCAGCTAGTCCCTACCATAAAATTATGTCATGTTTTGTATAAATAAGATTATGTTATATTTTGTAAAATTGATCTTGTTATCTTTTGTATAACTGATGTATGATAAATTATAAAAATTATTTTGTATAATTAATAATGATATTATATTTAAAAATTTAAGTTTTAGTTTTTCTTAGTTTTTTTCATAGTTATTAAAGTTGTTTATTTTTAATAATTAATAATTAAGGTTTTTTAATAATTAATTAATAATTGCTTACTGGTTATTTTTAAGTTTTAAAAATAAGTTTTTAATTTTTAGTTTTTATAATATTTTCAATAATTAATAATTGTTGGCTAGTTTTTTTAGTTTTAGTTGTTTTAAATTTTAAAATTAGTTTAAATTTTTTTAATAATGGTTTTTTGTAATGATACATTGATACTTTCTTAGATACTAATGAAAAGAGTTAGTTTTAGTTTTTAAATTTTAAAAATTAGTAATTAGTAAATGTATTTAATGTATATAGAAGTCAAAGTACATGAGAGGACATGTAATAATAAGGAGGGAAACTTGCGTACTTGTTATCAATAACATATTGTACAAAAATGATAATATTCATTATCATTAATGAAACCTCTAGTACAAAGACCATATGTTAAGCTAGGAAAGAATTTTGAATTTTTAAAATTTAAATTAATTTTTCGTTTAAACAATTTCACATTCCAATAGGGGTAATTTGTCACTTCATAGCTTTTAGCCAATCATAAAATAGAAATAACAAATTTTTAAAATTCTACAAAATAATTTATATTTTCAAAACATTAAGTTTAATATATAAAAATTATAAAACTTTAAAAAACATTATAACTCTTTTTTGTATTAATATAAAAGTCAAAGTAGAAAGTAAAAAAAAACATTCACGCCATGAAAATGACGCAGGACCACCGGGGGGAAAGGTGTGGGCACTAAGCAGCCCACTATCCTTTATTATTTAATTTTACAATTTAAAAGGTGGTTTCCTTTGGCCTTTTTAAATGAGGAACCAAAGGCTTACAAGTTTCACAAACGAATTGTGATGGAGGTAAATTTCTCTAGGAGGCCTTGGATGGCCTAAATCTCTGAATTTTTCAGCAGCACTTCCTCTTACATGTTCGACAAAAGTGAAAAAATAGCCACCTGTTGTGCACCAAATGTGCTCAATAAAGCATTGAATGCATAAAAAATCTCAAATACCGAAGTTTAAAAAATAACCACAAGCACTTGACAAGACTAAATCTACTCTGAAATTATTACTTTTAGACTTCTAGTTCTAGTTGCATGCTTAGACAAATCAACCTTTAGATATTCATTTAAAGAAACCAAATTATTCAAGCATGTAAAGAAACGGGACCCAAAGAAAGTTTAATAAAAGGTGAAGGAAAGAGGGATAGAAAGAGTGCTATAAGCTTGGGAACTTTTGGGCCATGGAGTCTGATGGTGGAAAGCAGAGGGACTATGCTCCTTGGAAGTGCTTGAAATTTGGAGGAGTCAAAAAAGATCAACCAACCGTTTGAGCTAGATACCTACATCCACTTATAAATTCTTGCACACGAATATTTAAAACAAGAATTGGTGCTACCTACAATATAAACTTAGAAAGCATGGAAATCAAACAAGAATGCACATGCCCATCTAAGAGATCTAAAGCAGATAAGAAAAGAGAATAGTCAAACAAGAAATTATCTTACATACTGGGAGATACCTCCCCTTCAAAGGCCAACCCTCAACCAAAGAGATACAAAAAATAAATAAATACAGATTACCTCAAAAGCCATGCAATATTCATCCACACACAATGAGCCATACACCAGAGATTTGCCTCCAAATCCTTTTTTATTCCAAATGATAATCCAATACAATGCATACTAGAGCATCCCTTCAGTCCTTTGACCATGAGAAAATGAGAGGCAAATCCATGCTTAAATAGGAAAAGAGAGCACAAAACCCCAATGGGGTGAACTTGCCAAGTGTAGAAGAGATTGAGTGAAAGGGGGGCGAATTTGAGTTAATTGTGGTTGATTTGGAGTGCCTGGAGCTTATTGGAGTTTATTCCCACCTAAAAAGTGTGCCCCCACTCCAATGGTGACACATCCCCATCAAGAAATGTGCCCTCCTTCGGATGAATTCGCCCTCTCTATTGGAGATCTCCAATCATGTCCATCAAACGTTGAATCACAGGACTTGGCTCGCTCCTAAATCAACCTTGACACTCAATCACAACTACCACAACTCTGAATGACTGAAACATGTTTGGGACATGTTTCTTGATTTATGGAATTGATTTTTCTCTATTTTTTTAATTTGTGTATTCACTTTTTTGCCTTTTTCGAGAGAAATTCAATTTAAGTAATAAATAATCACTTATTTTCTCTCAAAAGTGGGTTTAAGGGTTAAGTGGATGCTCTGGGTTAGAAAATGAGCACCCCCATGAAAAAATATTCCTCCTAACCACTTTTTTATGGCTTTTTTTTTTTAAATTAAAACATTAAAAATTGACCCATTTTACAGGAAAAAAAATTATTTGCGAAAATTAAAAAGTAAACATAGGGGGGCCTAGTACATGTTCATATGAATCATTAATGATGACTAGCATGGTAATATACATTGACACTTAGACTTTAATAACCTCCCAAGATTTAGCCACCAAGGCGAATACTCTAGCTTTTGGAGGTGTGAGTGAAAAAATCAGAAATTATACGCTGCTGAAAAGCAATGCATAATTACCAAGGAAAAAACCCTCTGGAGTACCACATTGATGTCTAAGTCTTAGGCAAGCCAATTTTTTGACAAAATATGTCATGCTAAGGAAACTTATTACAATTCCCCGTGGGGTATAAACATGCAAAAAATTGAAAAAAAGGCCAAAAGTGGCCTGCTGGACTTCTAAACTTTTGGATATGTACAATTACGCTTGTTTAATATTTGATGGCTCACTTGAAATACAACTAAGTGCAACTTCGATGGATAACAGGGATTACATTATAGGTTGATTTTACATGGGTCCAAATTTGATTAAAGGTGTGACAAGAGAGGTATTTCAAACCTTTCCATTTTTCTGATTCATCAAGATCGCTTGTGAGTGCAAGATGAAGATCATACTAAAATGAAAGGAGTCTTTAGGTCCCTTGGTGTGTGCTTCAAGTGAGAGATACACAAATGTGTTTTGAAAGTAGAGTAAAGTGGAAATTCACAACTAACTTTAGAGAATAGTAAAGCAAAGGGATAACATTGATAGTTCGTTACTCTTCCTAATTAATCTAAGTGTGTTTGATGTTTGCAAAAGACCACCATATAAAGCTAAATGTGATAAGGGAGGTATTTCAAACCTTTCATTTTTTTCTGTTTTGTTAAGATCACTTATGAATGCAAGACAAAGAGCATACCCAAAATGAGAGGATTTTTTAGGTCCCTTCTTTTTATGTAGAAGTGAGCTAATCTAATTTTGCTTTAAATGAGAAAAATGCAAGTAGTAAAGAGTGTCAAACTAACATAAGTTCACTCAATTTTCATAGACTAATAATTTATTTTATAAACAAGCAATGTATGATGATATAGCCTACTTTTGATGAGATCTGGGAGGTTCCTTTGGGAACCTCAAAACCTTTTTCATTATTTTTACTTCCTACTTAAGCCACATGATTTGATTACTAGAGAAGTAAAAATAGCTTATGAGTTGTTTGATTAATACTTTAGCATGCATAGGAAGCCATTGGGACTACAATTTGTAGTGTAACTAAGTTAGAAAAACTAAAAAAATAGACAATTGCACTGGTTTTTGACACAATCGTGCGGGTAGCAAGTTAAACCCGCTTGGGTTTTTTACACATGGTCGTGCGAGCAGCAAGTTACATAGGCTGCATAGGTTTACTGCATGTGTAAATGACTGGAAACTCACACTGCTCACATGGCTATCAAAGAGAAAGTCACATGGGTTTGCGTGGAACATACGTTGAGAAAAGCGTGGTCCAAAAATTGGATGGAAATGGACCTTGAGCTTGCAAATCTTGTTGGTTAGGGGAATGAATAGCAAGAGTACGATCTTGCAAAACACCCCAAATCAATTATGAAGTAAATGGCAATCTATAGACAAGAAAACTAATGAAAAAGCAGTGGAGTCGCCAATACTATTTTGGGAAAAATGTCACAAGAGTGAGCAATCCTCCCTTATATTTACATGTTGCAACCAAGGAATCAATGTGAGTGATGATTAGACTACACACTAACAATCTAAAACAAAACTCAATAGAATGGAGTGAAATAAAAGATTGATAAGTGCTAATATCATAAAAGCAAAGAGAATGAGTTAGCTTCAATCATACAATATTGTCCAATGGAAAATGTGTACACAAATAGGGTCACCTAGAAGAATGCAGCTTCAATGGTAGCTAACAATCTCCCTTAGGGATGGGCCATTTTGAACTCTCTCAAATTGGTTCCTAACTAACTTAGAATGACGAGGAGAAACACTTGCTTCTTGAGGAAGAATTCAAGGAAGCTTTGAATTCCATATGGTGATAAGGTGTGTGAAAGATGAACTCTCAATCATTTTTTTTCAACATAACCTTGTTATATGTTTCTCTTATTGAATGCATGCTCATGGCTTCATTTTATAGGCCAAACTAAGGTCTTGAAACATCTAGTTCTCAATGTAAATGCTCCATCTTATGAAGTGGTCTCTCAAGTACAAGAATGAGGCTAGTGAATGCTCCCAAGCATGTGAAGATGCCAATTTGAATTCTTGGAGCCAAAAATGTTGTTGTGATATTCTTGAATGCACCATGGAAGTTATTGGTCTGATGCAAAGAGGAACTCAACTCTACGAACAGAGATGCACAACAAAACTATCCACAGATATGATTAAAATTAAAACAAAAATGCATATAGATAAAAACTCACGCATATTCACAGAGACAACCGCAATTCTAACATATTTGTTTATTAAACATGGACTACTCCCATATTACATTCTATGGAGCCACTCTCTTGAACTCCAAGCTTCAATCAACCTCTACAGCTTCAAGCTTACAACTCACAACCTCCTCTCCTCTATTCTCTCACCACATCAAAGAAATTACATATGTAAAATTATTGGAAAAATACCAAATAGTTCAACTACCAACTATTTGGTTTCAAATTTAGGGCAAGGAATCACTTCACTTTCCTAATTGTTTCACAAGCTTTATTATTTAGAGTGATCATTAGATATAATTAAATATTACTTCCTTTAATTATTTATTTGCACATTAATGTATACATTATAATATCTCTTCATCAAATATTTGGATGTGTACTTCAGAACCATGTAGAAATTAATGCAACTTTGTTCTCTTCCATCTAAAAGCAATGTTCTGTAGCAACAGTATAGATCTATATATCATCACAAATTTTGTAGCAACTTTTGTAGACCTATAGCATCATGCATTCTATAACAATAATCTATAAAAATAACATTATGGAGCATACATAAACTATTGAAGAAATCTATGTGCAAGATAGCCTTCTGGACTAGGGATGCTCCTACATCATGGTCCCTTCACTGGTACAACCGTGTGAGTTTCAAGACAATAGTCATGTGGATCTACACGAGTTTTGAAAAAAATGCCACGCAGTTGTACAAAATGATTGACTTCAATAATTCTAAGATTCATTTCTCATTCTAAATTTGATGAAGATGATTCTAATGAGTTATATGTTGATGATGTCCTTCTGCAATAATGGCTTAAATGACGCATGTGTGCGAGATTTAGGTGATAACATGTTGTAAGTCGAATTGAGTAGCAATTCAATGACCAAACTTGTGATTCCTTGTGCATTATAAACATCCATGGGAAAAGGAATTTGAAAAGAAAATCATTGCCATTTTTGCACTCTTTACGTTGTATTTGTGAATGAGAAAAAGCATTTTTGGAAGAGGAAATCTTGGGCATATTTGTTACTCTTCCCCCTTGTGTATTTTTGCTTGATGAAAGGGTTTGGGATCAACAAATCGTTAGTCATATGTAGCATGGTTTCACACTATAATTATGTTTGACTTAGTAATCCATATTTGATCTTCCTAATTAAACTTGATGGATATCTGGTTAAATTTGTTGATATATTGTTGCAAAAATTGTCAGGGGAACTGTTGAAGGCATAACGAGCACACTAGCATGTTTTCTCTATATTCAAATGGATAATATTGTTTCCAAATGGTCGTTTGTAATTGGACACATTATTAAATGGATAGTTTTTTTTTGTAATAGCGATTAACTAGACATGGGATTACCACCACGAGATGCCTGAGCTTATCTTGATTGCTGATTCCCTCCATCCAATGAGTATGGAGCAAGGTCAAAGGTTGACTTTCCTCCTTTCCCGTTGGATGGAGGGAATCAACAATCGAGATAAGGATCGCCCCACGAGATTTGATGGTCATCGACGTGTACCTCAACAATCATAATCTTCTTTAAATTCGTTGGGCATGTAATCCTTACAATTAATTTGTCTCTTTTGAATTAACCATCAAAATGAGGTATTGTGCTTTGGTATCCAACTTGAATGTAAGTTGTAAGTTATGTTTTTTTTCATAAAATTGCAAAATCCTTCACTTTTTTTTTATGTTTTTTTAGGATCTAGATTGTAATTTTACTGAAAACCACACTCTATTATGCAGATAAGAGAAAACGGACATCAGAATCAGGCGAGGATGAAGCTTCTGATTCAAAGTACAAGTGCAGATTTTGTGGAATACAATTTCTTAAATCTCAAGCGTTAGGAGGCCACATGAATCGCCATCGTCCAGGTCAGCATAGCCTTTTCTCCTTTAAACTATACTTGAGTTAAATTAATTTCTCATTGTGTACAACATGAATATGGATGTGTTAATGGATCTAGATTATAAATTTATGTAAATTTGTTAATGGATCTAGATTATAAATTTATGTAAATTTGTTAATGGAATGTTCGATATTCATAATTGTTTAAATAAACCAATATAAATCTATCTTAAACTCAAATTTATCAAGCACCCAGAGGGGTCCAATTTTTTGAGGTGTAATTTTTTTTAATTTTAAATTTTTTAAACGTCTTGAAAAAATTTACACCTCAAGAAATTAGATCTCTCTCGGTGCCTAATAGATTTGGGTTTTAGATGGATCTATGCTTGCTTATATTTTTTATTTGATGAGCCAACATGGATTTTTGTTAAGGACTTTTTATTTGGTTTTAAAATTTTATTCTGAGTCATTATGGATTTTTTAATTACTTTTTATTTGGCTTTAATTTTTTATTTTATGAGTGTACATGAATTTTTTAATTACTTTTTTTTTTTTTTTTGTACATAACACTACCTTACCTTACTTGACAACATCTCCTCCATACTGAATTGTAAAGCACCTAGCTACTCTTGGTGCAACTAGAAATATAATGCAATTAATTATACCGATAGGTGTTTAGATATTATCTTAGATTTTGGACTTCCTTGATTGGATCAACAAGATTAACCTGTAACAAGTAACAAGCGTACAATGAGGATTCATTTCATGGTCGTCGTATCTTGTTATGCTCAAATGCATTTTTATTAAAATTAAATAAACTTCAATTAAAGGATGGTTAAGAAATTACACCAATAGGTGTTTACCAAGTGTACAGTGAGGATTCATTTCATGGTCGTTGTATCTTGCTATGCTCAAACTCATTTTGGTTAAAATTTAAATAAGCTTCAATTAAATGATGGTTATGAAAAGCTTTAGATTTATTAAAGAGTAATATTGTTTTTATGTTTATATTAATTAATTTAATGTTTATGTTAGTTTAATGTTTATATTGATTAGTTTAATGTTTAGTCTTTGTTTAAAAACCCACCATCTCCACA
Source organism: Larix kaempferi (assembly GCA_027924585.1). Taxonomy (NCBI): domain Eukaryota; kingdom Viridiplantae; phylum Streptophyta; class Pinopsida; order Pinales; family Pinaceae; genus Larix; species Larix kaempferi. Next base: position 12,773,261 of record BSBM01000085.1, on the reverse strand, counting down.
AAACTAAGTGGTTGGCTATGCCTATCGATGCTCACCAACCACTTTACTTGTGACAGCCATCACCACAAAACTAAGTGGTTGACTATACCTATAGATACTCACCCACCGCTTCACTTGTGACTGTGCTCATAGATAGATACATCCATATTTGTCAATGCACTATATATTTTATGCAAATAAAGTTTATTAATGGTGTTCATAGTATTCAGAAAGAGAACATGAGCAAGTGAGAGATGCTCGTCGGCTCTTGGAGGAACGAGGCCAACGTCGACAGAGCTTTTTGTAAGAATCTTTAAAAGTTCTTTCCTGTCTCAACTTATATCATCAACTTTAGCTACCTCTGAAAATGATTTTGATTTTCTTTGTACACTGTTCAGCCAACCTGCAGACGCTTCATTGGTTAACTTCATATCGAGGGCACCTTCTTCGTCAGTTCCATCTGACATTACTGCAATGCAAATCCACCAACAAAGCAATTTCTCTCCCTATGCACCATACCCGGATATCAATAACCCTAACTATGTAAAACCAGAATACTGGACATCCGCTGCTAACCATAACCAAAGCCGACCACCTTATGAAAACATGTTCAATATGCCACCAGTCAGTTCTCAAGGAAGGAATCAAGAATCAGGAATGTCATATGAAAGAAATCCAGATCAAGAACATCAAATTTTGCCTTCAGACCCAGCAAACACAGGCAACGTTTGGCATTCACTTGGAGCCGGGGCCATGCAACAACTAAACTATCTTCAGAAACAAGCTGCTGGGGAATCAACAAGTGTAGTCTCAGAACGTCGCTTCAGCTCGGGTTTTCAATCCCCATCTAGTTATCATCTGCCTGGTTCAGAATTCTCAGGCCAGGGATCAGATGAGTTCCAACAATTCAGCCTGCCTTCTTCAATTCCAGCAGGTTTTCAGCTACCTTCACCCAGTTCCAGCATGCCGGCTGCTGGCCCATATCCGATATATCCTGGGCCGAGGCCAACACGCATTATAGGCTCCATACCAAACGAGCCAGAGTTCGGCCTGGCTTTGGTTCCTGATACAATGGCCTCCTTTCAAGGAAAAATGACAGGTCCACCAGGAATTGCCCAGCTCACTGTGCAGGGAGAAAGTGAGCAGGATAGGCAAACACCACCAGGGAATAACAATATTCATGGCACAGGTTCTTCTTCCCTTTCTTATAATAGGATCAATTGCAATCCAGAAGCAGAGATTGAAAGAAAATATAATCAACGATTTCCTAAAGTAAGTAGCGACCGCAGTTAGATCTGAATGCAACCTTAATTTTATGTACCTTACGAATTTAAATTTACTGGACTTGAATTGGATATAATATTCTCAGTGTTTTCTTGCAGCAGAACCAGTGAGGTCGAGAAAAGGCGTTCAGTTTTACTCTCAAGGAAGTCTTCTTCGTCCTTACATGGGTTTATTTATTACCATCTGTTTTAATTTTCACTTTGAGAGATGTTATATTTTCTTTTAAACTAATTGGAAACAAATAATGTTGTGAAGAAAATCAGTCCTATTATTTTTTGGAAGACGCCCAAAACTTATTATAAATAATTCCTTTTTATCACACTGATAATAATTCCTTTTTATCACACTGATAATGATGATAACCATCAACATATTATTTAACACAATGCATTTAAACATTATTACCTATTTAATATTTTTTTAACATTATTTTATTGTAGGAAGATGTAGCAAGATATATGTGGTGGGTGATTTTAGTAGGTTTTTGGAGAATCCACAGGACTAATAGTCAATTTGTGAAGAATTGAAGATCTGAGGTATTAATATTAAGAGTTTAATTTGAGATGCAACCAAAAAGATGGGTAGCAAGAAGAAATTAGGGTTTATATGATGAAGTTTAGATAATAATGATAATTGATAATTGATATAAATTGTTTAATTTAATAAATAATTTATGTCAATTATCATTATTATCTAAATTTCACATTATAAACCTTAATTTTTTCTGTCTACCTTAATTTATTCCGTCAACCTTTTTTTTTTTTCATCTCAAATTAAACCCTTGATATTAATACCTCAGATCTGCTCTTCATAAATTGACTATTCGTTCTAAGGATGAATCCATAATCCTATTATGGATTCGAAACCTCAACTTAAAATGGATACTTCAAAACTTACTATTATTTTATTTTACTTAAGATTAGATAGATTTTCTTATAATTTTACTATGCTAAAATGAAATGCCTCTAACAAATTATTATTTTTAATTAAATTATTATATATATAAATTTTAAAAAATAATTTTGTAAATGATATGTGATATATAAAAAATAAAATAGAAAAACTTGAAAACTGTAAAGTAATAGATCTCGTAAGAAAGTCACCTAATCATTTAAACGCACCATTAGAATATTTATATATAAATTTTATTATTATTATTTATATTTACATTTTTCTTAAATATGTATTTTTATTACTTTATTTAATGTTTTTTTAACAAAATGTATATATATTTATATGAGTGATCATATTATTTTATTAATAAAAATTTATAAGTTAATGTTTTTATGTGATTTTATTTTAAATATTTATATAATTTTATTGAACAATAATTTGTGATATTTGTTATTAAGATTATTCAAAGTTTAAATCATTAACCCTATAGAGTTATCCTCATCTCCAATTAAATGACTGAAGTTTCAATATGATGTATACAGCATATAAGGTAACTATGAAGTATGACAATTAGTAGTCACCCATCCTTTTTGTATTTACATGTTCACTTGGGTCCAATATGTACAGTTGGATATGAGCCTCAACTATAACTACCTTAGCAACAAAAGGCAATAGTATACTTTGGCATAAGTGGTATGGACAACTATTTTCCAATAAATATTGATTAATGTGATACATTTATTGTTAAGATTATTCAAAGTTTAAATCTCAGCAACTTAAAAAAAAGTTTATGATATTTCAGTAAATTAGGTTTTCTTGTGATTTTAACATATTGTTTATGTTAAAATTATATTTTTAATGAATTAATTTTTATTAATTTTATGGATTTAAAAAAAAAATTAAGTTATGAATGATATGTAATATATGTAAAAATAAAATTTCAAATTTCATATATATGTCTTAGGTAAAAAAATAAGTCACCCAATATTATTTATAAAGATGATTAGAAAATATATATTACCTTGATTATTTATGTTTTCATTATATATATATATATAAAGAGATGAGCTCATTTTTCTTTATATATAATTTTATTTTATATGTTTATTCAACTAACACTTAGATTCACTCTATTGTAATGCTCACTCTTTGGATATTGATGTAAGTGTGGTTTATGCCATGTAATTGATAAAAAAGTGAGTTTAAAGAGTAAAATAACATGACCATGTTTATGAGTGACATATATTTTTAATTATTAATTAAATATCATTTCATATTTATATAATTTATTATAAAAAAAATAGAAATATTGATCAAAATGATTAGTTTTAAAATTGTATAAATCTAATTTTATTTTGTATTGTCTTTGTATAGATGTGCTCCAACCACATTTTAGGTTTATTTTTATAATTCTTAAATATGTAATCCACGTTTTAAGATAAATGATAATTAAAGGTCAAAAATCTATTAAAACATTTAATCACACCCGACTAAAAGAAAAAAATTAAATGTTAAAAATTAAACAACATATCTTTTATTCCCAACACATTCAATTAAAAAGTTGAATTTCAAAGCTAAGTATTTATCTCAAAGTTCATGTTAGAGGGGAATAGGTAAATAAATTTTTAACAAAATCTAATTAAAGATAAATATTGATCAAAATTACAGATTAAACTTTATTATATATAATTTGGACCATCTTTGGTAGTCGAAAACCACTAATGCTATTAATTAATGAGAACTAGCCCTTATTTTTTAGTGAACTTAAATTATTGTAATCTCAATTTGTAATTATTTTTATCTTATCTTATTGTAAATAGTTTTTAGGAATAACTTAGTCAAGAATGATTAGTCTCATTTTTTTGTATTTTGTGTACTTTTTTTGGTGACATGATCTAATTTTATAAGTTTCCTCTCATGTTTTGCATACTTGTTCTCTTATGCTTATTTTATGTGTGATTATATTCCTTTTGTCAATAAGAAATATGAATATGTAAGGAGGTTGATGTTTGTATATGTATTAGAGAAAATTTGAGGTCTAAATGGGACTTCTAAGGAAAATAATAAAATAATATTTATGAAATTTGGAGGAAGAGAGAAAAAATACATTTTTTCTTGGTATTTTCAAGATATCTCTCTACCGTTTTACTCAATTTGTGTGTGGCATCCAACGAGTGTTCCTGCTCAAAATTCGAGTAAAACAACAAGGAGATATGTTGAAAATACGCAGAAAAAAAGGTAGTTTTTTTAATGTCAAATATGCCATGTCAACCAGTATGGTTGATTCTTTTCTTGAAATTTTATTGGTTCTTGAATTCAATGGCTCTTTTTCTCATGAGGTGGCTCGTTTTCTTACAAGATGGCTCGTATTCTTATGAGGCCCATTTTAGACCCCAAATTTTCTCTAAATTTTTTAGCCTATTAAGTAAAGCAAAACTAGGAATCCTAATTGACAACTCTCAAATTAATACATGTCTTCATTGGGGAATTGGTTTTAAAAGGAATTTGAATATGCCAAAAGACAACATGGAAAACCATGCACAAAATTGTCATGGACATATAGGAGATTAGAAGATTCTTCAGGAGATAGAAGGATTTAATTAAAATGGTAATAGAACCTCCATATTTTTTTAATCGTCACAAAGACTTATTATCTCGAGCATCAACAAACATCCCAACATTCATAATCATGTATATTCTACTAAAACAAAAACAAAAAACAAATTCAATATTTCGAAGAATAGTGTGCCAAGCTCAAGGAAAAGGTCCTCTTGCTCAACAAGGATTCCTCTTCTTTAGTAGTTAATATGAAAATCTTAGTTGGCTCAATCCCTATAGAATGCAAATTAGAAGAATAACTTGTTCATAAACTTTAGGATGGCATGGAGATCGACAAGCAAGACTCCCTACCATCAAACCAAGCCCAAATGATGCCATGAAAAAGTGTGCTCATTTTTAATTATTTGAATCATGTTTTCTAAGTATATTTTGTTGTTCAACACCTTATGCAGAATATACTTGACTAGATGTAATAGAACTGGATATGCAAGAATAAGATGCATAGTATATTGGCCTTAGCATGCTAGATATTTTGAGCAGAACCTTGTAAGCTTCCACACTTATATATTGTACTAAAGCACTGTTCAACTTCATTGCAACATATTTTTAATATAATTCTTTAAACCATTCTTGGTATATGGGTGAAATCGCGAACCTGGGAAACACTTTGGTGACAAACAGAGTGAAAAAAACAGAGCGTGGGCGGATGATCACGTGAAAAAAAGTCAAACTCAAACTCTAGTCCGAGAGTTTAAAAAACACTAGGCCGAGAGTTTTGAGAGTTCAAACTATGGGATGAGAGTTTAAAAAAACTCTAGGCCAAGAGTTTGAACCAATCGCCGCATTGTATTTAAAAAAAAACTCTCGGATGAGAGGTTGAACTAAACTCTAGGCCGAGAGTTTGGAAGACATTTTCTCACCCGAGAGTTTCTGGTCAACAATTCCAGCACCATTTTTGCATAATTCAGAAATGTGTCACTTTAACAAGGTCGGAACACTGTAAAACATGAGAATTACATGTCAGAGTTTATACCAGTAGATTCACCATTCAATCTACTTTCTAGTAATATAAGTTTTTTTCAATTTCATTTAGGATTACTATTTATTTCTATTTTTTTACTAAACTTTATCATTAAAAAATTAAGTGACTGAAAAATTAGTCACAATGAAAATTCAATATCATCACAATGACGAAGCCAAAAAAATTTAAACAAATACAAGGATGTTCCTTGAAGTGTCCTCTTCAATGGGTTGGTTTTAGTTTGTTTTATAAGAGTAACATTTGAAATAAAATATGAAGACAAAAACATGTGTCGATAATGCACCATTTTCTGAACATACGCTGTTTCGAAAAATAATAAAAAATAGTTCCCAAGTCTTAAAAAACTCGAAATATAGTCCAAGATCAAGTTTAGTGTGTATAGATTATGAGCATACAATATTTTTATCTAAAATGAATAACCATCTATCAAAAAACCGTGGTCAACACAGGTCACTCATTATCCATACCTAAAATTTTCAAATATATGTCGTTGGTTGACAACAAATTTGTCCCACGATATGTCCATAAAAAAAATTAAAAAAAATACGAGTAGAAAGCTAATTCAATTCTGTAAAACCTTTGTGTTTACTTCAAGTTTAAATTCCTAAGGGAGATATGGGTTTGAAGAGGTCGAAGTTGAAAAACATAAAAATTAGCAGTTTGTTTTGTCAAAAACAAGCCAAAATTGTTTCCCAACTTCATGTTTTCACCCATATAAAAAAAATTACAAAGTCCCTATAGTTTTTTTTCTTTAGAGAAATTATAGGTAAATTTATAAATATGTGGGTTGCATGTTTTGAAATATATAATGTTGAGTACAACCAATACCATCGGTAGTGATGGAAATGGCAAAGAAATAATCAATATAGTTAATAGATTTAGTTGGTGATGACAATTCCAATGATTCCAAAGAACCTAATCTACTTGAAATCCACTTCATTCCAATGACAACAATGTGATAGAAATAGTCAACAAAGTTATAGAATTAATTGGCAATGATAGACTTGTAATGATTCAAAAGATTGTGACACTAAACAATCCCCATGTCGATTATGCTAATGATAATAATGGCATTGATAAAAAAATAAGCAACAAATTCATAGATTTAGTTTGTGATGCAAGTTGTAATGATTTTAAAGAGTCTAACACTGGAAATCCTCCCTTTTGTAGAAATGTTAATTTGTCAATGATGATAATGCCAATGATAGTTCTGATCATTATAATTTTGACAATGCCAATTTCAATGATGCCAACCTCCCTAAGTTAGATCATTTGAGTGCTACAATACATGGTACATTAATTATGTGTGCACTATATGCAAAGGCTTAAAGAGAAGTGTTTTATATGTGATAGTTGTAGAACATTGTCCAAATCATGGCCACAATGAATGGGGGGATACACACTGTCTTTTGGTAAGATTAATTACACATATAAGAAGATAAATTTTGCGTTGTTATATTTTTTAAAGTTTTCTTCTATATTTCCAACATTTACTAATTATATTTCCTATAGAAGATCATTTCATAGGGTAGATACTTTGTTTCCTGTAAGTAATGGTAGCGATAGTGAGAAGGATGTTAATGAACTTGATCCTATATGACTATCAATGGTGACTCTAGTGACTACCCAAACAAATGGAAGAGTGTGCTAATGAATTTATTGTGAAGGATAAATGCTCTTTTCATTAAGTTTGGACTTAAATGACTTGGAATCTATATTATATAACTATGAATATAAAATTCAAAAGTGTGGTATTGGGTTCCCAATGTGTTAACATTCAATTCTAAAAGAAGATTTGAAAGTGTGAAAATTAGATTCCTAGAGTATACAAAAGTGTAAATTTCGATTCCAAAAGTGTCAATATTCAATTCCAATTTTTATGTACAGCATTTTTATGTATGTGCATGCATATCTTTATGGCATACATTGCTAAATATATCAATATTAAAGATAAGAAAGATAAAAACAACAATTGTCATTGAATTGACTAGTTATGCTTTTCATAAATCTTTACATCAACATACAATAAGGATCTATGCATACAAAATAAGGACAACGATTCATTTTTTCACCTTATTTGCAAACATTATAGCTATATCATTGTGGAAATATTTACATATTTCACATCCCTAGCAAAGAGAGAAGAGATAATTAACTTTCAATAATTTTAAGTAAAATGATATACAAATAATATTGACTACTAATTTCTGAGTTCTTACATGAGACAAATTATTAAAAAATGATAAGTATGGAATACCATTTCTTAGAAAAAAGTCTTAACATCACTCCCAATCTCCCTATTATGCACTATTTTTTCTTGTTGTTACTCAATTGTTGCAAATCCCTTCCAATTTATTTTTATTATTTATCCTCGTCATCCTACCTTTAGTGACCATGCCCATATGATGTTATTCACATCGATGAATGAAAGTCCTTCTCTTCCAGCAACCCACTATTGATTTTTTCTCAAACATTTTTTTGTACAAATCTTTGGTTTTTGTTGTTGTTTTAGAGGGATTCCACCATCAAACCTCTACCTTGTATGTCTTAGAAAAAACGTCTAAATCATAGTAAATATTTCCCTCTACCCTACCCAACCATATTACATAATATAAGTTTAATGATTGTACTATGATAATTTTTCTACCAACAACAACATCATTTTGAGAGAATCCATCTTTTGGATTATTACATAGAGGTCTAATGTAGTGATCTTGAATAGTGTAGACATTTTCCCTCAAATATTGTGCTTCCATTACATCATGTGTGGCTTGTCTATCAATATTGATGTCTAGGTCATGCACTATGGATGGCCAAAAATTACTTCTTGCATACTCATTATAAATAAAGGGCATGTCCATAGTCTTTAAGACATTCTCCCAATAGGTTAAATTTGGATGTCAAATTATTTTGATCCCTTATTGACTCCCTTTTTCATAAGAAAAAGTATACCTCAATTCCTTTTTTTACTTCTTCTACCTTTCTAAGTTTCTTTAGCATAAGCTTGACAACTGAGGTTTCCCTTTGTGTAAGACTAGACAATCATCATGAAGAAATAGCCACACATTGATAGGGGTGACCATTTTTCATCTCTAATTAAGGTTTTGTATTGCATAACTAGTGGGTTATCAACAATTTGGAATTTGGAGTATTGAGTTTCTTTAATACCAAATATCTTATAGTTCCTCTTAAACAAGTGTGAAGCTATTGAAGTAAAATACATCCTCAATCAAATAGGAGGGGGAAGAAACTATGTTACTCACATGCCCTATAAGTATCCATGATCTTTGGTAGTGAAAATATATCTTTTAATTTTAACAAAGTTGATAATATTCCATATGTTCCATCTATATCTTCATTTATGTGACCTACTGGGAGGAAACCAAACTCTACAACTTCAAAGACCCTCGATGTTAGAAGGGATGTAAATGTTAACACATTATTATTTTGTGTATCACCTGCTCAATTATCCATTTGCACCAACACATATGGTGGTAACATTTTACGCTATGTGCGTGTATTATCAACACTTACTTTAGGAAATTGCATAGCGTCTTCCATATCGACCAAACATTTTCCATGTGATTTAATTTGTAATGATGCATCATGTAGAGGGTGATTTGATGTCCTTCTCTTGTACAACAAATCCCCATAATGCTCCAGTAAGTGCTTGGATTTTTCTCTTAATTCCTTTTGTGGCACAGTACATATTGTGACAACTTACAACATAGTTATTATTGCTACCTAAATTGTGTGTAACTATTTTACTCAAGATAATTTAAAGGTGATTTTAAGTTTATTGGTGATGGAAACACTCAACACACCTTACAAAGAAGTTTTTCTTTGTGATTACAACACCCAAAAAAGAAAAAAGAAAAATATCATTATCATGTTGAAATGGGGTTGTGGTACTTGAGGAAGACTTAGCTTAGCTAGGTAATTGTTAGCACTTTTGAGAAGTAAAAACAAGGTCATATTTAAAGGAAATAATTTGAGAGGCGTCCTTTTTCCATATTGTAGTATTGAGTGAGTTATATGGGGTGTTGTATTTGAATTTCAGTATACAATTGCATCAGCAATTGCAATTATGTCAATTGTATATGATTTGGAATTTTATACTTTAGTATTACCATCCATTTCCTTCAAGACACCTTTTTGAAAGGTATACTTATAGTGGTAGAAAGTGATTCTAGATATGCAAAAAAATTGGTACTTGTTGGGGGGTGGAAACCCCAACCAAGACTAAAGGGACCTATTTCCTAGAAAAGGAAAGCATAATGGAGGCTTTCTTGGGGATTAGATTAACCCAATAAATCCAGTGGAATGTGTTTGTGTGTGTGTGTGTGTATGTGTGTGCGTGCGCGTGCACACACACAATTTGACAATGATGGGGAGATATTGATGTGTTTATTTGTTTTTGGTATTTGCATGTTATTGGAAAGAACTAAAATTATAATGGCTTGATTAGAATATATTAGACCATATTAAGTTAAGTCATATTTCATTGACAATGGAGTTTTATCCTCATCTTAATGATTTTCCCACTATAATTTCTAATGTCATTGATTAAAACATGTTTATTTTATGTTTATGCAAGTTCCTACTAATGCAATTGTATGACTTTGTGATATCTTATGGATGAATGGATTATCTTGTGTGAATGATATTATTCTCAACTTATGTTAAATTGAAGAATGTGGCTATATGTATAGTCAACATTTGTGAGGTATTTTGACTCAAGACTCTACATTATAGCCAAAGAATCATATCACTATGCATTTCAAGATGGGTTGTCTTGATATTTGAACTCGAGAATAGTTCTAGGGTACAAGCCTATATACGTGATTCCTAAAAAAAGAACTTACAGCCCACTCATTTATCAAACAAACATTCTCTATATATTCATTATATTTTGTTCTCTCTAAGGCTGATTTCAACCTCATTTATTTTCTTTCCTCCCATAGGCATGAAAGGAAATCTTTGTTATATTTTGGTTCATTTCTTGGATGCTTTCTTGCAATCAAATTTAAAAATAGACAAACCTCTATTTAATAGAGGCATACCAAACATGTTCTCAAGCTAAATTCTTCTTTCATATTATAACACATCCAATGGAAAAGTAAAAAATAAAACACTCCAATTCATATCACCAACTGACAAGAAATTACTTCTTAAGATGTGCATAATCAACTACAAAATGCTCTTTGTTTCTATATATAATGGTGTATTCATGCATATACTCATTCACAATTATGACATATGGATATAAACTAAGAAGGAGCATGTTAAATAAATTTGAAATAATGCCCATTCTTTCTACTTTGTCAATGTGAAAATAAAATGGTCCTTTGTTGAACAATATGCAAATCAAGTAACATAACTCTATGTTTGCAATATTCATCCTAGCATTCAATTTAAACACACACACACACACACACACATGCATGCACGTGCACACACACACAATGTAAATGTGAAAATAAAATGGTCCTTTGTTGCACAGAATGGCAATCAAGTAACATAACTCTATGTTTTCAATATTCAAGATAGCATTCAATTGAAACATAAATCTACACAAACACACACACACACACACACATGCATGCACATAAACACAGGTACACAAGCGCCTGTGCGCGTCCATGCACACACACACACACATCACATATTTGTACTTTGTTAAATATGTAGCCCATAATATAAGTAGTTAAAAGAAAACTTGAGGGAATCTTTTTAATCTTGACACTACAATCACCTTAGCTTGTTGTTACACTTAGCAGGTCGAAGGAGTGGTTGTAGGAATAACTTAGTGATTCCCACAATTAGTAAATAGGATATAGGATTAAATACACATCACGAGACATTTGAAATACTAAAGACCTTGACTAGAATGTGTTTTTCTGTATGTAAACAATCAAACGCCTAATAGAGGAAATTATTGACTACAATAACAAAATAATGAATCTAATAATCAATGCAAATGAGTGATTGGGATATGAGCTATTTCCTTTCATTGGCTATATTTGGGCACATTTAGTTATTAAACCCAATGATTTCATTAATAGTAAAATGAAATAAGGGGATTCAAAGAGGAAATGGCATGTGGGGTTACATAGTAGGGGATAAACACACCAACGAATCTATGACTTGATAGTGTTGTAGCTAATCAGAAACATGATGCACCATTTCCCATGCTAGTGAATAGATAAATTATAAAACTAAAAAAGTGTAAGCATCAATTTAACAAACAATGTAGCTAAAACCCAACCATGTGCAATTATTTAACCATATTAAACATAGAGATTACCCTAGAAACCCAAATGGGAAAGCCAAAATTCAATGGGGATTTTATTCTTTCTCAAAATATTATTACAACTAGTTATTTATGCACTCTTACATGAGATTTTGATTCATTCTTACTCACTAAAATTGTTTGTATATTTCTTTGGCTCATGACAATATTTTCCCCCTACATGGACAAGATGATCCAAGTGGGTATCGATGGCCACCTACCACTTCCATTGACTTCAAATGGTTCTCCACCTATGTACTATGTAGATAGGCCTTGTGTTGAGGTTATTGTTGTTGCAGTGACATTCCTTTCACCTTTTGATAGAACCATGAAGAGCACACAATTCTCTGTCTCGGAGAATACCTTTCAACATTGCTTTTTTGAGATCAAGGAAATTTTAGTAGCTAGAACTACCTTGGGTACCCTCTAGAGTTGGCCTCCCAAAGTAAAAAGGAAACCACATGGACTAGACCCATAAACAACGTGATGTTTCCACATATAAGTTTTTTGTAAAGGACATCACAAAATTGAAGTGGGGTAACATCACATTGTGCATCATCTTTGAAGGGATTTATGTTGTAGGATTGGAAACATTGTTGACTAAAAATGATGGATGTCTCATCCGTGGCTCAACCATACACCATCATTTGGTTGACCCAAGGACAAGACATCCATGTCATTCAACAATCTTGCATGCCGTACGACATCAAGCCCTTTAAAGATGAGGTATTGTGTGTGATGAGGATCTATTACCATTTATCTAGATTATTTATAAAATGAAATGAAGTCAGAAATATAAAATGGAAACACACATAAAGATATTGTATAGAGAACATAAGTATAGTAAAACCCAAATTAAATTAATGAATGAAATGAAAAGATACGGTAAATTGCAAAGCAATTCAAACTAGCTAGAACAATGGTAGTTTATTTTTGAAGAGAGATGTGTTAGCTATGCTCATTTACAAGAATACCATTACAAGAGGCTGAAAATGGCCTTTTAACATAAAATGATAAATCCTACAAGGAAAAAACCTAAATATCCAAAACCATATCCATGGGAGATGAAGTAGAAAAGAGAATGTGGGCCCCAAAGAGTCTAGTTGATATGTCAACTTCCCGGAGCCGTAACTTCCACATACAAAATCCATTTTGGGTGCATGATATCCTGTTGAAAATATTTTGATAAGAAGGACAATTAAATTCAAGGATTATGCAATCTCTTCGCACCCTGAGCCATTGCAGGGCCAAAAGGCATTGTTTAGGGCCTAAAAAATGCACTGAAATTTTACGACCTAAAAAACTATAGAAAAAATACCAAGATGGAGAACAACTTTGAGTCACTAGAAGAGGTGGTTGGCCATCGATATCCAATTGGATTGACTTCCCCGATTAGGGAGAAATGGTCACATCACACCAATTTCTTCCATCAGATGGGGAAACTTCTATTGAACCCAACTTCTATTGAGCCACTTTCCTTGGTGAAGTTGTCATATTTTAACCACATGATAGAGTTGTATGTTCTACTGGTAGGTTCTCTTCATTTGGGTGTCCATGATCCTATCTACTATAGATTTCTCAATACATTTAGGTTTGATTTTTGTAGGGGCCAAGTGCTCTTTCACTATCAAGGTGTCCAATAGAGGTAGAAAATATGGTCGAAGCAGCTCTGTGTTAAATACTGGGTGTAAGCCAAGAAAAGGGAGAATACTTAATTCGAAAGGATTCTCACCCATAAACTTTGTGATGTTGTAATACACATATCGAATTGGTCTAAGCATACTATGGGGGTTTGTGAGGCATTCTTTCTACAAATGCAACCCTACCTTATTACCAACTTGAAACTTGTGTGGAACCTGATGTAATTAGCATTGGACGCTTGTAGGATATCATGGACATATTGTTGGATGCACTAAATACATTAAACAAATTTGGTTGCTCTATTTTCATCAGTATGGGCATGAGACAAGTTTTTCATTGTACTAGCTAAAATGGGTAGAGTTATGTCATGGGGGGCAATAGTTGGAACCCAAATAACACTTGAAAATGGATAGGGCCAATTGAGATGTGGATGGATATACTGTAGTTAATTTAAACATATGGAAGGATCTCATCGCATGTATGTGGATGCTTCGAGGTGTACATTCATATGATATGCTTACGCATTCTTTTGGCCACCCCTATTTCTCCATCTATTTGAAGGTGGAAGGAAATCAATTCGGTTAACTTGGTTTCCATTAGAGACCATAGGATAGAGTAGAAGGTACTGCGGAACCTACTATCCCTATCTAAAATAATAGTCCACGGTATTCCAAAATGAACCCAAACACACATAAAGAAGATCTTAATAATGGCCTCTAATGTGACACTCTTCTTGCAGGGTTCCAGAATGGCTATCTTAGAGAACTTATCAAAAACCACAAAGATTCAATTGTTTCTATGCTTGGTCACAAGGAGAACCTAACATATAATCCATGGAGAGTAATTCCCAAATATTTTATGGGGTAGGTAGAGGATTCCGAAGAAGGGGAGCACATGTTCCATTCACATATGTGGGTGTAGGGGAATTCACTATACTTCATTGTTGTCAGTGGTATCCAAAAGAACATGATCTCGATCAAGGTCATAGAGAGGTTGAAACTACCAAGATTTAAAACCATTATGAGTTAGTGGAGGAGGTGGGTATTAATTTTTATCCACTTGGATCACAAGATCAATGGTTCATTCATCCTCTAATATTAATGTATATTTCCTCTTCCATCCCTCAAATTTTTCTACTATCCTTCTTCCCAAGCTTCAATTCTCCCTTGATTTTTATCTATCCTTTCATAAAGCAAGGCTCTCCTTTGTTATAGAATTAGAATGGAATTCCAACCATCAAGGTGACTAATTTCACCTTATTGAGTCCTTTTGGCCTTTTGACTTCAAGCTAATTGCCAATTTCAAAATTTGCTAAAATTTAATTTTTTTATAAAGTTTTGATGAGGGATATTTTAAATCCACTTTAGATCACACCTCCCCATTCAAAGGATTTTGTTCCCCAAAATATTTAACTCGAAGATGCATCATGTTGTGTTCTTTTCAATCACACTCTCTATGGTTTCTCAACACTTTTAAATATAGGAGTACCATAGGAAGGGTTTTCACTCGTTATTGATTGTTCTTACTGACCTTTTGTAATTCTTCAAATGTTTTGCAGTTATTAAAAAAATAGCTTCATAACCATGCGAAAGTAGTGGCCATTTATTCACCCATTTGGAATTTTTTACAACCCTCTCATCATGTTGTTTCTTGTTCTCTAATTATTTTTTATGTTGAAATTATTTATGGGCTTATTACTTCAAATGAGGATATACTTAAGTTATTGAATTCTTATACTTTCATCTTTATAATGGTCCTCTATTTGTTCTTTCCATATTGTTTTCTTGGTCCTCCAAGGGCTGGTGCAATTTTGGGTAGTGGAAACATTCCTTGGATGCCCTCATTCATGCTTCTACAAGTAGGTTGGAGTAACGGCTTTATACCTGCTCTTTTTTCTATTTCCTTTTAAAATCATCCTCAACGTATTGGAAAATCCTCAAATACCATGGATTCAACCAGTTTGATACTATATGATTAGTAATCAAGGGAATCATATCCCACTTATTTCACCAACATATATCCTTTGGAAAAATTATATTTTGTTATTCGTCAGGTTTAGTTCAAGCTCCTTTTCTTTCTTTTATCCAACAAGCATGAAAGGATAGATTTGTTATGTTTTGGTTCGTTGCTTCGATGCTTACTTGCAATGCAAATTAAATAGAAAGACCTCTATTTAGCAGAGGCACACTAAATATGTTCTCAAGTTAAATTTTGTCTTTGTCTTATAATACATCAAATGCAAGAATTAGAGATAAAAAAAAATCATATTCAAATTTCCAATTGGAGGGAAATTATTCTTTTGAGATGTGCCTACTTGGATATAGAACATTCTTTGTTTCTGCCTCTAATGGTACATTCATACATCTTCACATTCACAAAAAAAAAAAAAAAAAACTATCAAAGAACATGACATATGGAAAAGAAAAAAAAACTATCAAAGAACATGTTCAAGCAATTTGTAAGAATTCCCAATCTCTATACTGTCGATGTGAACATAAAGTGGTCCTCTATGGAACAATATGCCAATCAAATAATAGACACTGTGTTTTCAATGTTGAACCCAAAATCCAATTTAATTACACACACACACACACACACACACGTGCACACGCATACGCACACACACACACGCACACGCACACGCACACGCACACGCACACACACACACACACACACACACGTATGCACGCATGCGCGCACGCTCATGTCATGCACACACAAACTCACACGCACACACCCATGCCATCCCTCCTACACACGCGCACACACACACACACATACACCCACACACACACACTTTTTCCAGGTTAAAAACCCCGAGCAAAACCCCTAGGAAATTCCCCTCATTCTAAGGATGATACCCAAGGTAAACCCTAGATTCTTCAGGAACAAGGCTAGGTCAACAATATGGGTTGGATTTGTTACAATAATATATTCATTATTATCTTGACATGTCACTTATGGGAATTAGAACTGGGTGAGAAGGATAATACTCCAACCCACAATAACTTAGGCTAGACCCAATTGAAAAATATGCACACACACACACACAAGAAATACATAATTCACAACACCACTCCATATATGTACTATGTTAAATATTCAACCCACAATATAAGTAGTGAAAAAATACTAAAGTAAATTTAACTTTAATCTTATCACTACAATCTTCTTAGCATGTTCTTGCATTGAGCAGTTAGAAAGGTCAAATATAGGACCAACTCATCAATTCCCACAATCAATAAAAAAGTTGTAGGATTAACTATACATTGTGAGACATTTTAAAGACTAAACCCCTTGATTGGAACATGTTTCTTTGCATGTAAACAATCAAACACCTAGTTGACGCAATTGTTAATTGGAGCAAAAACATTATCCATCCAATAATCAATACAAATGAGTGATTAGGTTGTGAACAATTACTTTTCATTTACTACATTTTAGTCTATTTAATCACTAAACACTGTGATTCCATTAGAATTAAAATGAATTGAGGGAATTTGAAGAAGAAATAGCATGTGGGGTTACATAGAAAAGGATAAACATACTAGATAAATCCATGACTTCATACAAGTTTGTAGCTAATCCCCCACACAATACACAAACATATTTCACATGCCAAAAAATAGAGAAATTGTAAAACTATCCAAGTGAATAGGAACCAATTCAACCAACAATGCAACTAGATCCCAACCACACGCAATCATTTAACCATATACTACACAAACATTTCCCTAGAAATCCAAATGGGAAAACTGTTGAATATTGTAACTTCTAAGAATATTATATTTGTACATTATTTATTCCGGAGATGTTTCATTCCTCCGAGGTAACCCTACTATGTATCTGGAGATGTTCATTCCTCCAGGGGTTGGCATTAACTAGGGTTATTAGACCCACCATGTGTGGGTCGGCCCTGTAGTTATATTTTAGGGGTTATTAGACTTCTCTAGGTGAGGTCGGCCCCAACAGTCTTTTAGTCAGTTGAGAGTCAAGTATAAATAGAGGAGGTGAACTCCTCATTAGATCACTCACTCACTTGTGGAAGAGTGCGCACTTGTCTGGGAGATCAGCTAAGGAGTCAAAGGAAGGAGGAGCACATCTTGTATTTTGGTTGATCATCTTATTGAGGAAAGCTTTACTGGGTTTTCTACCCCATGAGGGTTTCCCAGGATATATTGTGTGTCTATCTTGTGATTATGCTTCTTTCAGTGATCTTGCTTGGCTATTTGGTTTAAACTTAACATGGTATCAAAGCTAGACTGAATAGGACATCTTTCACAAGGTAAGAATACCTGTTTCTCTCTCTTTGGTAAAGTTAGGGTTTCAGCCCAAAGTTGGTATTATTGATTTTTGGTTGCATGGCTGGATAGCCCTTCTTAAGAGCTTTCTTTTGAGCCCTAGATCGAACTTTTTGGTTGGGTAGAACTCCGAGAATTCCAAACCCTAATTCTACCAAAAGTGCGATACGTCAGATTTTGGTTTCAGAAAAAAGTTGGAATTTTTGAATTCTGATTACATGGCTGAGTAGCCCTTCTCAAGAGCATTCTTTTGAGCTATAGATCGAACTTTTTGGTTGAGTAGAACTCCGGGAAAGTCAAACCCTAATTCTACCAAAAGTGCGATAAAATTCTGTTCCAGATTCCGGAAAAGTGAAAAGCAATTTTTCAGGTAAGTCTGTTCTGTCTCTTGGACTCCCCCAAGAGAAGATGGCTCCAAACACTAAGCTTGAAGACAAGCTAGAAGGTATAGAAAATTTCCGGGCATGGAAATACAGAATTGGTCTCATTCTTGAGGAGAATGATCTTGCTCAGTATATCAAGGAAGAAGTTGCAGAACCAGAAGGAGATGAAGCCAAAGAAAAGCATAGGAAGGATTTGATTAGGGCAAAGAGAATCATAGCTGATTCCATTAAAGACCACTTAATTCCCCAAGTGGCCTCCAAGAAGACTCCCAAGGAAATGTATGATGCCCTAGGAAGAATGTATGAAGGAAAGAACATCAATAGGAAGATGAATCTAAGGACTCAATTGAAGAGTACCAAGATGCACAAAGGAGAATCCATTCAAGACTACTTCTCAAGGGTTTCACAAATCAAGGAACAACTAGATGCAATTGGTGATACTCTTGATGAGGATGAACTAGTGATGACTGCTCTTAATGGCCTCACTAGATCTTGGGAATCCTTCGTACAAACCATGTGTGCTAGGAAAGAAAGCATGAAGTTTGATGTAGTATGGGAGGATTGTGTTCAAGAAGAAGCTAGGGTTGCCAACAGAGAATCTCTTCTCAAAGAAGATGACCAAGCTTTGGCCACCCATACTAGAAGAAGAAGAACAGGTCATCTCAAGAAGGTTGACCACAAAGGATCTCAACACTTCTCTAGAAAGAGAAAAGGACCATTTCTAGTAAAAGACTTTTCCACAGTCAAATGCTACAACTGTGACAAGCTAGGACACATCTCCAGATTTTGTCCTTCACAAAAGAAGAAGTTTGTCCACAAAAGACACCATGCACATATGGCAGAAAATGATAGTGAAGAAGAAGAAGGGGAAGAAGATGAAGAAGAAGAAGAGGTAGAGGTAAAACCTAAAAGGAAAAGAAACAAGGTGAAGAAAGAAGATCCAGAAGAATATGTTCTATTCTATGCACTCTCTGGATCTGTATCTCCTGGAGAAGATACATGGCTCATTGACAGTGGTGCCTCCAAGCACATGACAGGTCAAAGGAAGACCTTCTCAAATCTTGAAGAAAAGTCTTCCTCACAAAAGGTATCTCTAGGAGATGACTACCAATATCCCATCAAAGGAATTGGTGAAGCTAGCTACAAGCTAGATTCTGGAACACCCTTGAAGATGAAAGACATCTTATATGTACCAGGTTTAAAGAAGAACCTTCTCTCTATTTCAGCACTAGATAAGAAAGGTTTTAGAGTAGCCTTCATAGATGGACAAGTACTCATGTGGTCCAAAGGAAAGACAATTAAAGATGCAGTTGTTATTGGTGAAGAAGAAGGAGGTCTCTATAAACTCAAGGGCCATCCAGAAGCTGCCCTTGCACATGAGATATCTAGCCCCAGTGAGCTATGGCATAGAAGATTAGCTCACATCAATTATAAAGCCTTACCCTATGTAAGCAAGGTAGTCATAGGATTACCAGAATTGAAAGCTGATCATGATGGCTCATGTAAAGGATGTAAGAAAGGGAAAAATATCAAGAACCCCTTTCCAAAGAGTGAAACAAAGACTAAGAACATTTTAGAGCTTATACACTCAGATGTATGTGGACCTATGCCCACCACTTCCTTAAGTGGGTTTGAATACTATCTTTCATTCATTGATGACTATTCAAGGAAAACTTGGATATACTTCCTGAAAGGTAAGAATGAAGTCTTTGGAAAATTCAAAGAGTTCAAGGCTCTAATAGAAAATCTATCAGACAAGAAAATCAAAACTCTCAGAACAGATAATGGCGGAGAATTCACCTCAAAGGATTTTGAGGACTTTTGCAAAGAAGCTGGAATTAGAAGGGAACTAACTACTCCTTACAATCCCCAACAAAATGGGGTGGCTGAAAGGAAAAATAGAACAATCATGGAAGCTGTGAAGACCATGATACATGACCAAGATCTTCCCATGTACTTATGGGCTGAAGCAGCCAAAACAGCAGTTTATGTGCAAAATAGATTATCTCACAGTGCTCTTGAATTCAAAACTCCAGAAGAAGTGTTTACAGGTAAGAAGCCTGAGGTAAGTCATCTTAAAATATTTGGGTGTCCTGTGTACATCCACATTCCAAAAGAAAAGAGAACCAAGTTGGATCCCTCAGGTAAGAAGGGAATGTTTGTCGGTTATTGTGAAACTTCCAAAGCCTTTAGAATCTACATACCAGGTTTCCATCATATAGAAATAAGTAGAGATGTAACCTTTGATGAGGAAGCAGCTCTCAAGAAATCCAGAAAGTGTCAACTTGAAGAAGTTTATGAAGAAGATTCATCACCCAGGATCTCAGAGACTGTTCACTTCCCTGAAGAAGTTACACCAGAGGATCATGACATGCTGGAACCACAAGAACCCCCTGTTGCAGAATTATCCAGGAAAAGAAGACCAGCATGGGCTAGAGATATTATTCAAGGAGCTGAAAGATATGGTGCTCCTGAAGGCTCCACTAGAGAAAGGAAGAAGCCAAAATTGGTATCCAACTACATGGCCTTAATGTGTGATCTTGTGGATCAACTACCTACTAGCTATGAAGAAGCAGCTCAAAAGAAAGAATGGGTAGAAGCAATGACTGAAGAATACCAGTCAATAATGAAGAATGATGTTTGGGATATTGTTCCCAAACCGAAAGATAAAAGTGTGGTTTCTTCCAAATGGATTTTCAAAATAAAACATGCCGCAGATGGAAGCATTGAAAAATACAAAGCAAGATTTGTAGCCAGAGGATTCTCTCAGAAGGAGGGAATTGACTATGAAGAAACATTTGCACCTGTTGCCAGGTATACTTCAATTAGAACTATCATGGCACTTGCATCCATGATGAAGTGGAAATTACACCAAATGGATGTTAAGATAGCTTTTCTGAATGGTGTAATTGAAGAAGAAGTATACATAGAGCAACCTCAAGGGTTTGAGGTTAATGATGGAAGAACTCATGTATGCAAATTGAAGAAGGCATTATATGGGTTGAAACAAGCTCCAAGGGCTTGGTACGGAAGGATTGACAATTTCTTAACTAGCATGGGCTTTACCAAAAGTAAAGCTGACCCAAATCTTTATCTCAAGGTGATGGATGATGAACCAGTTATATTGTTGTTATATGTAGATGATCTTTTTCTAACTGGAGATGAGAAACAGATTATTGAAAGCAAGAAGAAGCTTTCTTCAGAATTCGAGATGAAAGATCTCGGACTAATGCACTACTTCTTAGGCTTAGAAGTATGGCAAGAACCAAAAGGAATCTTTCTAAATCAAGGTAAGTACACTGTGGAGATTCTCAAAAGATTTGATATGTTGGAGTGTAAAGCCATGGCCACTCCCATGGACTCCAACTTAAAGATGTTAGTTAATGATTCATCAGAACTAGTGGACATAACTTTATATAGACAAATCATTGGATCATTGATGTACTTAACTAATACTAGGCCTGATATATGCTTTGCTGTAAATACCCTAAGTCAGTATCTAGGAGAACCTAGAAAGGTTCACTTAATAGCTGCAAAGCATGTAATGAGGTACCTAAAAGGTACATTAGATTTTGGCCTATTTTATGTTGGAAATCATGAACTCAGATTACATGGTTACTCAGATTCTGATTGGGCAGGAAGTGTCTCAGACAGAAAAGTTACCTCTGGTGGATGTTATGGTCTTGGATCTGCCATGATTTCCTGGTTCAGTAAGAAGCAATCCAGTGTGGCTCTCAGTACTGCTGAAGCAGAATATATAGCTGCCTGCTCTGCTAGCTGTGAAGCAGTATGGCTTCGGAAACTTTTATCTGGAGTGTTTGACTTAGAAATGGACCCCACTGTGATTATGTGTGATAATCAAAGCTGCATCAAGATGACTGAAAATCCTGTATTTCATGATAAGTCAAAACACATAGAGATCCGATACTTTTATATACGAGATATGGTGCAGAAAGGAGCTATCAAGCTGGAGTACATAAGCACTGAGGATCAAATTGCTGATATCCTGACTAAGCCTCTGTCTCGAGTAAAGTTTGAACACTTCCGAGACAAGCTTGGTGTAGTTCAGAAGAACCCTCCTCGAAAGGGGGAGTAGCTCAGTATCTGACAAACAAGCCTATCTCATCAATGATGAGGTTATCTATTTTTCTGCTCTTATTCACCTAGAATTATTTAGATTTAGGACTCTTATATTCTGATGGTTAGATGTATACATGCTTTTGATGATAGATGTATACATGCTAGATACTTTTGATGATAGATATATACATACTTTTGATGATAGATGTATACATGGTTTTAATGTTAGATGTATACATGCTTTTGATGATAGATGTATACATGCTTTTGATGATAGATGTATACATGGTTTTGATGTTAGATGTATACATGCTTTTGATGATAGATGTATACATGGTTTTGATGTTAGATGTATACATGCTTTTGATGATGATGATACATGTTGTGATGATGATGATACATGTTGTGGTTATACATGTTTTGATGATGATGATACATGTTGTGGTTATACATGTTTTGATGATGATGATACATGTTATGGTTATACATGTTGTGATGATGATGATACATGTTGTGGTTATACATGTTTTGATGATGAGGATACATGTTCTGTTTTGGTGAACATGTGAAGGGATTGGATCATTCCTGGACTTCAGTCCGAAAGAAGAGCCGTAGACGTATGTCTTCGATAATGAAGTTCTTGGTGAACATATGAAGGGATTGGATCATTCCTGGACTTCAGTCCGAAAGAAGAGCCGTAGACGTATGTCTTCGATAATGAAGTTCTTGGTGAACATGTGAAGGGATTGGATCATTCCTGGACTTCAGTCCGAAAGAAGAGCCGTAGACGTATGTCTTCGATAATGAAGTTCTTGGTGAACATATGAAGGGATTGGATCATTCCTGGACTTCAGTCCGAAAGAAGAGCCGTAGACGTATGTCTTCGATAATGAAGTTCTTGGTGAACATGTGAAGGGATTGGATCATTCCTGGACTTCAGTCCGAAAGAAGAGCCGTAGACGTATGTCTTCGATAATGAAGTTCTTGATGAACATGTGAGGGGATTGGATCATTCCCGGACTTCAGTCCGAAAGAAGAGCCGTAGACGTATGTCTTCGATAATGAAGTTCTTGATGAACATGTGAGGGGATTGGATCATTCCCGGACTTCAGTCCTAAAGAAGAGCCGTAGACATGAGGTCTCCGATAACTGAACGACAGGACTGAATTGTCCCTGGACCTCGGTTCAAAATGTACGTAACAAATCCTAGAATTACTCTAGGTTGCATCCAGCATGAAACAGGGCTGGCTCTGTAGTTGTGATACATCCAGCATGAAACAGGGCTGGCTCTGTAGTTGTGATACATCCAGCATGAAACAGGGCTGGCTCTGTAGTTGTGATACATCCAGCATGAAACAGGGCTGGCTCTGTAGTTGTGTTACATCCAGCATGAAACAGGGCTGGCTCTGTAGTTGTGATACATCCAGCATGAAATAGGGCTGGCTCTGTAGTTGTGATACATCCAGCATGAAACAGGGCTGGCTCTGTAGTTGTGATACATCCAGCATGAGACAGGGCTGGCTCTGTAGTTGTGATAAGGATTGATCATCCTGGAACTTGATCTGGATTGCATCATCCATGGACTCATGTCCTAAAGAGAGCAGGATTGATCATCCTATAAATATGATCGTGTGATGACGATGCTGATGATCGTATGATGACGATGCTGATGATCGTGTGATGACGATGCTGATGATCGTGTGATGACGATGCTGATGATCGTATGATGACGATGCTGATGATCGTGTGATGACGATGTTGATGATCATATGATGACGATGCTGCTGATCGTGTGATGACGATGCTGCTGATCGTGTGATGACGATGCTGCTGATCGTGTGATGACGATGCTGATGATCGTGTGATGACGATGCTGATGATCGTATGATGACGATCCTGATGATCGTGTGATGATGATGCTGATGATCGTGTGATGACGATGTTGATGATCGTGTGACGCTGATGATGATGAATTGAAGAAAGCTTCCGATGATATATAGATGATGTAGTAAATGACTCCTTGCTCCTACAGATGTTGTTATAATATCCTTCTCGTTAAGGGGGAGTGTTGAATATTGTAACTTCTAAGAATATTATATTTGTACATTATTTATTCCGGAGATGTTTCATTCCTCCGAGGTAACCCTACTATGTATCTGGAGATGTTCATTCCTCCAGGGGTTGGCATTAACTAGGGTTATTAGACCCACCATGTGTGGGTCGGCCCTGTAGTTATATTTTAGGGGTTATTAGACTTCTCTAGGTGAGGTCGGCCCCAATAGTCTTTTAGTCAGTTGAGAGTCAAGTATAAATAGAGGAGGTGAACTCCTCATTAGATCACTCACTCACTTGTGGAAGAGTGCGCACTTGTCTGGGAGATCAGCTAAGGAGTCAAAGGAAGGAGGAGCACATCTTGTATTTTGGTTGATCATCTTATTGAGGAAAGCTTTACTGGGTTTTCTACCCCATGAGGGTTTCCCAGGATATATTGTGTGTCTATCTTGTGATTATGCTTCTTTCAGTGATCTTTCTTGGCTATTTGGTTTAAACTTAACAAAAACCAACATCCGATGGAGTCAAAGATGATTGTTGAGTTGAGTTAAGAAAAAATAACTAGAATTTCAAGTAATTTAGTCAACGATAATTGTTGAGTTGGATCTATAGAAGTCAAAGATGATTATGTGTAGATTGTTTTGCAATAATTAACTACATGTACATCACCTTGATTAATATCTTGATAATATTTTCTCAAAATATAATAAATATTCTTGAAATACTAAATATGAAGTATTTTATATTATAACTACTTCCAATCCTTAAAAAATAAATTTCTCACATTAATTAGAATCATAATAAAATTATATTAAAACACAATAAAAATTTAATAATGTTAATGGTTTTAAGAGAAAAACCTCTCACTCTCTCTCACACACATAAAAAATAAACTTTTATATATAATATATTAAGTAACCATTACCAAATTATATTATATAAATACAGCAAGTATCCACTACAAAAAGGTAATATATAAATAGAAAGAAAGAGAAGCTTTTGAACCTCTCTAAGCTAGATCCTAAGAAATTATGGAGGAAAATTCTATGTCATAAAAGTAAAGAAAACAATAAGATTCCCTTGAGGGAGTGGAATTCCTACCTTAAAGAGATATATGCATTCCCTAATTTTGTGGATATGATTCAAACCCTTTCTATACAGGAAGAAGTTTTTTCCTTAGAAGAAATAGAGATTGGGGTTAAGTGGTTTGCAAAAGGGAAAGATAAATACATTGAAGGATACTAAGAATAAATATTAAAAATAGAGACCAGTTCATTTGAACTCTAGTCGCACACTATTCGGTCGATGAAATCACCCTTGATGTACACTGATTAGGGCGATTCTTCCTTACAATCTTGATTTCCAACAACTTCGCTGCGATCCTAACGGCCTTATCATTGATCGCGTCGATCAAGTATCCTCGGGTGTTTTTCTCCACCCCATATTTGGTCTTCATCTTCACAACTAACTTCTTATCATTGTCCTTCCCTTGGAAATATTGCGAAGGGTCGACCCCAGCCTTGGGTAATCCGGTAATCTACGATATAAGGTCAACGGTGATCGGAATCTTCGTATCCAACCATAAGTATCCATGGTGAAAGAAAACCAACAATTTCTTTATACATGCATTGACTTCTATTGATCTCCCAAAATGTGGCATGTGAATTATTGATAGGAGCCCTGATGACTCCAAGCCCAACGCCATTGCATTGGATCCCTTATGATTGGACCTCCATCCCCATGCTTTTTCTCCATGTATGTGAAATGTATGCATTATGTATATGCCATAATATCATGGTCGTTGTACTGCAGTTTTTGCAATCGCTGCAATATATCTAAGGTGGTATGGATACCCTCCAGTGTCGTTGGCTCCTTGATATTGTACTTGGCATTCTTACCCAGTCTTACTACTAGTGCCCCTTCCTTTCACAGTGGCACATACCTTGGAATATCCGCGACTGTCAGACCTTGTTGTCTTCCCCTTGCTTATTTTGTTTCGTCTTCCGCGGCCCCTGATGTGCATGCTTCTCCTCCTGTCGTCGTGGCCCTTGCCGAGGCACGGTGGGTTTTCGTTCTTCTTTCTGAACATTCCGTTCGGATGTCACTTCTCTTCTTCCTAAATATCCGCACTGGTATGGACGCAATTTCCAATTCTTCTTCAACAATGGTCGCTCTGGGTTGTTCCCATGTGCTTGTGCTAGAGATTACATACGCCATTGCAAATTTATAACTTTACTTTTGTTTGTCTTTGCTTGAATCTTCTTCCACAATTCTCACAATGCACAATGGGTCTAACTGTTCATCTTTGCATATTTTTATAGGTTTGGTTTTCCACTCTCTGTCCATCGAGTCAATTTCAGAAAATAATTTCCAAATCCTCCGTCGATTTACTGAATCTTTCACCCTCTTTTTCCATTAAAGGTGCCTTCATCCACTTGCTCCATCGTGCGTCACACCTTAACTGCTGCACCCAAATCCGCCGTCAATTTACCCAATCCTTCCTCAATTTACCCAAATCAGCACAATGATGCGGAATTAAATATATATGCTTATATTGAAATGGTACCACGTTAGATGGTGAAAAAGTCATTAGCTTTACCTCTTTTTTAGGAGTTACCATCTATAATTACGACAGAACACACTATTTCCAAAAAATCTGAATTTGGAGGCATATTTGTATCGACCCATGAATCAGGGATAAAAATTGAAGTTGTCATTGCTCGTCAATAGCCTTCTATCTTGTCACAGAAGAGTAAAATTGTTGGAATGCCTTACTTGCTTGTCAATAAATATACTCATAACCTTATCTCTCTCTTGTAGCATTTTGAAACATTCTAGTTATCTTGAACTTGCCTTTAAGAATTAAAAGAAGATCTTGGAAGTATATGGATATTAAATTAATAAATACTTTAATACAACTGACCAATTATTTCCGATACAAGATCACTCTTTCTATTATTTAAGGAACCTTTATGTCCAATCGCGACATAGGCAAAGGTTTTCTATTTGCTCTTTTCAAGCCTATATATATATATATATATATATATATATATAGTTTATAAATGGTTGCATAACGACCCGTTGGTTCACTAACCGACATGACTAACTGAATTGACATGTGGTGGCCGACATGGCGGTTTGACATGTTCTCCGAAGTGGTCCAATGGAGTACATAGTCGAGCAGCCGACCTAGCCTCCTCCAACATCTCCCCCATGAACAAGATCTTTCTTCGTCTCGAAGAAATCAGAAAATAAATGGATTTGGATAAACATATGAACTTCACCGCAGCTTGTCTTGTAACTAAGTGTAGACAATTGATGACTCTGAGCTGGTACCGGCTACTATCGTGGTTGGAAATGGGTCGTCAATTCTGGGAGCGTGTCCATGCTGGTAGACGAAAGATAACAACAGGGTATGGTACCAAACAAATTTGGACGACCGGATAGTATCGTGGCTGGAAATGGGTCTTCATGTCTGGGATCTAGTAGATGAAAGCTGTCAACAAGGCCATTTTTGTTGTCAGCATGGCTCTTCTTGCTGTCAACGTGAGTATTCTTGCTGTCAATATGGCTATTCTTGGATGACTGTTGCAAGCCTAACATTGACAACAGTGGCATCTCATGTTGTTTTAGAGAAGGAAGTGTCCAAGAAAACAGGTATATGGACCACTAATCTACTCACGTCCGCTCCAACTTGTACACCAATCAGTTAGTGAAAGAAGAATGATGAAAATGTGATTGGTGGCAAGGAACATAATGACAAATCCTGGTCTTTGGGCTTCGAGAGTGCTCGAAATTCCCATATATCATGGTGTGGTGAGGATTTGTTAGGGAACTGATGTCGAAGAGAACTGGGGAGCGACCATAAGACTCAAGTATTTCTGATAAAGCAACAAAGGAAAGGGAACAGAGGCAGTAAAGAAGAGTGCCATGACTTCCCGAAGATTTCATTTCGCTACGATATGGGGTATGGTTTAGCCTATATATAGTGAGTGGCTAGTGAATTGGTGAATTGTTGGGATGGGACGGATGGGGAACGGTAATTATCATAGTATGGCATGATGGTGGTCATAGATATCATCTATAGTGACTGTAGATTTTTCTGGATTAATTGTACATTTAGCACTCCAATCGATGCAAGAAAGGATTGTATGCTGACATGGCGATGGTTTATACAATAAAATTTTTAAATGGCGGTTATCCTGACGGTGGTAATAGTGAATGATGGTTTGTACCATTTATGTGAAGAAAATAATCTCATCATGCTTTAGTCAACATTATGTCTTGTCATGAACAATTGATAGTGATGATGATGATTCAGTCCTGACAATTTATATTGAAATGGTACCATTAATATCCTTAATATTCGTTTATAATATCTTTAGACTAATTTTAAAAATCAAATATGCCATGTGTCACAATTTGATCATTCCACGTGTCACCCTGGGAAATTAGATGTCGACATTTTAACAACAAAATTTATAGAAATTTTGCTTCAAAGAGTTTACTGGCAAGTCGAAATTTTGTCAGAGAAAGAGTGGTCGCTCTTTCCTTAGGTTGTTCTATTTTGGGGTGTTGAAAGTAGATGTTGAGGAGAAAGAGCGTTCACTCATTCCTCTAGGGATGTTTCTTAGGAGTGGGGAAAGTAGATATCGACACTCTAAACACAAATTTCATAGGAACATTGCTTCGCATAGTTTGCTGTCAAGTTGGAATATTCTCAGAGAAAGAGCGGCTGATCTTTCTTCAAATTGTTCTATTTTTACAATTCCCTCATAAATGAAGGGGCGGTAGACCCTTCTTCTTCCCAGTATTCTTTTCATAATATTTTTTTACTACAAGAAGGGTCGGTCGATCCTTCTTTTGTTTTCCATTCTGGATATAGGTGTTCAAAATTATATACTAAACAAAGGGGAGGCCGATCCTTCTTGTCGGAAAACGGAATTCATGACAAAAAATTTTATATGTTATAAATTAGTTGATGTCCTGGTCCCTACTGTTTACAGCGGAAGTCGGAAGTCGGGAATTGTCGGCCTAGCCTTCGTAGATTAAATATTTTTACATTTGTCTCGTAAATGAAGGGTTGGCCGACCCTTCCTCCAGGGATGGATTTTAGGAGCGGGTAAGCAAATATCGGCACTCTAAACACAAATTTCATAGGAACATTACTTCGCACAGTTTGCTGGAAAGTGAAAATATTCTCACAAAAAGAGCGGTTGCTCTTTCTTCAAATTGTTCTATTTTTACAATTCCCTCATAAATGAAGGGGCGGCCGACCCTTATTCTACCCAGTATTATTTTCATAATATTTTTATATTGTGAGAAGGGTCGTTCGATCGTTCTTGTGTTTTCCATTCTGGATATAGGTGTTCAAAATTATTTACCAAGCGAAGGGGCGGTTGATCCTTCTTGTCGGAAAATGGAATTTGGGACAAATATTTTTTATATGTTATAACATAGTTTTTTTTTGTTTGTTAACGAGGTGAATCGGTAACGCACAGGTTTCATACTTGCGTGACACGGGGTCAATTCCTGCGGCTTCCACTATAAACCTCGGGCGCGAAAAGCTAGGGCATAACCTCCGTGACCTCCTTTGCAATAGACTCGAACCTGCGACTTGCTTAACAGCCTGTACGCCTTAACAAACGGACAGTTGCCAGTAGGGACTCGAACCTGCCATCATAGTTGCCAGTAGGACATCAACTATGTTATAACATAGTTGATGTCCGAGTCCCTACTATTTAGAGAGTAAGTCGGATGTCGGGAATTGTCATCCTAGCCTTCGTAGATTAAATATTTTTACATTTATCTCATAAATGAAGGGTCGGCCGACCCTTCTTGTGCTCAGTATTCTTCCATTGTTCACCATTTTGGATATACATGAATTGATGGGCTAGCCTTCGTAGATTGAATGTTTTTACAATTCTCTTATAAATGAAGGGGCGGTCTACCCTTCTTCTTCCCAGTATTATTTTCATAATAGTTCTAGACTGTAAGAAGGTTCGGTCGATCCTTTGTGTGTTCGTCATTATAGATATAGAGAATTGTTGGATATAGGTGTTCACAATTATCAACTAAAGGAAGGGGTGGCCGATACTTCTTGTAGGAAAACGGAAGTCAGGACAAACATTTTTTATATGTTATAACTTATCTTATGTCTGGATCCCTACCATTTAGAGAGGAAATCAGAAGGCGAAAATTGTCGGCCTAGCCTTCGTAGATTTAATATTTTTACTTCTCTCTCGTAAATGAAGGGTCGGTCGACTCTTATTGTGTTTAGTATTCTTCCCGTGTTCACCATTTTTCATATGCATGAATTGACGGCCTAGCCTTCATAGGTTGAATATTTTTACAATTCTCTCATAAATCGAGGGGTGGTCGATCCTTCTTGCACCGAGTATTTTGTTCATAATAGTTCTAGACTGCAAGAAGGGTCGGTCGATCCTTCTTGTGCTCAGTATTCTTCCAGTGTTCACCATTTTGGATATACATGAATTGATGGCCTAGCCTTCGTAGGTTGAATATTTTTACAATTCCCTCATAAATGAAGGTTTGGTCGACCCTTCTTCTGCCAAGTAATATTTTCATAATAGTTATAGACTGTAAGAAGGGTCGGTCGATCCTTCTTGTGTTCGCCATTCTGGATATAGGTGTTCACAATTATCTACTAAACGAAGGGGCGGCCGATCTTTCTTGTCGGAATTCAAAATTCGGGATAAATATTTTTTATATGTTATAACTTAGCTAATGTCTGGATCCCTACTATTTCAGCGGAATTCAGAAGTCGAGAATTGTCGGCCTAGACTTCGTAGATTAAATATTTTTACATTTCTCTTGTAAATGAAGGGTCTATCGATGCTTCTTGTGCTAAGTATTCTTCCATAGTTCACCATTTTGGATACATGAATTGACGCCCTAGCCTTCGTAGGTTGAATATTTTTACAATTCCCTCGTATATGAAGGGTCGACCAACCCTTCTTCTTCCCAGTATTCTTTTCATAATAGTTCTCAAATTCAAGAAGGGTCAGTCGATACTTCTTGTGTTCGCCATTCCGGATATAGGGAATTTATGGATATAGGTGTTCACAATTATCTACTAAACGAAGGGGCGGCCGATCCTTCTTGTCGGAAAACGGAAGTCGAGACAAACATTATGTATATGTTATAACTTGGCTGATGTTCGAATCCCTACTATTTACCGCAGAAGCTTAAATTCGGGAATTTTCGGCCTAGACTTTGTAGATTAAATATTTTTATCTTTCTCTCGTAAATGAAGGGTCGATTGGCCCTTCTTATTGATTTATTTGATAATATATACCAGTGGAAAAAATAATTATTTGTTTAAAATAAATATTATTTTTAATGTGCTCATGTTATTTTATATTTCATAAATCGCTTTTGAAATGGATTTTGGTTCTCAACAACGTGTCATGTTGTTTTATATTTCAGAAATCGCTTCTGAAACGGATTTTGGTTCTCAACAATGTGTGGACCTCCTTTTGAATGGATTGAAATTTGTTGAAGGGATCTCTTTTCCTAAAAGAAAAATATTACATAATATCAGCATTCATGATGGATGTATCATTGTAAATGTTACCAAGACTTCAAATGAAAGTCTTCAATTTCCCTATCCATCATAAGGTGCAGATACATTGTCAAAGGCAATTGGTGGTTATATTCAATGGCCTGCATCTAAGATTGTTAACCACATTGGATCTGCTCTTCACGAGAATGAGGTGAATGATATATCAGCTACTACTTTGATGAGTGTAGAACATATCATAACAACTGAGCATAAATCTTCTTTTATTATGAGAAAAGTTAGGTTGTTACATAAGTGTTCAAAATGCAAGGATTGCATTTCCATAGGTTTTGTAACAAATGTGAGTGGGACTGATTTTGTTGGGGGAATGTTTTTGGGTGACTTCTCCTTCTGTATTCTGATGGATGAATTGTTGTTTTCTTGTATGTCATGTTTTCCAGGGTTAAGCAGTGGAGGTTTTGTTGTATGGCTGATTAAAAGAATCATATATTTTAATACATAAACATTGCTTTCCGTTGAAAGCAATTTCAACAATAATCAATCTGAAACTGCTTTGAAAGTATTAAGAGAAAATCACAATATCATGTTTGTGGGAGAGAAAGTTAATTTGATACATCAATTTTCTTTAAAGCCACATTATGTTGCACCGGGAATAGTGTCAACTATTTTTTAAGGAGACATTGTACAATTCAAACCACTAGATGTTGGTGAGTTTGGTATTTTAGTTCATAAATTCTTCTGCAATTGCGAGGATTGTGGTGTATTTGAAGGCTCTCTTGTAAGATGGCCTGCAAACAATTTGTTTGACCTCAATGATGTTCCTTTGGATGTTATACTAAAAAAGAACATAGACGAAGACATGGTCAACATTTGGAATATTTTTGAAGAATGCCCTTTATAGATGGTCCTTCCAGGTACTCCCCATTGTGAATATACATGTTTTAAAGGAACAAGGCCATACAATTCCTTAAAGCGGCAAGCTGGAACTAACATTTCTGAAAGAAATTCAATATCGATACCTTACAAGGTTGGAATTGATCAAGGTGCATTCCTTTCAAAAATTGTCACTGAACATTGTTGCTCAAATATTTGTATGTCAAAATTTCACTTCAATTGATAGTTGAATGTGTGAATAAATTTCATAGTATGAATGGAAATTCAAGAAGACAGTATGTTATAAATTCTATGGGATCAAATGCTCCTATGGCCAAATAAGGAGATGACAGAAAAAGAAGCATGTTTACAATGAGATTAGACACAATAGACATCTATCAAAATGCATGGTATAAATTCCATGGAATAAAAAGGAGCACTTTCTACAATTATAAAAGCATGTTCTTGAATGGTGATGTGAGAGTTGTGCATGGTAACAATGGCTTGGAAAAATCTAGGGCCAACATTGTTGCATTGGTAGCTACTACTAATAAAATTGTAGAAGAGAATTCATACAAATATCCACATCCTACATGATTAATCAATGAAGATGGAGCAAAGACAACCTTGAAATTATTGCCATCTAATATGTCCCATGGCTTGCTGCGAAAAATGGCAAATGATGAAATTGAAAGTATTGGTTTACCTCCAGTATCACAACCCTCCTTTAGCAAGGTGATGAGAGAATATTTTCAAGATGTTAAAATTTCTAAATCAAACTCCTTTGCAAGGTGTAATGAGTGCATTACAATACAGGATAGGCTTAAGGGGACCATTGATCCATATGAGGTGGAAAGGTTGTGAGGGCATCTGGCAACTCATAATAAATATATCGCAAGTTGTTGCTAAGTATATTATTCTCACAGATTAGCTTCACAAAAAAATCCAAAGACTTTTCTGAGTATTGTTCATGACAAAATGGATAAGTCAAAGATTTCCATTCCAAGGATGGGTAAGAAGGAAAAAGATTTTAGTAATGTTATGAATCTTCCCATATCATTGACTAGAATGTTGACTCATGGGCACAAGATTTGTGGTTTTTCCCATTTCATCCTCTCATTTTAGAGATGGGATCGAATTTCACTGTGACATCACTGGCTAAATGATTGAAGAGTCTTGAAGAACCAATGGTTGATAAATATGGTGATTTTCTCTACAAAGGAGGAACATCTAAACACCAATTGCATGATTCTCTATTGCAATCAGAGTTATATGAAAAGTGTGTGATATACAGACAAGATGTAATGCAACATGAAGTATTGTGTGTTGATGGTACTAATCAATGCATGCCAGATAGAAAACTACCACCCATATTGTTGTTACAAATGGATATTTTTTCAGGCGATAACAAAAACCACTTTGTATTTGCATTTTTATTTCTTTTAACAGCAAGGAGAGTGTTCGAGATAGTTGAAGTTGGATTCCTCCTAGTTGGACACACCCATGAAGACATAGATGGAACTTATGGAAGGTTATCAGTAAATCTAATGCGCAAGGATATATTTTCACTCTCGAAAATTATGGATACATATAGGACATGTGAAGATCACAATTTCTATGTCCCTTATCTACTTGATGAACTTTACAATTTTAAGAGTTTTGTGAAACCCCACCTTTTAGATGGAAATGCCAAAATCATCGGTATCAAAAAATGCTAGTTTTTTAAATTTCAACTCATAGATAACATTCTGGTCATGCAATGGAGGGAATCACTTTGGGATGAAGCATGGTCGTCTCCTATTCATATGTGGCAGTCATTTCCAAATGGTAGCGCAGACTTGCCGGTGGGGCAGCCTAGGTTATTAAATCTGCAATCAAAAAGACCTTCAGACATTGATGAAATAAAAAAGAGAAATAGGAACATATATTTCATTCTGAAATCGAGGGATTGAGAAGGGAGGTGAACGGTTTTGGCGTCCAAAGTTAAATTATTGGGAGGATGTATATAAAGAATTGGACAGTCCATTCGAGAGTGTTGATCAGTGAGCAACTATCTTTTGGCCATCGAAAAGCCATGATATTCATAGTAGTGAACCTACAAGATCTGAACATGAAATTACGAATTCCTATTTGAAGGAAAATGTTCTTGCTTTGCAGGATTGCTATGTTGGACCAGTATGCAACAAGCCTAGAGATGAATTCATTCCAAGAGTGGATGTTGTAAAGGGCCAACTGGTCATTTTGCAATCACCAGATCCAGATTGTGCAATATGGTTGTGTAGGGAAATTGGTAATATTTATCAGGATTCAGATGCTAGTACTCTTGGGTCATAGAAAGTAGAGGTGCAATGGTGGAATCCAACAAAAGCATCGAAGGATCTGAAGGTATTGTACAAAAAATGCTTAAATAGAAAGCAACAATGGGTTGTTGGTGTAGAAGAAAATATGATTATCGATGTAAATAGCATCATATGGGCATGGTCACCAAGGCTAGGATGGACAAGAAAAAAAAATTAGAATAAACGAGAAGGGCCTTGCAGCAGTTAAGGCACAACGAGAACATATGGGGCATAGTGTTGAGAGTGGGATGGATGTTCCTATGGATATCGTTTGATGTGATCTTATCCCAACAAATTTATATTTTGTTACAATCCTTCTAGTCTGTCTATCAACCTGGTTGGGCAAGCAAACGTCGAGCGTTTAGAACGTACATGAGCCTCTAGGCATTTGAGGAAAATCACCACTGTGATGCATAATACATCATTTATTGGTTACTACTATGTAAGTAAGTTGTCCCTATACAGATTACGCAGAGAATTCCTGCCTCGTTTGGAAACTACTAAAATTATATATGTAAAAAGCTAGATATTCTTGATACTATATCAAAAAAGAAACAATAACTGATAAACTTCTTATTCAAACAATGACTGAATATTATAGACATTGCACTTTTCACCTTTGAAGATTTCACATTTCCAAATGAAAATTGCACTTTTCAAATCAAAATTTGCACTTTTTGATTTGAAATTCACACTTTTTAAATCAAAATTTGCATTTTTTGATTTGAAATTCACACGTTTCAAATCAAAATTTGCTTTATTTGAAATTCACACTTTTCAAATCAAAATTTGCATTTTTTTTATTTGAAATTCATACTTTTTGAATTGAAATTCATAGTTTCATAATAAAAAACTGCAATTTTAGGACTCATAAGTAGTAAAAAAACACACTTTTCAAAACCAATATTGCCACTTTCATAACCTAATTTTGCACTTCAGAAAGATTGATGTTGACACTTTCAAAGTCTAAATTCACACGTTCTTAGTCCAAAATTTGCCTAATGTGTCCAAATTTAATTAAATTGGTGTTTTAACCTCTAAGTGTAAATTGAGGTTTGCAAAAGACAACTATAACAAGCTTGAAAATGTGATAAGGGAGGTATTTTAAATCTTTCACTTCTTTCTGGTTTTCCAAGATCACTTATGAGTGGAAGGCAAAGAGCATACTTGGAACAAGAGGATCCTTTGTGTCCCTTGTTTGTGTGTAGAAGTGAACTAATCTAACTTTGATTTGAAACAAGAAATATGTAAGAAGTAGTGAGAATGAAACTAATGTAAGTTATCACAATTGCCTAGACTAATAATTTCTATGAACATTAATATGTAATAACACATCCAACTTCTAGCGAGAACTAAGAGGCTCCTTGAAAACCTGAAATCCTTTACCTAATAGTAGTAAAAGA
The DNA here is from genome assembly GCA_027924585.1 of Larix kaempferi. Lineage (NCBI taxonomy): Eukaryota > Viridiplantae > Streptophyta > Pinopsida > Pinales > Pinaceae > Larix > Larix kaempferi. The sequence continues at coordinate 12,736,596 of BSBM01000085.1, read as the reverse complement.
TGACTTTTTACTTCCTATTTCAGATATGTGATTCATTACTAGAGAAGAAAAACAAATTATGGGTTGTTACTAATTATTTAGCATGCATTGAGTTATCATTGAAGCTGCATTTGTAGTGAAACTAAGCTAAAAAGGATTAAAACAATGCACAACCATGTGGGTATTTGACCCACAGATGTGCAGTCAGATGGACAGATTCTTATACGGGCCATTTAGATTTAACACAGTTGTAAATTGAAGGAATATCGTGATGTATCACGTCTGTCGAAGAGAAATTACATTGTATTGCATGAAACAGGTGTCGAGAATATCATTGTATGAAAAATTGATCACAATAAGCTTTGAGACTGCAAACCTTGTGTGTTAATGGAAGGAACAACAATTCTATGAACCTACAAGACACCCCATATCAGTTATCAGGTAAATGACAACCTATAAATGAGACAATAAACAAAAATGAGAAGTGGAGTCACCAAATATTGTTGAGGGAAAAATTTCACAAGAGTTAGAAATCTACCATGTTATCCTTGTAAGTTGCATCAAGGAAATAATGTTACATGTCAGTTAGTGGTCCATACATCAAATAGAAAAGAAAAACTCAAATAAACAAAAAAAGGAAATATTGGCAAGTGCTAAATAAAATAAAACAAAGAGGGAGAGTTTTCTTAATCCAAATGGTATTTTCCCAATGCTAAATCTTGTTACAATGGTGTCACCTAGCATAATGAGGCTCAATGGAAGCCAAAAAACTCCCTCATGGAGGGTCCTTTTTTTCCTCTCAAGTGATTGATAACCAACTTAGAACAATGGAGAAAAACTCTTGCTTCTTGAGGAAGAAGACAAAGGGATCTTTCCATGCCAAATGATGATAAGAAATGGGTTGAAAGATGATCTCTCACGCCAATTCTTGCAGCATAAATTTTCTATATATTTATCTCTAATGAAAGCATTCTCATGGCTTCCTTTTATCCCAAATGGAGGTCTTGAAGAATCTAGTTCCCAATGTGAATGCTCCAACTCATGAAGTGGCCCTCCATGTACAAGAAGAGGGCTATTGAGTGACCCCCGAGCATGTGAAGGTTCCAATTCAAATTTTGGATCCAAGAGTGTTGTTGTGAGCCTTAAATGTGTCGTAGAATCTTGGGGGTCCCATCATTGGTACAACCACATTGGTTTCGAAGAACAAGTCACATTGATTCATGCGGGTTTCAAAACAAAAACCACGTGATTGTCCAAAATTGATGACTTTATCATTCTAAGGTTCAATTCTCATTGTAGATTTGATGAGGATGACTTTAAGGATTTGCATGATGTGTGTTGATGATGTACTCCAATAATATTATCCAAAGTGTCGCATTTATGAGAGATTTAGGTGATAACAAAGGCATGGGATGGCTACTTAAAGCTTACAAGCACAAGGGAGAATGCTACTATAATGGCACTGCAACCCTATGATATGATTTGATAACCATGAGTTATGTTATATTAGAGGTTTTCAATGGGACACCCTGGCAGTAAGACTATAAGTTTGTTCTCTTCACGTGCAATAAATCCTTGGAAAATGATGGATCACCCAAGGGAATGATAATAAGAGAAGTGGATGCCTGGGCCTAGCTGGTGAGTGACTAAAAGGAAGAGGCAAATTGAAATAATCTATTGTGAGGGATTCATGTTATAAACTAGCTAGGATCAAGAAGGCATTACATGTGTGTGTGTGTGTGCGTGTGTGTGTGTGTGTACGCGCGCGCGTGTGCACGAACGCGCGCGCCAAAGAATATAGTTAGCATAGTCTCTCTTATGGCATCAATATGGAACAAAGATATGGTCATGCAGATAGGTATTGCGTTAATTTACATGTTTTATCTTGTGTTATGAACACATACGCTTTAATTATGAAACTTTAATTCTTATGAAAAATATATGTGTATGGATGTTTTCCTTTTCTACTTTCTATAAGCATATGTTGAAATGCTAGATGCCTTGGAGGTCTTTCAAGGTAAGAAAAAGGAATGATTGACATTGATTTCCAATATAACCAACAACAAGACGAAGTGTTCTTGAAGAGAAGGCATTGCATGTGCAGCTAAAAAAATGAAGACCCAAAACCCTGCTAAAATGGAAAGAACACTGAGGATGGTGTTATCCCAAGGGGGAGAAGAATGTATACCTTGGTTTCAACCCTCTAAATTTGATATTTTTTATATTTTAATTATTATTTTTATTTATTATGTGTTTCTTAACATCATGAGGTAGATTCCATGGAAACTATGAACACTGGAAAACATGATTGAATTGCAATATTGATGAAAGGTTCCAAGGATAACTAATGGGGAGGACAACCATGGGGATATGAGTCCTCTAGAGGAAAGGTAAGAGGTTCCAATGGGGGAATTACCTATGCCTTATGATGATATTCTAACTTATCCACAAGCCTCCTTGATTTCATTTTTATATTTTCATTTATCCTTAATTTTATATAAAAACATGAATTGAGACCCTAGCTAAATGAAAGGGGAAATCTAAACATGAGAACTTGCTAATATTATGCCAAAAGTTCCTAAATCCTATTTTGTAGTAACTACCTCCTACATTTAGAGAACCAAAAATGGGGTGGAGGAAAGACTCCTCCCTCACACTCATTTCTCTCATTCATGGATTGAAATTCGAATGGTGAGAGGGAAGCTTGGAAAAAAGAGAGTTCTTGGAGAGAAAAGAAAGGTTTGAATAAAGAGAAACTCAAATTAAATCTCATATGAACCATGTAGATGTGAAAACAAGGATTCTTAGTGATATTAGAGACCATTGAAGAGTAGAAAGATAAAATTTTAAATCCATAAAGGTTGCTAGCTGAGATTTTGAACAAAGAACTAGTAGAGACTTGCTTGGTTGGTAAACTGGAAGACTTTAGTGGAAAGAAGAGGGGTTTTGGAAACCTTACCAATATTATATTCCCTAGTGGTATCATATCCCAACACAGGGGTGGAATTATAAAACAGAATAGCCTATGGCTAGGAGGACATCAGTCCCCCCACAATCAATTTCCTTGTAGCTTAATCTTAGAAAAGATAAATGTACTCTTTCTTTTTTTTATTTGTCAATTTATTACTATAGAATGGTGAATAAATGAGATTATTATCACGATATTTCAAATTCAAATCTCATGTAGATGATGCATGTTGATTTTTGATGAATTTATGTGCAAAACATGTATAATACAATATTGGCATTTTTTGCATGGCAAGTGTTTGACAAAATGTCTCTCACATTTGCCTTTGTTTGAGGTTGCCCTCAAAGTCTTTGACAAAATGTCTTCACTATTTTCATTTGTTTGAGGTTTCCCTAAAAGTGTTTGAAAAAAGGTCTCTACAACGATTTAGTTAAAGGTGGCTCGCATCCCATTAAATGATGCTTCATTTCCTTTAAAATGCGTCATCAATGTTATGGGACTAATGTCTATATGTGTATATTATTTGGTGCCCAAATATTTCCTTCTTTAATTTCCTACTAGTATGCAAATTAAATTGAGAGAATAATTTTGCTTTGTTTTTATCTTTCTATTCTTGTATCTTGTTTGTTAAATGAATGATATTATGGGTAAATGAATTATGTAGGAAAATTATCATACATAATCACTAATGGTTGTGGATGGTAGCATTGGGAAATAAAATAATTTGATTGTTGTTATCTTCATTATGGACTTTCTCTCCCTTTGACTTGGTTGGATTATATCATTTTACATAAACTTCATATTTTCCCATGTTGAGCATCCTTGTTAGCTGGGAAATGAATGGAGGAAACTATTATTTAATGCAATTGAATTCCAATGATGATGATAAATAAATTTATTGTTAATACAATTGGTGGTTATAGTAATATTTGGGGAAATAAAAACCCAAATTAACATTCCTTGATAAGCCACTACTTGGGTATGGTTGGAGCTCTATTCGAGCTTTATTTTCTATCATTTTTTGTTTGAACTCAAACCCTGATAAACATTAACATTAAGGAAACCATAAAACTACAAAGATCGAGAGAAGATGGCGGAAAGAGCACAAAATCCTGAATGAAATTTCTTATTCACAAGTACATAAGTTATACACAATGTTTAACAAGTAACTACCTTCAACTATCAAGTAACGGTGAGGTTTTTAAGGACTATATGATTATGGACAATATTGCTAACAATCCCCCCTTAATCATATGTACAAAAGTACCAGCTAGCAACAAAAACTAGTGCAAGAGATGATATCACTTCCATGTATTCAACCTGTAACCCATGGTTTAAAACCCCATGGATGTCGATGAATATTCGCTTGAAAATGCGCCAAATGGATGCCAAAACCAAGTGATAACCTGTAGGTGTCCACTGAATTGAAACCAAAAACCTATGGGAGCAAAAACCCCTGAAGAGAATTGAGTTGGATTCAAATTCCAACACATCTCATAACTTGAAAATGCATGAAAAATATGAATGCGCCAAGCAAATATGAAAGATCCGGAGATAATCTATGTAAGTTAACAAATAATTCCACAAAAAGTCTCCAAAAATATGCTGACAAAAAAAGTGTTGAATCACATCTGAAACATATATCCATAAAATCCTGTGACCATAAAATCCCTTAAGTAATAAACCAAGTGAATCACTGTCAAATGTAACAAATCCATCAAATGTCCATGTGTCTAACAATCCATCAAATCCAACAATCTTGTCTAAAAACTTATCCTGAAACATCCTCAATCCATCATGTCCTGAATACATCATGCATAATCCTCAAAAATCACTAGACAAACTTCGAAACTTGCAGTATGACACATCATCGATATTCCCCCCTGTCAACTGAAAGTGAGAAGTCCTGAAGTAACCCCCTAAAAGAGGAAAGGAGTAATGAAACTGTCTTTGAGCAAAGTCTGAAGACTCGATATTCAACTCAAAATACTATAGAAAAAAGTGTGGGACACGATCATGCCCTATATCATCAAATCCTGAATCAAAACACTCATGTCCATCTACAGTAGTAATATCTCCAATCTAACATTTTTGTACTTTTGTATGGATCCAACTGTAAGATCACTCTAACAACTTGGATTCCAATAACCAGCCCCGAGTATTCACCCATCCAAAATGTACTTGTTTTTGTTGTTTCTACTTCTTTTGCTGACACCTATCTGAGAAGTGATTTTTCTTCCCACAAAAACTATATGGGTGAAGATCAAAAACTGAAATTCTTGATGTCCAAATTGGTGATAGAGTTGGAACTGTTCAGGTTCTTCGTTCAACAAATCATCATCATCATGCATATCAACGTTTGCATTAGCACCCTGATCAACATTATGTACCTGTTCTTGTTCCATATCATCCTATACATGTTCCATATCAACATTTGCATTAAACATAAATAAACCACTCACAAACTTGAGTGATTTACAAATATAAAAAATATCATCATCAGCCTTTTCATATCCTATACCATATCTGTTACATTTATACTCAATTTCTTCCCAAGGACGAACAAAATTATTTTGATTCTTATGGTTATCCTTTAAATCGTTGATGCCACGTAAGAGTAACAGGTTTAGTTCACACGAGCTTCCTGACCAAATCAACAAACTAAACATAATTGGTCAATCGTCCACGTTGTCAGACGGATTCCAATCTTCACGCATATCGACTTGCGTCAACCTCTTGTCACTCCACCCGACGATATGCCTTTGCCACCGTCGATCTTCGACAAGACCGATCTCAATCACCAATCGTGAGGACAGTCTTCACGATCGTTTCTTGTCCTACAACGCTCCAACTTCAACAACTTGGAAACTCGACAAGTTCACCTTCGACCAGTCTCAATTCGACTTTGACAATCCAGTAAGCCCGACAGGTTCATCTTCGACAAGTCTCGCTCAACCAACCCCCGATAAGTCTCGGTTCAGCCAACCCCGACAGGTTCTTCTTCAACACATCTCGGCTTGACTTCAACCACTCGTCAAGTCCGACAGGTTCCAGATTCGATACAATCTTGACAGGTTTCGAGTTCGATGCACACACAACACTTTGACAGGTTGACAACGTTCAACAACTTCGTGACATCGACCTTCAGCATCAACATGCGACTAGCAACTATTGAGTCTCGGATAATCTTCACTGCATTGATTAGTGAAATGATCAGTTTCCTCTTGCAAAGCTCTTCACAGATGATTTCGATCTCTTATACATAGATCATATTTTGAAATGCATTCATACACACAAAGAATTAAAACAATACTCTTGGAGATTGAAATGAAGGCATAATTGTTAACACCCAAAAAGTGCTCACTAGCTCATTTCCTTATTCACATGATCCATTTGTCCAGTTTTTCACCATTTGAGCCTCTAAAGCCAACAAAAGGTCACCAAAAGACCTTAATACACCCCTTTTTCCACTCAAAATGAGTATTTTTCCTAAAAAAGCATAAAAAACCCTCAAAAAGGGTCCAGAATTCCCAAAAATATTAAAAAGGGAATAAAAATATTCAAAATATTCAAAAAAGGAAAAAGAAGGGAAAAGGTACCTAAACTATGTTGGTCAATACCATTGGTTTCCTCAAAACCATAATGGTATTCCCCACCACCAAAAACTATAAAAAGGTGGTAGGGGATCCTCACTTGATATCCATCCATCATCCTATCCTCATGCTGCCAAAATATCCCATGAGCTTTTGGCCATTGTAGCTACCTTGGAGAAGGGACCCTTGGAGTTTGGAGCTGCTCACCCTTGGAGCTACTCAACAATCTTCACCATTTGGAGGTATCATCATTGCAAGCACTTTCTTGCCCCTCTTTTCAATACAAATTTATTTTTTTCTATTTCTTGTTCTTGTTTTCAATTCAAAAGTTTATTATGATATGCACATGCTAGTTTAGTTTTAGTTTTAGATTTACATTTGTTTTTGCTTTAATATTTGAGACTGCTGCTACTAGTTAGTAGGTTCCCATAGCACTAAGCTTGGTTGCAAAACCAAGCCAACAGTTTTTGGCGACTCCGTTGGCTTAGAACTCCTAGATCTCAAATTTTGCTTTAGATCTTAGTTTTTGTTAGTATTAGTCAGTTTAATTCATAGATCTGCCACCCTAGACAGCAGATCCATTGATGTTCTAGATCTTGGCCCATTTTATTGCCATTAACAACCCAAAATTTTTAATTTTTGGGTTCATTTTTCGGCGTCCGTGTACGGCTTTCGCCTCGCGGCTTTTTTCCCAACAGTCGCGCAGCTCATCGCGACTGCGCGGCTCTTTTCCACGCGGCTTCGCGTCCAATTTGCGCGCTACACATCGCGGCTTCGCGGACATTTTCCGCGCTGCACATCACGACTGTGTGACAAAATCCCGCGCTGCACATCACGCATTCGCGGCTGAAACCCGCGCTGCCCATCGCGACTGTGTGACAAAAACCCGCGCGGTCCATCGCGGCTGTTCTGTCAAAACTCGTGATGCAAATTTTTTCCATTCGACCAATCCGTTTAAAAAATTAATTTTTTGCTGTATTTTCTGCCCAATTAGCACATTTTACAGTATTAAAATTCCTGCATTTTTTATAGCTAGAAATCTTTTTACTATTTAGAATGCACCTTTAAAAAAGTCTTTTTAAAAAATTTCAGAAATTGAAAGAAGGATTTATTTGCATTTTATCTAGATAAAAAAATTTTACTGTTTACTTCCTTGATATTTTGCCCATAGCAAATTTTAAAAGAAATCCATTTATTTCTTGAAGAAGTCATATTATTTGCTTTCCTATTTCAAAAGATCCTTTGTTTTTTGAATATTTTCTGCAAAGCATTTACATTTTCAATTTCAGTTTAAAATACCACACGTGCACCCACTCAAACACATAATTTAAACTGAGCCTTAAAATTTACCCTAACTTCAACCAACTTTTAACCCCACTTGGGGAGCACTTAAAAGAACTTTGTAGCTAGGTAGTATTGAGGGGATAGGTGTTCCAATAACGCCCCTCAGTTATTACATTTGAGACATAGCTGTTGTCCATTACGGAACCAAAATCTCCTAGTATTTTTTGGCACGGTCACAACCAGCTTATCAGAAGGCCTCTCCCCTAGGAGGGTTGAAGTCGCGAGGATGGTTCCGGAAGCCTGAGTGGAATACCGAAATCCATTTAGTAACCGAAGGCTACCATTCGCAGTTCTCGGGATATCCCTGTATGGGGGTATTGTGGTAAAAGGACCAAACGGCAGATTTACCTTTTCTGAACGTGTCATGAACGGAGTATCCTAGTTGCCATTCTTTAGGATTGATTACCCGGTGTCCCTCCCGGTAGGGGGATATCTAGCCGTTGATTCAACACTCAATATTGTCTGACTTGGATTTCATCACCTTGCAGAGAATATCATTTGTTGATTCACAATACTTTTAGTTAGGTGTTTGCATGATACAATCCACCTTTGGTCTAGTAGCACCTCTTTTTTCTAGAAGCTGTTTGATTGTTGGTATTCTGACCATTTTTGTTGCATACCTCCACTTATTATAGCACAGCTGCTATAATAAGTGCTTTTTGAGGTTGATTTTTTGGCCTGAGAGCCTTTATTTTCACTCCCCTTTTTTGCACCCTTGGTTGCATTAGGGTTTCAAGTTTTTTATACATTACCATCTTACACTAGAGATTTTTACACAAAAAACATTTTTCTCACCATTGAGAATTTTAGACGATCCCGTCGTCTTCAGGGTGAACTCCCAGAGTTCAGTCTACTTGGCTCTCCACGTCACCGACGTCGAGCCTTATCCCTTGAATCGACACGTCATCGGTCAAACATACGGTCATCCGATTCTGACACGCCTCACTTCACATCTGATTTTGAGGCAGAATCCGAAAACCCTACCGAGTTATTCCCAACTAACCTCATGGCTAGAACACAATTCGACCCACTTTTTACTAGTACCATAGGAGATACATCCACAAACCCTTCTACTGCGGTGCCATCCATGGCAACCACCACCCCCCTAGGTATGCCTAATATGGCGGCCACTCCACCTTTAGGAATGCCCAACACAGGACTAACTCCTATTATGGGTATGCCAAACATAGGGGTCACACCCCCTCTTATTACCACAACCCAGATCCCAGGAATCCCCACTACTATTCCTAACCCCGGTGTAACCCATGTTGCACTTGGAAACGCTGGCCCATACCACACCACAGCAGTTGGAGGACACATACCTTCAATACCTAGCATACCCTTAGGGGCTACTGGACCACTACATCATACCACCATGACTAGTCATGTCCCAGTCATTACGCCACATCCATCTGCTAGTTTACCTTACATGGCGAGTCTGAACTTACCAGACTTAGCCAGGCTAACCAACGATCCTATCAGAAACGATCCTGCGTGGCCTCACATTCCCACCAAACTCCCCTCCGACATCCAACATCCCTAAGTTTGAGGGCAAGGCAGGTGAGGACCCCCAGAACCATATTATGTCCTTCCATCTATGGTGTTCCTCCAACTCCATAGTGGACGACTCTGTCCGCCTCCGTCTGTTACAGCGCACCTTCACTGGCTCTGCAGCTAAGTGGTATATCAAGCAACCCCATGGGACCCATGCCACCTTTACCTCCCTTGCCTCGACCTTCCTGCAGTTCTTTCAGTTACCTGTCCGCTATGATGCGGGAGTCGAGATCCTACTGTCTTGCAGACAGAACACGGCCACCCACATCACTGACCACATTCATGAGTGGCGTCGACGCCGAAGCCTCTGCAAAATCAAGTTAGACGACTGTATCTTCTTAGATTGGTTTCTCAAATCCCTCCTCCCTCTCATTGCCAAGGATGTGGCATCCGAACGACCCCAGTCTGAAGAAGAGGCCATCCTCAAAGCCCAACAATTTGACCTCATTTACGCCTAGTCGGGTTATCTGTATACCATTATACCGGACGCCCCTCGGGGCGATTCATCCCAACACGATGCGCCGGGGGCATCCCATGCCGCAGATGGCATCATTGGTGGTATTTCCTTGCATCCCCAACCCTTTTCCATTGCACGTCCTAGCCATGGCCCCGACCTTTCGCGGGCTACATCTCAATCTAGAGCAACCAATTCATATGCTCCCATGGCACATCACCACCATACCCATGGACCCTCATGTCCACCTCAGTGCTTTGGTCATGCACCACCCGCGTACGCCCCCCTAGCCGCACCTCAACCAATGTATTACCCACAGCAAGCTGCAACAGCTAGCCCAACACCTCCAGCAGCTCAGGGTTACCAATAACCCCAGCAGGTAACTGGACCACCTCCAGCCCCACCAGCTTATTATGCACCGCAACCTTCTCCCACACCTGCGGCAAACCAAAATCCTCCCGTTGCTCAAGGGAAAGTGTACACACAACAAAATCAGCCCCAGCACCAAAACAACCAACGCAACCAGGGTGGACAACAAAACCGTGGAAGATGACGTAACCGCGGAAACAACCAACAACAACATCAAGGTCCTCCACCTCCCAATCCTCCGCATAATAACAATGCTGCTCCTCCCAACCGGAATCCGGATCGTAATCCCAGGCAACCCAAAAACAATAACCTCAGAACAAACCATCCTTGTTCTATTTGCGGGGTCTATGGCCATTACACACATGCTTTCCCACATTTGGAGCGAGCTCAGAAACTCTGGACTGACAATGCCCATCGTCAAGGGCAAGCAGCTCCTCAGGTGCCACCCAACCCTCCACCACCTCAACATCAACCTTTGGTGCTACAAAACCCCTTTCCAACCCAAGGCGTAGTGAACACTCAGCCGTTAGCTCCCCCTCAGGGCAACACGCCACCACAACAAATCACTTATGCCACTCCTGATCAAACCATGTTCGATTCAGATACCCACCACTTGTTGATGATGTCATCCACAGATGCCAACCTCCAAACCCGCCGGAACCAATATGGCTCCACCCCTGAAGCCCCTCCCACCGACAAGAACACTAACATTCATCCCATCGATCAGACGTTACGTATACCTCTGGCTCCACTCGATGGCACTTCTAAAGCACCTCGCTTCCCACTTCGTCGCATCAACAATAATCCCAATGCTCGTGCTGCGTCAAATTACAACATTGTAGATGACTTAGCCTAGTCTCCTGCAGCCATGTCTGCTTTAGAAGTCTTAAAAAACTGTCCTTCACAGCGCAAGACTTTGCTCTGCCATTGGCGCTATTGACCCCAATGATTCACAACTGATGGCATTCGATTCAGACCAGTCCGAACCTCGCTTGCCTTCCACTTTAGCATTCCAAGTTTCCGTTTTCGTTTGGAATCTTGTCATCCACCAGTGCATTATCGATGAAGGGGCCTCTACATGCGTTATGTCCACATTCGTTTGGCAGAAGTTGGGATCTCCTACTCTCCAGCAGTCCACCACTGCGTTGCGAGCCTACGACGGCCGTTCGGCTCAACCCCAAGGTCTCTTAGCTAATGTCCCCGTCCAACTGGCTGGTAAAACCGTGCTCATTGACATAGAGGTCATCAATGCCCAACTTGACTATAACCTCTTACTTGGCCGCAGCTACATGTATGCCATGCAGGCTGTTGCCTCATCCGTTTTTCGTACCATGATGTTCCCTCATGACGGACGCGTGGTCAAGGTCGACCAACTCACCTATTACGATCCTAAGGCCCCCGCTGCACCTGAAAATGTTATCCCTATGGTTGAACAACCTGTTTGCGGTGCAACTACCTTGTTTGTTTCCTCCGCGGGACCCGGACTTTACTCCAACGCGCCGATGACTTCTACATTCCAATCTATTCCACCACCGTCAACAGAGATCCATGTCACTGACCTCTGTACTCTTTCACAAAATACACAAACACCCAACAATCAACCATCATTGTTACCTAAACCACCATTGGTCCCTAGTCACATTGGTGTTACACCCATCCACACAATCCCCTTTCTATTTCCTCCCTCAGGCGTAGTAAGTGCTCCGATCATGGCTACCCTTAGTCTCCCCGGGTTAACATTGGGATTACCCGTGTGGTATATTTCGCCTCCCGTTCCCCCACCGACACCAAATGTCATCCTGCAACTGGTGCAACCCATTGTCACTTCTACTCAACCACCTCCCGGTATCACTACTCTTTCGTCATCTACGAATCCCCCTCCTCTCATCAGGCCCACTTGGGGCAGAGGCCCACAACCATACACTGCGGTACCCCCACCCAAAGCAGTTAAACCTCCCCCCATGTTCCGTGCTCCTCCTAAATGCTTGTTGTGTGATGAGTTAGGCCATCCAACTCATCAATGCCCACAGTTACCTGCATTACAGTAACACATGCAAATGCTTGACGACGACCCCAACATCCCGGTTGTCAAAATCGACTCAAACCCCAAGCCTCATGACAAATCACTGCGTACCAACCACCCTTGCGCGATATGCGGTATTTACGGCCACTACTCACATCACTGTCCTGATATCCCAGATTACAGATCAGCGTTGTACGAGTTCAATAACGTCGACTTAGAAATATCTCCTCCCCTCATCGAGGAAATCTACCCTCCAAAATCATCCGCTTCGGAAGAAATCAATACTATCTATATGATTTCAACCACTTTCAAACCAGAACCCCTTGATTTATGGTCTGACTACTTCCAAACTGATGAGCAAATTTTGGAAACACTCACTGCACCCGACTACCCTTGGGACGATATGCATCATCGCTCATACTTCCTCCCAGAGGCGTCTACATCAACCGCAAATAATCAGCTATCGGTCGAATCGAAAGATTTCATACCCAATAAGGTCGATTGGTTCAAGGACCCCATCCCAGCATCGGATTCCTTCGAAGAAGGGAACATGTCAAACATTTCCCCCACTATACAAATCGACATTTCCACCACACCTGGGAAACCTGAGCTCATCTCGCTGGGCGCATCTTGCACTCAAGCGAAAACTCAGGCATACAAAAAACTTTTCCAAGAATTTCGTGATGTCTTTGCCTGGTCCTATACCGAAATGCCTAGTCTTGACCCCGCCATTATAGAACACCACATTGACACGTGGCCTGATGCCCCCCCCGTTCGTCAGAAACAGCGACCCATTCATCCTTCCAAGCTCCCCGCTGTTAAAGCCGAGATTGAGAAACTTCGCAAAGCAGGATTCATTTATCCTATTGCTTATACCACCTGGGTTTCAAACCTCGTTCCCATCAACAAAAAACAAGGCACCCTTAGAGTATGCACTGACTTCCGTGATTTAAACTGCGCTTGTCCCAAAGACAATTTCCCCACGCCATTCATTGACCAACTCATTGATGCGTGTGCAGGACATGAAGTCCTATCTTTCATGGACAGTTTTTTCGGATACAACCAGATTCAGATCCGTAAGGAGGATCAGTACAAGACTGCCTTTACCACCCCATGGGGCACCTTTGCCTATCGTGTCATGCCTTTCGGCCTCAAAAATGCTGGTGCCACCTTCTAGTGGGCCATGACCTATTGTTTTCACGACTTGGTCCATATCCTGCTAGTCTATCTTGATGACCTTACAGCTCGTTCCCGGAAACGATCAGACCACCTTAATGACCTTCGGCAAGTTTTCCTGCGTTGTCACAAATATAAAATCTGCTTGAACCCACACAAGTGTGTCTTTTGCGTTCCAGCAGGCCGGTTGTTGGGTTTCATTGTTTCCCAGAATGGAATTACTGTTGATCCCCTGAAAGTCAAAGCCATCTTAGACCTTCCCTCTCCGCACACGCTTCGACAACTCCAGAGTCTGCAGGGGTGGTCCAACTTCCTTCGTCGCTTCGTTCCTGATTACGCCACCAAAGTTCATGGATTCTTACGCCTACTTCGTACCCACATACCCTTTGTTTGGGATGAGCAAGCAGACACGGCATTCGACGCCCTTAAGAAAGCTCTCACACAAGCCCCCTTGATCTCCCCTCCGGATTTCTCCCAGGACTTCATCCTTTACGTCTCCGCATCTGAACATGCCGTGTCCGGAGTCTTGGTCCAAGAAGATGCCTCTCACTAAGAGCATGTCATTTATTACGTCAGCCAGACCTTGTCTGGCCCACCTCTACGTTACCCATACAAGGAAATATTAGCCCTAGCTATAGTCTTTTCCGTCTAAAAATTGCGACACTACATTCTACTCAGTCATACCACAGTTGTCGCCGACTCCAACCCTATGGTCTATCTCCTAAACCGGTGACTCCTACAAGGTCGTGTTGCTAAATGGGTCATTATCCTCCAGGAATATGACCTCACTTTCAAAACTCCCAAGAGCACCAAAGCCCTCACGCTGGCCCATCTCATCACTGACCTCCCATCCTCTTCGTCATCACCCGCTATCCAAACAGATCTGATTGGCGATCACATCTTCATCATTTCGTCTGACGACCCATGGTACGGTGACATCTTAATTTACCTCCGCACGCAAAAAGTTTGACCCCACATCGATCGTGATGGATGCCGTCGTATACGACACGACGCTCCCCAATACCTCTTGTTAGGGGATGTACTTTATCGATGTGGCGTTGATACCATCTTACGACGTTTCTTATCCCATAGTGAGGCAGAACAGGTCCTTAATGATTGCCACAATTAAACAAAGATATCTGAGCCGGATGCTCCTGCATCAATCATCCACTTTATCCTCTTTATTGTCAATGTCATCAGTCAAAACTATATTGAATTGTTTCACACAATTAGCAGATACATATTCATCATTTGAATAATTAGTGACATCATCTTCATCATTTGGTTCACAATCAAACAATGGATTATTTTGAAATAGTATGAAATCCGCCTTTTGATGTCGAACAAGACATAACTCATATGATAACAAGTTGTTTTGAACTTTTAACATGTCCACCTTTCTATGCACCACTTGAAGACAAGTAAGTACAAACGTAAGTGTTCCTTTGTTCAGTGAAACTATGGATCCTGGAGTTGTGTTGATTAATAAATGTAGCTGATGAAGCATATCTTTAATCCTTGCCATTTTAAGTGATGTGTAATGTTTGATTCTTTGTCTTAAAAATGCAAATGGTTAAGTTCCTTGAGTAAAATGCAAAAATGTCACATCACATCAACAATCACAAGACCACAAAAAAATCCTATGACCCCCTTATTCAATTTCAGGTGGGTCGAGGAGTGAAGACCCAATATTCAATTTAAGCAAGATAATCCCTTATAACTTCCAACAAACACCTTTTAACTCCTTACAGATTTATAACTTCAAAATGCAATTGTAAAAAGCACCCTTATAACTTCAATCACAAGTTTTTGAAAATGATTATAACCTTATATCTCCAAATACAATTTTCTCAATTGGAATAATGTACGTTATAACTCCCTTACAAAGTTATCCCACCCTTATTACCCCATTACAAAGTGTCCAAAAGATTAAATTCTCAAAGTATAAAAAATTTCCACTTCACGTCTTTGTATGAAGTCCTTACAATCCTCAATAATGAATATTTCACCGAGATGGTGTTCTTCAACACTTTAAGTTTCATAAACTACTTTATCACAAGGAGACAAAAAATAAAATGGTATTCCATGTTTTCAAAAAAGCAATCGTGCCAAACTGAAGCCATACCTTTTATATATCAACTTAATATGTAGTAGGTTCACAAAAGATAGATCGAAACAAATATATTTGTAGAGATCGTTTCTTGGTCAGTGCTTGCCTCAAAGTTCACTCCATCAGCCATCACAATCCCATCCGAATAGAACAAAACTGAGCTCCTTTTCCATGCTATTTTTACTGTAGTGATGGATTGATCTTTGTGAACTTGCGACCTCCAGATTCGTTGCTCAACATTTTCACTACATGTTCGTACACAAAAACAACCAAGCGACAATTTCTTCAATATGAACCAAATATTCCTGTGGCTTCTTCTTCTGCAATTGGATCTTGGCTTCTTCTTATTGTAATTAAAATGCTACCATCATATACCAAGATTCAATCGTGTATTCTATCGGTCAGCCTCCTACGAGTGGATTCATCTCTGAATATCCAATTACAAAACTACCTTCCATCCTTTCTCTCGAAAACTACCATAGAGGATAAACTATCAGCCCTTAAAACCAAAGGAGCTCTGATACCACATGATAAGCATTAACATTAAGGAAACAAGAAAACCAGAAAGATCGAGAGAAGATGGCGGAAAGAGCACAAAACTTTAACAACATTTCGTATTCACATGTACATAAGTTATATACAATGTTTAACAAGTAACTACCTTCAACCGTCAAGTCAAGTAACGGTGAGGTTGTTAAGGACTTTATGATTAGGGACAATATTGCTAACAAACCCAACTTTGAGTATTGTTAGACATTCTTATTCTTATAAACAAGAACGTGTTGGCAACGATGAGATTATGTTATTTTGGATAGTAAAAAAATTTCCAATACTTAAGATAAATCATTCTCTTTTATTTCTCAAAAACATCATTTGGGTTGTCTCTAGAGTTGGCATTTATCTTGAAAAGTAAAATATATTTTATGAGTTAAGTATGATTCTCTCAGTTTAGTGACTTAGTGCTAGAGGGGCATTACATATAGTATCAAAACAAGGTTCAACATAAGGGCCATGGGCCCTTGTTTATAACCTTGTTAATGGAATTGGCATGATCTATATATATATATATATATATAATTTCAAAAAAACAATGCTTAATTATAGAATTGTTTTGTTGAAAATGCTCTTCATTGTGTTGTGTTCTTGACATTGTGTCAGAATTTAATCCATATTGTTAATGGAATTGGATAATTGTGATTGATATATATATATATATATATATATATATATCATTGCCATTTATGCACAATTAGATCAATAGACCCCTATCTCTATTATTTGGTATGAAGCTACATTACCACATTACACATGTAGAAATTTCCCAAAAATGGATATATTCAATGTGTACCCAATTTATGTATGAAAAATCAGCAAGGGGGCATAATTTCACAAGTGCAATGTAGCATGATCATTCTTTATGTATGGAAACTTTCTCAACCTTTTAAAAGAGGGCATAAATCCCTAAAACATAAGATTATGTGTGTTTTCAAATATAAATTTTTATGGCACACATCATGCCGAGTTTTTATAGAGAGTGACAAAGAAGGGTAGAAATTTTTTTGTAAGTTTATCTCAGATCCACATTCTAAACTCTTGTCACTTGAGTATATGACAAGATTTTATCTAGATTAAAAAAGAATGAGCTCAATATTCATAAGTAGTAATTTTCATTTAAATGTGGTATTTGGATTTTTGGACTTATGCATTTAATTTTTGTGCCCCTTGAGAGTGAGCAATTAGATGAACATCCTCTTCTCCTGGTAATAAATTGAGATTCAAGATATTTTGTATTATATGGAAAAGATGTGATTTTTTTTATCCATTTTGTCAGAGACGGTAAATCGTTTTATTTACCTCGCAAATACATCAAATATTTTAGTTATCTCATGCACCCCACCAAGAAGTGTAGTGCCCATATGGAGCTAATCATTACCCCTTGAAAATGCATGGTTCATTTTGCATTTTCATGGGCCTTTCTTCTCTCACCAATATAATGCATCCTTGAAGTTTAATGCCAGACATAGGTTGTACAAAGATAATTGGGAGGTATTAATGGAGACGCTTCACCATTAGGTTTTGATTGGGTAGACTTTAATGGCAGACATAGGTTGTACAAAGATACTTGGGAGGTATTAATGGAGACGCTTCACCATTAGGTTTTGATTGGGTAGACTCAACACCAATTTGAAGGCATTGTTACATGGCTTACACTATATTTTGTTGCATCATTGATGAGGATCCTTTTTTATTGGTTGTACCTTAGACCCCAAACCACATAGATGAAGGATGTGGGAAAGAAAGAAAACCATAGAGGATGAACACCCTATCTAAATAAGTGTCCATTGCATGATTTTATGACAAGGTAAGGACCATACACAGTCCCAAGAAAGGAATTATCTACATTATAGAAGGTTCAGAGTCGTGCATGTGACAAGATCAAGTAGGAGGAGGAGAAACACCTTAACTTGAAGGAGATCCATGGCATGACAGGTGGTGAAGAAAGAAGATAAAGAAAAAATGCCTTTCTTAGAATGATGACATCTGGTGCTAAACACATTTGGATGGCAAAATAAGTGCATTTGGTGTGGAGCATTCCATTCCATGGGTTAAAAAAGGAACATGTAGTTGCTTGATCATGAATATACCCCCTTTAACAAGGTTCTATTATGCAAGAAGGAACTTAAAGCATATTAAATCAAACTCTTAGGGATTGCATATTGTTTGAGGAATATCACACATCTTTGAAGCTATGTTTCCCTCTTGAAGAGAACATTTTAGGGTAAGGACAAGTTATTTTATCCATTTTCACATTTCAAAATGCATATCTCACATTTTGAGATATTTGGGTGTAAAGACACATTGGTCCAAGCCCCTTCTATATATTTAGAGATATCCTCCACCTTTGAGGAGGGATTTGGGGTGAGAACACTTTGTTTGAGGCACCTTGTACATATTTGGAGGAAATGCATTTGCATGAGGAGATGCCATCTAGCATTTTTCACATAGTCAACGAATAATAAATGCAAGTTTTAAAAGGATATCATGAAATAGAAAGATGATAAGTGGAAATATGAACCTAATTTATTCACTAAAAAAGCAAATTTGAGTCATCTAGGGGCTTCTAAAAATAAATATTATTTTATGAATTAGGTATTGATTTGAAGGATATAAACAAAGGAGAATATTCATTTGCTGAAGGAATGGCTGGAAGTCTAGAGTTCCCCTCCAAGCTTAGTTGATGGTATTTTGGGAGAAAGAAGTTAAGGGACAAGTTCAATGTAAGGTAAATTCAATCTCCCTTTTATTCTTTCGTTGATGACTAGGGTTTTCGCAAGTATTACCATTGATTTTTCTACTGAAATCATCTTTGAAGGGAAACCTTGCTCCATTAAAAGGATATTAGAGTTGAGGTGAAACCCTCCCTAATTATTGATGTAACTCTTGATACATGAAGGAGTTTATTTTTGTAATTTTCTAGTTAGGGTTGTTCACTTGATGTTTGAGGATTGTTTTATCTAAAGAAATAGATTAACTATAGTACATCATGGCTCCCTTGATCTTGTGATAAAATGATATTTCAAGATAAGATATATTGTTGTTTGTTTGTTCAATAAGAAGGTTTCCATACCTTATCTACATCATCTATGGTTTCATATGTGGTTGTTCCTTTATTCTTCTTGGCCGCATGTTATTACTTGGTTGTAATTTCATGGTTGTGATGGTGCATCTAGTTTAAGGGCCCTCACGTATTCTTGCATAATCTAAAAATATATTTTGGAATAATTATAGCGCATTATTGAATAGGATTTTTTTTATTGTGGTTCACTTCCCTGAAAGTTTTCGGAACACGCTACGCCCATAGGAATAATTTCAAGGGGCCCACCGGAAGGGGCCTCACCCTGTCAACACCAATATTGGGAGCCTGACACTGGAGGACCCAAAGAATTGAACCCTTGACCTCGACTTAGCGATGCCTTGGCCACGGAAGCTCCAACCAACTGAGCTACCCCACAGGGCTGCAATAGTGAATAGCTTAATTATGTATTCTCCAAAACATCCAAACCCTCTTATCCTTAGATCTTTACTACATCATCCAATTGGATAGGCACTAGTCTTAGTAATCCATCATACCTTTAATCCTAAAGAAAATATTAAACAAACTTTTATAAGGTTTCCTCCCTTGTGCATAAAATAACCTAATGTAGTGGAAGAGTTGATGTGGTTATGTTGGGAAACCTTCCTAAGGGTCCCTAGGATTGTATTTCATTCAAGGACTCCAATATCTTTGAGGGTGAGCCTGGAAGGTAACACATTTTCATTATTGTCAAGGATAAAGTTTAGTTCCCTAGATTCAATAGATTGGCTATAATGATTTGATGGGGGGATTCCTTTAAAGATCTCACTTTCATATGGGAACTCCATGAAAGGATGATGCTTTCTCTCCAAAGACTTTGAAGTGAATTGTTGTTTGTAGAGGTGAGAACATCCAATAGACTTGAAGGTATTTTAAGGATCACTTGGCCACTCCACTGAAGTGAAAATGAGGTATCATTTTGTGTTAAATTTGCATCTCGATGCTTCAGTTTGAAAATATGGAAGTGAAGAAACATGGTATTACTGGACCACAAGAGGCCAAAGGGTATGCTCGGTATGATTTCTCTTGTAACTTGAGATATCCAAATGAGCTCTTAGAGCCATATTGAGATGAGAACATTGCAAATTTCCATGGAAATACAAATTCAACTATACTATCTGTTGCATCATTAATGAAAATTGTTTCAAATCTTGATGTTGTCCATGAGAATGTCATGATGAAAAACTTTTTGTGTACTTTGGAAGATGAAGCAAAGGAATGCTTTGAATTTTGTAGTCCAAAGGAAATACCTTCATTTGGAAGTTTGATCGAAGAAATTCAAAAGCATTGGGATCCTAGTTGTTGGTCCCTGAGATGTTCCAAGGATGTTTTGGAACTATACCAGGGCATCGATAAACTTGTATTTGTATTTGGAGTGGTATGCTCAACGAGCAGAAAGATAATATTTAAGTATCTTGATAGCTTGCTTGAATTACAAATGTTGAATTACCTAAGGGCGAGGAACCTTGTAATATTTTTCCAATCTTTTCCCATAGGGTATTGCAAAATATTCATTTCTCTCAAGGCAACATGCTGGTCAGTGAAATGTTTAAAAGTAATCTTTGGGAGAGCTTGAAATACATTATGTAAGTAAGCAGCTCAAAATCTTCATGTTCTTAGGATTTTAAACGAGCATAAAATAATGAGAGAGAACAATAATAATCATAGAAACAATGGACACACCATAATTTACCCTCGAAAACCCCATGAGGGAAAAAACCAATCAATGAAGATCTTCATTACCTCATCCAAAACGGGCCAACGGGGCCAAGTGAGCTCACCCACTCACCTCCATACCACTTACAATGAGTATTCCAAACCTTCTTATAGGCTTCATTACATGCAATACCTTGGTAAAATACCATGGACCCAAAACCACGTTTTGAGACCTAAACCATTTGAATCATTCATGAGTCAAGGTTGACCCTAACAATCCCCCTTTAAACTTGACTTGGATTAAATCACCAACTCCCCTCATAGGTCTTACAGCCATATACCCTTTTACATGCAAACTGCTCCATTAATATGTTTTCATGTGTCTTCATAGTGACTATACTATCACCATTAGTTGTTATTGATCTTGCTCTTCCATGCTCATCTTTTTGCTTGTCATGCCATTCAGTGAGTGTTGAGTCCTCTAATTTGCATAGTGCACTATGTGGCATACATAGTAAAAAATTGCAAATGAAAAATATAGCCATAGCGGCTTCCCACAAACGTGATGGACTGTGGTGCTTGATAATCTACTCTTGCGCATTGATATCCATCGCATTTCCGTGGCTTTTAACATTTCCATGTACAATCTTCATCCCCATCTCGTCAAAGACAGGGAAAGGAAGTACAAGACCGATGTGTTCTTCATTAGGCTCTGTATGATATATGATAGCCATCGCTACCACTATGCACACTACCTATGCCCAAGTCTTACCAGCCCTCGCTATAGAAGGAAACCTCACCAACAGGGATACGCCCGAAATGGGCCTCACGCATGAGAAATTCTTGAAAAACACTCGAGATCTTGATGCCTAGAACCACTTGGAAACCGTGATCCTCCTCCTGATCCTTGCATCACCCTATGAACCCATGACTCGACCTTTGTATAATTCTTAAAGGCACGCATGGTGTATTTACGCTCAATCATGCCCACGCTCAGGACATCCACCGATTGATTTCTTCGGACCATAATACCACCACAGTTCACTTTTAGATTCCTCTTCTTTCCATTGATGTTGATTTCACCGTCAAGCCATAACAACGACCATGTGACAGATTGGCTTTTCCTCATTACAGATCGAGAACCAAAACTTGACATCCTGCTGCTTACCGCTCTCCTCCACTGACTTCCCGTGTCTCTACCTCTCAGGCCTTCTTGTGACTGTACACTCAGCCCACTCGCCTTCAACAATGATTATTGGTCGTGGTTTATGGGAAGCACATTTCCTTTCATCCTCAATACCTGCACACATAGTCATTAAGCAACACTCCTCACGCGATTCTCTATCTCTTTCTATCTCCAGAAGTACACCTAGATCTACAACCATTTCTGGCCATAAATTGTTTCCCTCTGTTGTAGATCTAAAGCTCGATTCGAGACATCACAAGTCATAGCAATGTCTTCCACAGCAATCTAACCCTAGACATTATCTTTAAAAAAATTGCCCAACACCTTAGGATTTTAGATGAACATAAAATAATAAGATAGAACAATAATAATCATAGCAAAATCAGCCAATGAAGATCTTCATTATCTCAGCTAAAACAGGGCCAAGTGAGCTCACCAGCTCACCTGGAGGTCACTTACAATGAGTACGCCAAGCCTTCTCATAGGCTCCATTACATGAAATACCTTGGGCCAATACCATGGGCTACCAAATACTATGGGTCCAAAACCACTTGTTGATTCCTAAATTATTTGACTCATTCTGAGTCAAGGTTAACCCTAACACATGTAACTTTTCATAAACAGTTTGACCCTCCAACTTTCCTTCGATATCTGCAAACTTAAACTCGGAATTGTGAGCAGAAGCGAGAAAAACAGTGTAGTGCTCCTTTGGATACAAGTCTCCATTACCATCGTATGGAGAGAGAAGACCTTGCTTGATGAGGTAAGTGAACATGGATTTGAAAGAGCCAACATCCCGGGACAACTAAGTAGCCAACTCATTCAGATTTTGAGCCAATATTTTCTTATTTATTACCTTGTTTGCTTCCATAATGATTTTGGTTCTATCCCTTATTGCAAATACTTGAAGTTCTTCATGAGATCTTTCATTAAGTAGGTCTATTACTACCTTTGTGGACTCCATCTCCTTTTCAAGGTAACCAAGTATGTTTCTAGAATCTTAGGAGGTTGTCACAGCCAACTCCCATTCCTCTTGAGAAATAGAAAAGTGTTTACAACGCTTGGTCATCTGGATGGCTATCTGATCCCAGATCAAATGCTTGGTTGCTTTCAACAAAGGCTTTCTATTTATCCTTTTAGCCAACTGTTCAATGTCCTTTTAGAGTGTATCCTTGGACTAGTGCAGCTTTGTAATGATTGCATCCTTCTCAATGATTTCTTCATTAAGAATATGCACCCCATCCCCTTTCTTCCTTAGCTCATCCCTGATCTTATTAATTTGAGCATATTTGATGCTCATCTCGGCCATGGTTTTGGCCAATTGATCGATGGGATCTGTTGGGGATGTGGCCTGATGAAGATTGGAAATAGATAACACGGTTTCGTCAATGTCATAATGACTATCTGCTAAGTGTTCTCCTCTACTAGACGTGTTACTAGTAGACGGGGAGGATACAGATTCAGGAGCAGAGGCCACGGCAATGATTCAGGTTTTTTTAGGCAGTCAGAAACTACAACGGAGACAGAGAACTGCACATGCAAAAATTGGGGCTGAGGAGCTCTCAATATGGCTTAGATAACAATACTCCTGAATCTGGATTATAGAGATTTATAGCAGAGGATTTGAATTATGGTGCATTGAATTAAAGGCGGGTTTCAAGGTGGTTTCAAGCACTCATTGGTCTACAAGCCAAGGCATGGGGTCATTTAATGGTTAGGAACGTGACCAGTATAATGGTGACAGTGAGGAACGTTGGGCCCATGAGGAGCAGGTCCCACCTACGTCCATGAAAGGGTGGTATGGTGGTTTCAGGGTTGGAGAAAGGTGGTAAATTAAGACCACCTTTGGCACCCTGGTGAGCTCTCGTGCCAACAAATGGCTAGGCAATTTCGGGTTCATGCTCCTGGGTATGGATTAACTTTTGTGCAACTTAATAGTCGTGAATCCCCGAAAACCGTTGATATTCAAACACAGGATACACTGGATCTCCACCCGTCATGCTAATTTCTGACAACGGGCCCCATATTCTTGTCCCGACATTCTGACACTTGTTGGGCCACCCTATGCCAGTGCAGGATCCCGAAGATGGTTTCCGGGTCAATAAATGGCAGTATGTTGCAACCACTTTTGCAAGCCTAAAGCACTCTAATATTGACATGTGTTCAAAGTAATTTCCTTTCAGGATCCAAAGATTAGATTAATGTCCTTGCACTTTCAGAAGCTTGAGCTTCTTCCTGCCGTTGATATTGCTCTTGACTTAATATGTGTCATCGGTCTCTCATCTGCTTAACAATTGCTATTGCATGATGCTCCTCGAATGTATTTTTATTGCATAGAATCGAGTCATGGGTATTCACCTATAGCCATATTCTTAGGCATTGATCATAATAGTTTACTCATTTTAAACAGAAACTGGAACTCGATCGGCATCCTCCCGATACCAGATTATTAGCTTCGAATTGCTTAAAATAAGATGTCTTCGATGGGGACAACCTTTTTCTTAGGAATAGGTTGAGAACTGGGAATAGGTTGAGAACTGTAGACTATTGCATTTTTCCATTGGTTTATGGAGTCTAATTAATTCTAGCGGCTCCCCTTTTGGATTTTTCTTTTTCACAATTTACAAAAAAAAAAATTAATTTGAAAAATTACATGAAATAAAAGTTGAAGTAGAGAAATGAAAGAAAATACTGAGAAACTATTTTACATAATGTTACAATTTTCTAGTGAGAGATCAATAATGAAATAAGCACTTGAGAAACCGCCATTTACAGGGTTTCCCAACAAGTCACCATCAAGGTGCACCAATTCATAAGTGTTGTTATCTTGCACTGTCATCACTTTGAAAGGACCGATCCAAAGGTTATCAAACTTTCCATGTTTGGATTTCTCTTCTCTTCTGGCATCCCATTTTAGGACCAAGTCTCTAGGATGAAAATCTATGACTATGGCCTTTCTGTCAAAGGAATATTTCATTATTTTCTGATGGAGCTTAGTTGTGTCATCAAGTTGTTCTCTAGCCTGTTGTACTGTTAAGTTTTTACTTTGTTTAGCATAATAGCATTAAACAATAGGATCACTAA
Source organism: Larix kaempferi (assembly GCA_027924585.1). Taxonomy (NCBI): domain Eukaryota; kingdom Viridiplantae; phylum Streptophyta; class Pinopsida; order Pinales; family Pinaceae; genus Larix; species Larix kaempferi. The sequence goes on along the minus strand of BSBM01000085.1, from coordinate 12,711,466 downwards.
AAGAAATACAAGCACAGCAACACAAAGAACACAAAATTTCTCTCGAGGAAACCACAAGGGAGAAAACCCTGGCAAAACTTCCTCAATATAGAATTCACCAATACAAGATAAAATCCCCAAGACAAAATAGCTTCTCTCCTTCACCAATGAACTTCTCTCTCTCTCCTATGCGATCTTGAGTGAGTGAGATGAATGATACAAATGAGCAACTCAACCTCCTATTTATACTAAACAAGTGACTTGACCTTTTTACTAATTAGGTCGGCTTGACTCACCTAACTGGGCCGACCTATACACTTTACAATAAAATATTCTTTTCTAGATATTTCTAGGCTAACCTAACAGTTAGGGTTTACATTGAATCTTTCAATGACTCTTACATTATCAATTACATCAATGACATCCCCCAAAGGAGGAATACAATAATACAATAGACAACTACATTTAGAATATCTTCTGCAGTTACATTTCTTTAACACTCCCTCTTAACTAGGAAGGTATTCTACGGGCAACATCATCAACATAAACAGTTGTCCAACTGACTAGTGAAACTCTCTATGTCGTAGGAATTTTTTGGAACATCATCATATGTATGGGGCATCATCGACACCATCTGCTGGAATATCACCATCAGCATCATCATCATTGTCAGCAAGAATTTGCTAGAACATCAACATCATCTATTGGAATATCACCATCAGCATCATCATCATCGTCAACAAGAATTTGTTGGAACATCAACATCATCTGCTGGAATATCACTATCAGCATCATCGTCATCGTCAACAAGAATTTGTTGGAACAACATCATCATCAATATATGAATACTAGAACAACATCATCAATCATCAATAAGTGAATATTGGAACAACAACATCAATTATCAGTAAGTAAATACTGGAACAACATCAATCATTAGTAATCAAGTACTGGAACAACAACATCAACATCTGCAGCACTGAGCTGGAACGTCGTCATCATCATCTGCAACTCGGAGCTGGAACATCATCATCGTCTTCAGTATAGAGCTGAAGCATCATCATCATCACATCAGTATAAAGACCGATACATCAACAACGACAGCACGAGGTTGGCTCATCAGCATGAAGATGGAATAGCATCATCATCGTCAACAGCTCAATGTTGGAGCAACATCACCTATGGCAACAAAATGAGGCAAGTACATCAACAACCAACATGATCCTTCCTTTCGAAATTACGGGATCTAGTTCAACATGGGTGATCCTTCCTTTCATAATTACGAGATCATGGACAATCCTTCCTTTCCGAATTACAGGATTCAGTCCAACAAGACTAGTGATCCTTCATTTGGGAATTACGGGATCACGGACAATTCTTCCTTTCGGAATTACGGGATTCTGTCCAACAACACTAGTGATCCTTCCTTTCGGAATTACAAGATCATGGGAAATCCTTCCTTTCGAAATTATGGGATTCAGTCCAACAACATTGGTGATCCTTCCTTTTGGAATTACGGGATCATGGACAATCCTTCCTTTCGGAATTACAGGATTCAGTCCAACAATACTGGTGATCCTTCCTTTCCTAATTACGGGATCATGGACAATCCTTCCTTTCAGAATTACCAGATTCAGTCCAACAACGCTGGTGATCCTTCCTTTCGACATTACGGGATCATGGACAATCCTTCCTTTTGAAATTACGCAATTCAGTCCAACAACACTAGTGATCATTCCTTTCGGAATTACGGGATCATGGATAATCCCTCCTTTTGGAATTACAGGATTCAGTCCAACAACACTGGTGATCCTTCCTTTCGAAATTACGGGATCGTGGACAATCCTTCCTTTCGGAATTACGGGATCTAGTCTAAGGATCATCAATCCCAACTGAGCTACCTGTTGTGATCAGGATACCATAGTATCATAAACACTACTCTCCTTTTCGAGGGAAGTCCTTACAAACTACACCAAGCTTGTCACGGAAGTGCTCAAACTTCACACGAGACAGAGGCTTATTGAACACATCTACAACCTGCTCATCTGTGCTCAGATGTTGGAGCTTTACATCTCCTCTTCACTATATCACGAATGTAGAAATATCGGATTTATATGTGCTTCAACTTGTCATGGAACACGGGGTTCTTTGTCATCTTCATGTAGCTTTGGTTATCACATAGAATCATTGTGGTGTCCAACTCTAAATAGAATAGACATGATAACAACTTTCGAAGCCATATGGATTCACAACTGGCGGAACAAGCTGCAATATATTACGCTTCTGTAGTGCTGAGAGCAACGCTGGACTGCTTCTTGCTTAGCCATGATATCATGCCTGACCCCAGACTAAAACATCCACCTGAAGTGCTCTTTCTCTATGAGACACTTCCTGCCCAATCTGAATCTGTATAACCTTACAGTCTGAAGTCATGATCTCTAGTATAACTGAGACCATAGTCTGCCATACCTTTTAGGTACCTTATCACATGCTTTGCAGCTACAAGGTGAACACGTCTGGGCTTAACCAAATACTGACTCAAGGTATTCACAACAGAGCATATATCTAGCCTTGTATTCATCAGATACATCAATGACCCAATAATCTGTCTGTATAGTGTCACATCCACTAACTCTGATGAAGCATCAATCAGCAACTTCAAATTTGTATCCATGGGTGTGGCCATGGATTTACTTTCCAACATATCAAATTCCTTTTCAGGATTTCTACTGCATACTGGGAAAACAACCTTTGCCACAAATAGAGACTAGGTGAAAGTGTCTCTCCATCTGTACTGTATTCACTCCCTCTGAAGCGGAGCTTTCCTGCTCCTTCTATAACTGAGCACTATCCTCCCTTTGCATTTTGTACTCTTTGTATAGGGACATTCTGAACTGGAGTGACTGGTAGCCTTCTCTTCTGATGATCCTCTGTGTATCCATCTATTTCATCTTTCTAGGTCACTGGATACCAAGATCTCAAACTCTATTGCAATTTCTCTCTTGCACCCATCTATGAGCTTCTCATCTTCAACATTGTAGCAAAGTTTGATGTCTCATCACTCTAGGTGATCCTTGATCTCATCATTCTATACCATGGGTGCCTAAATCCTTCTTCGATCTGTGGACATGTGGTTCTCTATAGAGAGTCCTAAATCCTAGAGGTTGCTCGATATATTCTTCTACTTCGATTACACCATTTATCTAGTGTAATATTCACCATTGAGGAAGTGTGTCTGGCCACTAGGGAAACATCTCGTCATAGTCGACTCCCTCTTTCTGAGAGAACCCTTGCTTTGTACTTATGTAGTATACTTGATTTCATAAGTCTCGTTGAATGTTATAGTTGAACCATCATCACTTGTTCTACGGAACAAGTCTCATCATTCTTCATTTGTAGGTGATCATACACGATATTTCTTACAAGTCAAATTTAGTTGCATGGTTAGAAACATTTCATAGTTTCCAAAACATATTAATAATGACAAATTCTTATGCATAAAAAACATAGGTCACGCTTTCAGGCAACTATCTTAGCCAATGCCTCAACACAACATTCATCCATATCCTGTATTCATACGGTAACTTTCTATATGCATTCCATCTATACCAGAACATTATTAAGAGCGTGCACTACTCTGAATATGTCATCAAAGAGGTTTCATTCTAGATAAGTGGAAATGGAATGTTGTACAGCACCGTAGGCCACTTACCCATCACATGCATATCAATGCAAACATTCTAACATGAATAAAACACATCCTAAATCTAGGAACATAAATATGTACACAATTGGACAATATAGGAAATGACAATTCAAATACTTATCTTTGTTTGTTTGGTAGGATCTCCCTGGTCTCCTTGCAAGAGTCTCTAACAGTGTGCCCCACTCCATCATCTAATTCTGAGGACCTGTTCCTTTCTTTCTTATGACCGACAATGTTGAACAAGTCTTCTATACTACAAATCACAAGGACTCACGGTCCTAGCTATTAGGGGTGAGTCTGCATGTCCCTTCAATTTCTTCTCATTGTTCTTTGATCATACTTTTGAACCTTCACACCCTTGAGTTGAATTCTCAAGGTCATGTTTCGGTCAATATTCTTTCCTTCAAACAGACTAGTCAAGGAATTAAACATTTCTTTTGGGGTCTTCTTTGAAGACACTTGAGGGATCAAGTGACCTTTGATAGAGTCATCTATGATCCTCTTAGCCTTGATCATATTCTTCTTGTGTTTTTTTTTGGCCTCATATCCCTCTGGTTCTTTAACTTCTTCTTTTATGAAGCCTTCTAGGTCATGTTCTTCAAGAATGAGCATGACCCTATATTTCCATGCCCTGAAGTTCTCAACTCCCTCATGCTTCTCATCAAGCTTGGTAGTGTTTGTCATTTTGATAATATGAGAACCTCAAACGTAAATAAAATGGAGATAGTACTTACTTGTGAAACTGCTTCTCCAAGAATTGCTTCTGACTTGACCTAGGGTTTGACAGAGAAACCCTAATTTTTCAACTTTGATATCTTGAGAAACTAATTGGAGGAAAATATGCACCTCCCCAAGGCGAGTTAGGCAAAGTACTCATTTTCCCAAATCTGTGGACAGGACTGCAAAATATTTGATGCCCTAGTTTCTTCAATTTCTACTGCATATTTGTTTGGTCTTAATTCTGACATATCTCTGAAATTTCTGCTCCTCAAGGTATGAAACTTCGTCTTGTGATAGTCTGATTTGTTATCTATCCAACCCCATAGTTTATAGCAGGATTGGATTCACCAAGTGGAACTTATGCTAAGCTTCCCAAGATGACAAGTTTATGGACTGTCTCAGTATAGTGAACTTGTACGGATTTCCACATGTCACTGTTTCATATTCAGGTTCTTAAACTATAACCACAAAAACAAAAGTCTGTGCACTTTCTAGAACATCTTACAGAATTCGATTTGGATCTTCCTATCGCGAGATATAGCATTTCTCCCTAGGTCACCTTTTCAAAACTGAATTTTGGAGGAGGTTGGAACCCTAATTTTCATGGATCATATCTCCTAAAGTACAACAAATCTGAGGCTGAAACTATCACACAAGGTACATTAACATTTCATCTTCGACCTTCTCCACAAGTTATTTATAGAGAAAATGCCAAGATGACTAGTTTCAAACGGAAACCCTAGGCAGCAGCTGCACAATGTTCTATTTCAGGCCTGCTCTGAAACCATGTTAAGTTTTTACTTTGTTTAGCATAATAGCAGTAAACAATAGGATCACTAAAATAAATACAAGCACATAAACACAAAGAACACAAAATTTCTCTCGGGGAAACCACAAGGGAGAAAACCCCGGAAAAACTTCCTCAATATAGAATTCACCAATACGAGATAAAATCCCCAAGACAAAACAGCTTCTCTCCTTCACCAAATGCGAGCTTGAGTGAGTGAGATGAATGATACAAATGAGAAACTCAACCTCCTATTTATACTAAACAAGTGACTTGGCCTTTTTACTAATTAGGTCGTCTTGACTCACCTAACTGGGCCGACCTGTACAATTTACAATAAAATATTATTTTCAAGATATTTCCAGGCCGACCTAACAGTTAGGGTTTACATTGACTCTTTCAATTACTCTTACATTATCAATTACATCAATGACATCTCCCAAAGGAGGAATACAATAACACAATAGACAAGTACATTTAGAATATCTTCTGCAGTTACATTTCTTTAACATGTACATATATTACCTAGTGAATCTTTATTTCCATATAATTTGGATCGTCTTGTTTTGGTTGTAACAACTGTATGACGGGAAGACCAAACTGGATAGGGAGGATTGCCTCTTTACCATAGAATATTTGGAAGGGGGGATTAGCTATGGATATTTTGACATTGATCATGTCATCCCACAAGGCATACTTCAAATGTGAATCCCAAGCCTTTGTGTTCTATTCAAGTATCTTATTGATAATTGTAATTAAACTCTTATTTGAGGATTCTACCAATACATTTCCCTAGGGATAATAAGCTATTGAGTGAACCAAATAAATGTTGTAATCCTGGAAAAAAATCATCATTTTGGAAAATTTAAAATCATGTGCAAGTGTTATCTATGATCTCCTTTCTAGGACAACCAAATATTGACAAAATATTCTCTTCCATAAATTTTATAATGACAACATAATTTGCATTCTTGGTTGGTATAGCCTCCACACACTTTGTGAAGTAATCAATAGCAGTGAGAATCCATTTATGCTAACCGCTAGAGTTTGGGTTGATCTCACCAATGAAGTCTAATCCCCATTGTTGGAATGGTGCCTCCACCTTGATGAGTGGTAGTTATTGGAGATTCTGCTTTCTTGCAAACATTTGGCATTCCATACAATCCCTGGCAATTTTGTGCTAACGGAGTGGACCAATAATAACCTACTCTGAGAAATGTGTATGCGATAGTTCTCCATGCATGATGTCGTCCACGTATGCCTTTATGGAATTCCATTATTAGGACTTCAATTTCTTCTTCAACCACACAATTAAGGAGAAACCAAATATCCATCAAGGATACACTTACTTAACACATTTGCGTTTGAGGGATACCATCTTAGCCTTATCAATATTTGGAAGGAAAGCTAAATTTTGGAGAAAATAGACAACATCTTTATACCACTTAGAGTGAACAAACTTAGCAGAAATACCTAAGGGAATATTTTGATGATTACCTTCTTCAGCGTCATTTGGTAGTTGATCTATTAGATTGATATTTAAAGCTTGATAATTGGACTCAGCCAAAATATTAGCTAGACCTTGGCCTTTCACCAACTTAGTTGGATTTATCTCCAAATCATATTCTTGTATTTTTTAGATCCATTTTCCTCTTCTACCTTCACTGTTTGGCTGAAAAATGATGTCCTTGATGGTACTACCTAGAACATAAGTGATAACTTTTGAGTGGAGAATATAATCTCTGAATGACTTAAGAGACTTTACCAAGGAATAATCCTATTTCTCCATGATATTGTATTTCAGTTCTGCATCTCTCAATGCTCTACTGAAAAAAGCAATGGGTTGTTCTTGGCCTACATCGTTCTTATGAAAAAGGACAGCTACAATAGTTACTTCATACACAAAAGAAAAGATCAAAATATCTTCAGTATAGTCTAGACTAATCAGGACATGTGATTGACCCAAAGAAGCCTTGATCTGCTTAAAAGAATATCTTGCTTCAGTAATCCATTTAATCTCAGCTTCCTTTTTTAACATATATGTAATCTTCTTTTGCATTTTGCAAAGTTCGGAAGGAATCTTCTAAAAGAATTTATCTTTCCAATAAAATATTGCACTTCTTTCTTGTTCCTAGGGATATCTATCATATTTATAGCATCTACTCTATCAGGATCTATTCTGACTCCTTTGGAAACAATATGGCCCAATAACTTTTCCTCTTTCATAGAAAAGAAATATTTGTTAGGGTTTAATGACAAACCAAACTTCCTGCACTTTATGAAGGTATATTCAATATATTTCAAGTGATCCTCATCGGATTTTGAAAATACAGTCGTATCATCAAGATATATAACAATGAACTTGTCTTTCTCCCCCACAAATGTAATATCTATGGCGCTTTGGAAAGTTGCTCCAACATTTCTTAGGCCAAATGGCATTTTTTCATACATGAATGGACCCCAAGGTGTAGTGAAGGCAGTTTTCTCCCTGTCATCAAGGTGTATGGCTATCTAGTTATAGCCAGAGAATCCATCCATCATGGATATTCTAGTCAATCCTACCACTTTCTGAAGAATATGGTCCATCTTGGGTAGGGGGTAGTTGTTTGTCAAGGAACATTTATTCAGGTTCCTGAAATCTAAACACAAGCAAATTTCCCCGTTATTTTATCTTATTGGTACAAGATTGGCCACCCATTCTGAGTATTTGAGGGGAATAATGATTTTATCATCTAACAATTTCCTAACCCCTTTCTCATTGATAGGGATTAATATAGGAGTAACCTGCCTTAGCTTCTACTTCACTGGCTTAGCATCTGGTTTGAAAGGAATTCTATGTTATATAACAGCAGTATCATAAGTTTTCAAATATTCATACTTCTAGGACAAAACATCCAGATACTCTTTCAAAAGGGATGCACACCTTTGTTTTTGTTCAGATGTCAGGGACCTAGAAAGCTTAATGTATTGCGGGTCATCATGAGCGGCAAGATTAACTTCTTCTACATATTCTATCTTTGGATGGATAGTCGATTTGACAGGAACGTAATTTTTATCAAACAACTGCTCCAAAGGAACCAGACCTTTTGGAATGAATTTCTTCTTCAATTGAGGTAGCTTGTGACCAGCCATTTGGTGTACCATTTCTGGAATAGCTGCACCATCGGTGTGAGTTGGGTGATAAACCTCTCCTTCATCACATGGATCCATCTTAGTGACTGAAAACTCATCGTGACTAGTTCTAGAAATCGTTTAATCTGTAGATCATCCTTGAATACTTTCTATTGCTTTACGTTATCCAGGATGGAGGGACGATACCACATCTCAACTTCATACTTCAACTTAATCTTTGTAGGTGGCCTGAAAGTGCTTGATGTAAGAGCCAAAGAATTAGCTTGTTGATTAAGGTATCTGGGTATAGAGGTTATGTTGAAGGCCTCAAAAAAAATTTCTATAATATCCCAAACCAAATTTCTATAATCCCTCATTCTTCGGTGGTTAGTTTTATAAACACCTTTGATCTTATTTATGACCAGTTCGGACTCCCCAAAGACAGTCGGTTTGGTAACTATTAGATTTTTAGCAGCTTGCAGACCCAAAACCAGGGCCTCATATTCAACAACATTATTAGTAGTCTCAAACACTAATTTATAAGACAGAGTAATATTTTCACCAGAAGGGGAATTAGAATTGCACCAACTCCTGATTCATCCTTTCTTAAGGCCCCATAAAAATATAATTTCCAAACCCGATTGGTCAGGTCTTCGATAATATTAGGTATCTGACACTGAAAGTATTCTTCTTCAAATCCTTCATTTACAGAAAGGATGCAGCAACCCATTTCTTCATCAAGGACATATATAGGGTAGTTCTTTGGGCTATTTTGATCACTTATAACATAGGAAAACTTAGATTTTCAATATAACCTTCTTGTCTCCCCTGCAAACATAGGTATGGTAGCATATTTCATGTCCATCTGCATGGTGCCTCCTATATTTTTAGCCCAACTCCTAGATAATAGCATCCCATATTTTGCAGGTACATCAACGACCATCACATCCATCATAATGCATTTGGTTGGGAGTTTTTCCAAGGTAACTACCAAGTCCTTTGTCCTTCTCACACATTTCAACTTTCTAGAATAAAAACTGTAAAGGTCACGGTAGGGTCTGGTAATCTCCAAACCAAGCTGCTCCATGATAATATTTGGCATTAGGTTATGTGAAGCACCAAATTCCAACATACAATTATGTAATAACCTATCATGGATATTGAGAGTCACAGAAAAAGGATTTGTAGGTTCTTCCTTTTCATTCACATGGGGACTACACTGGATAGCAGGGGATTCATCAGTCAAATTTATGGTATCTTACTAGTCTAACAAATAAATGTTATGGAAGATTTTTTCAATTTGTATCCGATACACAGGATTTTTCGCCAACTAAGTCAAAGGTGCAGGGATTTTAAGTTTTCCCATCTCATGCTCCATATTGAAAGGTGTATCATTCTTATCAGAATCATTAAGATCTTGATCAAATTTTTTGGGAAAGGGTTTATTAGATTACTTGGGAACCAAAGGATTTTTTGCCTCTTTGGTTTTTTCCTTTGGCGAGTTACTAGGTTTGGTTGAAGGACAAGTCTCAGGAGTTTAATCTGTAGTTATCTTTGCAGGAGGATTTTTTGTTGAAGGATTAGCGAGTTGACTAATTAGAGGAGGCATGGGCCTAAGATAATACTCTTTTGGATTTCGTCCGTAGGCTATCTTCAAAACAATGATATTGGGCATAGGATTGATCAAATCCATAATCACATTCTTGGTAACATTCATCCCCATTGCATAGTAATGAATTCTCATAATCATCACGCGTAAGGTGCATAGTATTGGATTCTTCTTGTAACCAGTTCAGATCCTCTTCAATGTATCCATATGCTTCTTCCTCAGGTGGCTCAAGAAGTTTATTATTATTATCCTTGACAGGAGGTTGAAGAGGCTGCTCTTTGGTTGTCTTCTCCCTATACATCATTTGTGGATTGTAGGGTCTTCTAAATTGAGTGGGATTTCGGGTGGAAGGAGGTCTATTTGGACTACTACTTTCCAATTCCATTCTAGTTACTCTATTGGATAGGCTCTTTAAGATATGATACATGTCCTCAATATTGACTTCTTGAGATTCTTCGGTTCCCCGAGAGGTATTGTCCTCCTCAATGGACTTATCTTTTTCCTTTTGATATGGATCATTGACAAGCTTGATTTTCCCCCCCAACCCTCATATTTTCTTCTACATCAATTGCATCATCTTCCATAATGAAAGGGGAGGCGGATCTTCTTTCCCTCAACATGATGTAAATAATGATGGGAAATCCCCTGCATAGGTAGCCCTTGTGGCGGCTTCGGTAGGCCTGATATCAATGGGAATACGGTTGTACAATTTGTTGAATCATGCTATGAAATCGACCATTTATTCATGCATATTTTTCTTGATGGTATAAAACTTAGTTAAATAATACATGTTATCCTATTTCTCTCCCCACTTATTCATGAAGGTGGTTTCCAACTCATCCATGGTCCCGATTGAGGCAAGAGGTAGTGCTCTAAACTATTTACAAAAATCTCCCTCTAGTGTTTGGGAAAAAACCCTCATATACACATCATCATTTTGGATGAAGATATTATCAATAAAATATTAAAAGTGAGCCATATGATCTTCTGCAGAGGACCCTTTACTACCATCATACTTTGGTAATAGCTTGAGGTAGTGATCAAGCATATCACTGATAATTGTAGGTAATCTCAAGGGTCCATGTCTACTTGCAACCCAATCATGAATTCACGCTAGGGGCGGTGGTAGTGGATTCGGTCCTCCTCCTACTCCTCCAACCATTAGATGGTGTACAATTAGATTCTTATCTTCTAGAGTGATGAGAGTTATAGGCTTATGAGCGTTAGGATGAGACAAGCATTCTCCAGTTTCAACAGTAATGATGTTGGGGGTCATGCAGATCTAAAGGTATGCCTGGAATTATGAGGGGAGAATGATGTCTATGGATTTCAAAAACAAATTCATAAAATTGAGGACCAAAAAGAGGGGGAGAGAAGATTCTGCAAGGATTAACTGGTGATGATGATTGATACCTTCCACGTCGGTTCCTCCAAGAAACTAAAATATCAGGATCTTGCACGATTCAAAATTATTCATGATTTGGATTGGCTTGAGTGTGTCTTTGCCCAGATGCTATATTTTTCCTTGTGGATTTGTCAGGTGAATTTCACAGCCAACAATATGATTCTTCTTCACTTCAAGAAATTAGATCGTATGATTTTCGTTATCCCCAAGGAAAGATAATCTGCATTCCTTCATTCCCCGACAACGGCGCTAGAAAATATGTTAGTACTTGAGATGTTCCAAGGCTATTTTGGAACTTGTATTTGTATTTGGAGTGGTCTGCTGAACAAGCAGAAAGATAATATTTAAGTATCTTGGTAGCGTGCTTGAATTACAAATCAACCCGACCGGTATGTAACTAGATGGTCATTAGTGGAAATCACTTTGATATGATATACGATAACAAATTAAAAGAATGAATGAATGAAGATGAGAATAAGGTACTTGAAAAGTAAATCTTAATCCCACAATACAAAAAATGTACTGAGCAATAGAATTCAGCAATTTAGCATAGTATGTAAGTGCAGAGATAACAATATCCTCATAGGGACAACAGCTTTGATTTCAAATAACATCATGAATATTTCATATCACTTAACAAGAAAAGTAACCTTCACCATAACATCTTACCCAAATGTAGGATGACAGGTTTCCTCACGGGATTTCAATGTATACTCAATATATCAATTACATGAAGATGGAAGATATGTAAACACAAAAGAAGATATAATAGACTGTAATCATCAAAGTTCTAAATCCTCAATGCTTCAATTACAAATATCCAGATAGAACTTGCATACAAAACTTGAACTAACTGAGTATCTGAGAAGTTATACTTTTCCCAAACAAAATGTGAACCCCTTTAACAAGGATATCTAACTCTATTTATAGCGCCATCCTTTACAGCTTGTTACAACAAAATTTCTATTGCATAACAATTTTCTATTAAAATATAGACTGGAGAAATTGATTTACAAAACCACTTGTTAATTGGACTTATGCTTACTGGAAGGCTAAGTTGTTCATGGGCCTCCTTGATGATGTGTTTGTTGAGTCTAGTTAGGAGGTGACTGAAGTGGCTGCGATGATGAAGCTCCAAGTGCTACTTGCAAAACTATCGCTTTTTCTTGCTTCCTAAGGGTGAGGAACCTTGTAATAGTTTTCCAATATTTTCCCATGGGGTATTGGAAAATATTCATTTATCTCAATGAGACATCCAGCTTAGTGAAATGTTCAAAAGTAGGCTTCAGGAGAGCTTGAAAAAAAAAAATTAATCCTGTAAGCATCTCAAAATCTTCTTGTAACTTTTCAAAAAAAGTTTGACCTTCCAACTCTCCTTCGATATCTACAAACTTAAACTGGGAATTGCAAGCGGAGGCGAGAAAAACATTATAGTGTTATTTTGGATACAAGTCCCCATTACCATCCCATGGAGAGGGAATACCTTGCTTGATGAGGTTAGTGAAAGTGGATTTGAAAGAGACAACATCCTGGGACAACTGAGTAGCCAACTCATTCACATTTTGAACAAATATTTTCTTATTTATTACCTTGATTGCTTCCATAATGAATTTGGTTTTGTCCCTTATAGCAAAGACTTGAAGTTATTCGTGAGATCTTTCATTGAGTAGGTCTATTACTTCCTTTGCGGACTCTGGATTCATTTCAAGGTGACCAAGTATGTTTCTGGCATCTTGGGAGGCTGTCACAACCAGCTCCCATTCCTCTTATAAGTAGCAAAGTGTTTCCAATGCTTGGTCATCTAGATGGCTATCTGATCCCAGATTAAATGCTTGTCGTCTTTCAACAAATTATTTCCATTTATCCTTTTAGCCAACTGCTCAATGTCCTTCTGCAGTGTATCCATGGATTGCTGCAACTCTGTAATTACTGCATATTTCTTGATGATTTCTTCATTAGAAATCTGACCTCATCCCCTTCATTCCTTAGCTCATCTCATCCATGGTTTTGGATATTTGATTAGTGGGGTCTGCTGAGGATGCAACCTAATGAATATTGGCAATGGATAACACTAGGTTGTGGATGTAATAATGACTATCCACTAATTTTTCTTCTCTATTGGACAGGTTACTAGTGGATGGGTAGGATACATATTCAGGAGCAAAGGCCATGGCAATAATTCAAGGCATTTTAGGTGGTCAAAAACTAAAGTGGAGATAAAGAACTGCGCAAGCGAATATTGGGGCTAAGGATCTCTCAATATGGCTTACATAACAACACTCGGGAATTTGAATTATAGGTATTTATAGTGGTGGATTTGAATTATGTTGCTTTGAATGAAGGGGGAACCTGTTAAGAACTCATTCGCCTACAAGCCCAGTCATGGGGTCATTTAATGGTTAGAAACATTACCAGTATAATGGTGGCGACAAGGAAATTTGGGCCCGTGAGGAGTAGGTCCCACCTGCTTGCACAAAAGGGTGGTATGGTGGTTTTAGGGATGGAGAAAGGTGGTAAATTAAGACCACTTTTGGGACCCTTATGAGCTCTTCTGTCGACACATGACCAGACGGTTTCGGGTTCAAGCTCCTGGGTATGGATTAAATTTCGTGCAGCTAAATATTCCTGAAGCCCCTAAAATCATTGATCTTCTGACACTGGATACACCGGATCTCCACACGTCACGCTAATTTTTGGCAGCAAGCCACATATTCATGTCCTGCTAATCTAACACTTGTAGTTCCACCCTATGCTGACGCAGGATCCCAAAGGAGGTTTCAGGGTCCAGAAACGGCGGTATGTTGAAACCACTTCCTGAAGAACCCTAATATTGACACATGTTCAAAGTGGTTTCCTTTTATTCTCTTGATATCATATTAACATCCTTGCACTTCTAGAATCCTGAGTTTCATGCCTTTCATTGATCTTTCTCTTGACTTAATCTGCGTCGTCGATCTCTCATCTGCTTAATAACTACTACTGAGCAATGCTCCTTGAATGTACTTTTCATGCATGGCATCGAGTCAAGGGTATTCACCTAGAGTCAGCTTCTTAGGCATTGATCATAACAGTTTACTCATTTTAAACAGAAACTAGAACTCAATCACCATTGGCATTCTCCCAGTAATAGATTCTTAGCTTCGAATTGCTTGAATTCATATGTCTTCGATGATTCTTTTCCAAAGTAGATATCAGTACCAACACTAGTTATGAAGAAGAAGAATATGTTGAAGATATAATTGATGTTTTCCAATATAAAGAAGTAAAATATGTTACCTAATTCTTCCATATAAGAGTAACCCCTTAGATGATCTCTTGGATAAAATTTAGTGATAACTATGAGGTGAAAATGTCCTTGGTTTAATATATCAAAGAAAAATACAGTGAGGAAGATAAGGGGAATCTTGGGGTTAAGTTTCATGAGGATACCTTAGATTATCAACATTATTTTTCATCACATGAGCCACTTCTACATGAGATTTTATATCTAGATGAAGAGTGCAATGAATTTCTTAAAAACCTTATTCCAATGCCTCGCGAAAATCTTCATGGAAAAGAATTATTCCAATTAGGGAATTATTCTATGATTTTGACAGTGGTATCAGAGGACTCCATAACTCCTATTGTGTATGGAATTCTATCCTATGCTCGTCAATCTACCCTTTGATGTGCCATATTCATTGGCCCTACCATCCCTCTACTTTCCACTTCTATGGTAACATTTCTCCACCAATTCTCTCCTTCGTCCATGGACTCTCCTTTCATGTGACTATTGAAGAGCGTCAAGACTTGTATGTGTTGAGACTCGTGTAGAAACCCTAATTCAATCACGGAGCTATGTTGGAGTATTGATATTGCATGGCTACATTTCGTTGTTGTTGGAGCATTGATATTGTGTTGGATCCACATTGATAATGCGTTGGAGTATTGATTCTGGAGCTACGATGTCGAGCGTGACCTATGGAATGATGTGTGAATGAGAAGAAGGAAACCCTAGTGCATGATACCTTCTCTTCGGTCATCACCACCTCTCCTCCATAGCATGGAACGAGCTACAAGAGACTGGTGCTTTATGTTGTTGCGTCCACGACTTGTGATACCTTTCTCCTCCATCGAGTGAGACTCATACTGCTTCCACCGTCGTGAAGTGCGACTGCCGGGATCTCCTCCATGAGAAGTGTGACCTGTCGTAATATTATTTCAAGCTGTGTGGAGTTGGAATAGGAACTGTGTGAAGGTTCTCCATTGCAGAGTGGTTTGTGAGATCCCTCTGCTAGTGAACCCTAATCTGTGAGTTGTGTATTGTTGACACACAACCAGAATTTGTTGCATATTGGTTTTTGAAGTTCTTGTGTTGAATACAACGTGAAGACTCTCCATCATGGATTGGTATCAAGTGCATGCAACCCTCCTTTCCTGGAGATCGAGGTTGCGCTACGTTTAGTTGTGTTGGAGTGGTCCCTTGCTATGAATGCGTTGAAGACTGTTCTCTGCGTGGAGTTGCATTGATGCATTGAAGGGTGGAGCTGCTATTGAAGCGTAAGAACCCACAATACATCTACGACCTTTCTTCCCTCTTCTCAAAACCTAATCCATGTTGGACTGGTATACGTTTTGGCATTGGTTTTTGTAAAGTAATTGATATAAGAAATATCTTACAAAGTATTTGATATGTGAAAATTGACTAAGCATTTTCCATGTAAAAGAATTTACAATATATTGAAAGCACACTAATATGTAAGTCTTTATTGTTTAAGACTCAAATGAATTGAGAGTGGATTGAAGAAATTAGTCGTCAAGTTGGTATAAGTCTTTGCAAGATTTATAAAAATTCACTGTTGTGTAGTTTTCAATCTGCGGAGACTTAGATAACCATTTATACTATGAAAAGCGAACTCGACACGGTTCTCATTTTTCTCTCTCCTAATTTTAGTAGTTATTTTTATCTCTGTTTCAAAAATGGTTGATACCAGTATCACACATTTTCATTTTGAAGCATTTTTGGGGGCCTTTGAATTATCTTTGTCGAAAAATATTTTTAATTTCTATTTTCAAGTGTATTTTAAGAAATTTAACAAAATAACATACATTTTTAAGCAATTTATAATGAAAAACATATACATTTTGCAATTTTTTCTACAAAATAAGACATTTATATTGACAAAATTGTAAAAAATTCCAGAAAATAAATACATTTAAAACCATTTTCAATTAATTTTCAGATATGTTTTGTATAAAAATGATACTATTTTATATTATCTTCCAAAAAGTGACGATTCATATAAATTCAAGAAAAACTATACAATTTATTTGTAAAAAACATATTAAAAACATTATATATAGAAATTTTATTTCTAAAATAAAGTCTAAAAGTCAAAACATTACTAATATATTTTATCAAAAAATTGTCAAATTTAACATTTTCTTCAAAACATGAAACTAATCAACAATATCATGCAGGGCAAATTCTTTATCGAAATTGGAATTTTCTGGAGCTTGGCTTTCCTCAGGGACATCAATGTCCTCTTCTATTGGGTCTTCTATATCTGCAAGATCCCCAAAGTGTTCATTTCCAAACACCCCTCCTAATGGGGGTTGAGGCTCTTTTGACATCTTTGCCACAAGTGTTTCACTAAAATCTTCTTTCCTCAAACCAACTTCTTGCAGTTCATCTGGAAAAAGTTGAATAGCATTAATTCTTTGCTTTATATAATTGCATTGCAATGAATCATTATCAATGGATATGCAATTTCTTCCTTTCTGTAAGGAGAATGCTATTATTGTACCTAATCACCAAAAACAAAAATAAAGTTAAGTCAAATAGCATAAATAAGCATCCTTTAAAACAATAAAATAATAAAGAATAAAACATACAATAAAACTTGATATATGCTTTCATATGTAATATGAGAAATCTTACCTGAACTAGAGAACAAATCTAAGACCCAAACTCCTTCTCTTGAAAATGTATCTATGAGATAATTAATCAACGCTTGTGGCTTTTGATAGATGTTTACAGTCACTCCTTTCAAATCCCTTTCTTCATATGTTAATTTTTTTTACCACGGCATTATAACTCAACAACTGACTATATTTTCCTCCACTCTTTTCATTGATTAAAAGAGATTCATAAGTCTCATCTTTTGTCCAAGTTGCAAGATGTATGCTTTCAATATCACTCAGGAATGGATCGCTGCTAGAGCTACGAACATTAGGCTTTTTCCTGTAACAAAAATATAAAAAAATTAATTAACTTATCAATAAATATAATTGATTTATAAATTCAAAAACTTGATAATATAGTGCAAATATATTACCAATAAAGTTGCTTGTTCTTTTTTCCTTTACCCTTGAAGGATGTCAACAACCCCCCTAATTGTGTGCCTGAATGGAAAACAACAAATCTCCATAATGGTGATGTTGTAACATCTACAAATCCTGAAACCACTTTTTTGAATGATTGGTAAGTATAAGGCTCACAATCATAAGTAATGTTTCGGATATTGTATACATAAGGGATATCTGCAATCACTAGTGCATACTCCTTTTTAGGAACAAGATTTGCAATGTCTACACAGTCACCTAAAATGACTTTATATTGCACAGTGTCAATCCCATTCCAAATATAATCATCAAGTGTATCATCAAGTTCAATGTTTGCAAGACGTTGTCTCCTTTGTCATTCTATTTTGGCTCTTTGGATATGAATTTTGAAGGACTCTGGTACTCCATCTGTACCCCTCTTTGGCATCTTCAAATGAAAATTATCTTTATAAGTAATAAAATAGAAATGAATTGAATTAGAAAATAAATAAAATAGGATGTATCATATATCAACATACCTTCTTGAATGCAACAAAAAATTGTTTTAAAGTTTCTATCGAGCTTGAGTCTGGATAGTTGCATTTGACATCATCCCAACTCTTCTCATTCAACATTATAACCATCTCCTCTTGTATTTTCATGTAGACCTTGTGACTAGACAATGAAACAATAAATGATGTTTACAATCATATATAATAATATAACATAATACTTAGAACATAACAAAAATGTTAAACTCAAGAACAAAACATCGTACCATAAAAAAAACATCAACTTACTTGTCAAATTCGTTGCACATTTCCTCCATGGATAATTCACCTGACTTTACCTGTGATAGTATTGTAGCTATTAATGTTTCATCCTTCACACCTTGTATTGTTCTCCAAGGTGTAATATTCATGTCTTCTAGCAAATGCTTGATGTCGGGACCTGCCTTACCACCGCTCCATGGAACAACTTTACTTTTTTTCACTTTCTGGTTTTTTATGCCAATATTCTCCCACAAGCTAAATATATCATCAATCAAATCCCATGTTTTCCCAACTCTGAAATCCAACTCGAAATAGGCATCTACAGCTCTGAATGCATCACTTCCTTTGGAATTTTTTTATTTCACATTATCCTCTTTAATAGGGAGACCTATTTCCAGACAACATTGTCTCTGAAAACTTGCATCAACTCTAGATTTTTCCCCACATATTTGCACAAATTGACTGTGAATAAATCTCACCCTTTGAATAAATTTCATTGTCAACCTATATTCACTATCTATGTTATGATACCATGCCAACAACTTTGCTTCTGCATCTGTTAAACCAGCATAAATGATGCATTTAACTGTTTCAAAAATAGGGTTATTGGGATATTCTTGTACCGACTCTCTTGCCTCTGCAGAATGATTCCTCCCAAGAACATAATATTTGTAATGAAAACATATTGTTTGATCAAATTCATCTCTAGTAGGAACATCTTTCGGGTCAACAAGGACTAGGTAGTCGACCACATGTGCATAGGAATTGTGCCTCATCAATGCTTTCAAGTTATGAATATGCAAGTGATGTGGTTTTCTAATTCTAAATTGATCTTGCCCTTCTGTGGGTCTATAAAGTTGATTCACATTCAACTCAAATGTATGTCCATTGTTAACCAATTTATCCCTCTACAATCGATCTCGAATGGCATTTTGTGTTGTCTTGACAATGCCATCCTCTATATAAACACCTGGAGTAATGATTTCCCTACTACCCCCAGAATTTTCACTCTCAAATTCAGGAATAACATTCACTTCAGTAACAACAGATCTCCTCTTTTTTTTATTTGAAGGCGTTCCTTCTAAATCAACAATGCCTTCAACAGGAATCAAAAAAATCTCAATCGAAGGAGGGGGGTGGGGGGGAAGGGTGGGGGCGTGGGGAGGAGGGAGGAGGGAGAAGGGGAGGGCGATGGGGGAAGGGGGTGCGAGGAGGGAGGAGGGGGGGGAGGGGGCACAATGAGGAGGGAGGAGGGGGGGGGAGGGGGCACAATGAGAAGGGAGGAGGGGAAGGGGGCGCGAGGAGGGTGAAGGGTTAGTGGGTAGGTTATGGGGGGTAGTTTTATTTTTTTTGTAAATGTAGGTAAAAGCAAATTTATTTTCTTTTAACCCAAAGCTAATATTCGTGGGATAGGGAGCAAGCCTTGCCTCGATTAATACTACATGAATTTAAAAAAGAAAAACATGTAAAATATATATATATATAACTAACCCAGAAAGTGGTAGAGCCTTCTCTATTGAAAGTGCTAGAAGCTCCTCTCTGCAATCTTCTCCTTCTTCTTGAAAGCCTTTGTGAATTGCTCCAAAGTATAAACGATAGTGTATTAATAATATAGATTAGGCTTAAGTTTACCACTCTTAAGAATGTGAGATAAACAAAATTGTAAAAGAATAATGCCATAAAGCCATAAAACAAGAATTGCCAAATTAATAAAGCCATAAAATAAGCATTGCAAAATTAATAATAAAACTAACTAATTTATTAAAAACAGAAAAACACTAACCTTGAAAGTGTTACTAAATTGCTCCAAATTAAATGATGAATAGTAGGAAATATAAATGGTTTATATAGCCTAGATTAGGCTTAACATTACTTATTCTACAAATGTGGGATTAAAAAAATGAAATTAGTTACTGAATTATTATAAAATTTATATAAGATAGGTTTAAATGAAATATTACTAATGGTATGAATGTGGGAGTAAAAAAAAATTAAATAGCCATTACTTTATTACAAATTGTATATAAAAAATGTTACAAGAAATTTTACTAGTCTTATATGTCTGGGATATAAATATGTAATTAGTTAATACATTATTTCAAATATTTTTATATCATAAATTTGTTTTTTTATTATTTTTATGAATGTGCGCTTTAATTTTGTAGGGAAATTTTAGAAGGAAATTTTTGAACGAAAATTTTGGAGGAAAACATTTGGAGGGAATATTTTGGAGGGATATTTTCATTCTCATAGCTATAAGATTGTTGGTTGACACTTGCACCATTCTAATTTTTGGTGAGGACTATGGTAAAATTTCATTGTCTTATCTATTAAGATTTTTCTATAATTCTATCTTTTAGTGAGAAGTCATGGACTCATCTAAATTAAATTCCAATGTCAATGAAGAGTTGTATTGTTCATCTAGCCAAGATACTGGCAGTGAAATAAATGTAATCAAGCATGTTATTCAAGAACTTCCTAATTATGAAGATTTTGAAGACACTAGTAATGAAGGGCAAGAATGTGATGATGATGAAGAGCTTCCTCCAAGTGGGGATCCTAAAGACAGTAAGTAATATGATGACAATTTTTCTCCCAACGAGGATTTTCAAGGCACCAATGATGATTTTCCTGAAAGCAAGGATTTTGATGGGACTAATGATGTTTTTGTCGAGCATGCATATACAAATAATGTTGACGGTTTTCTTCATAGCAATGATTCTAATGGGACGAATGATGATTTTACTTCAAGCAAGGATTTTAATGGGACCAATGATGATTTTCCTCCCAGCAAGGATTTTTATGGGACTAATGATTATTTTCCTCCAAGTGAGGATTTTAATGGGACAGATGATGATTTTGGTGAGGAAGAAGACATCAATAATGGTGAAGATGATTTTCCTCCAAACGAGGATTTCAATGGAACTAGTGACGAGTTTCCTCCAAGCGAGGATTTCTATGGCACTGATGATGAGTTACCTCCAAGCGAGGATTTCAATGGCAACGATCATGACTTTCCTCCAAGAAAGGATTTCAATGGAACAGATGATGACTTTCCTCCAAGCGAGGATTTAAATGGCATCGATGATGATTTTCCTCCAAGCGAGGATTTCAATGGCACCGATGATGATTTTCCTCCAAGCGAGGATTTCAATGGCACCGATGATGATTTTCCTCCGAGCGAAGATTTCAATGGCACCGATGATGGTTTTCCTCCGAGTGAAGATTTCAATGGAACCGGTGATGATTTTGCTCCGAGCGAGGATTTCAATGGCACAGATGATGATTATCCTCCGAGCGAGGATTTCAATGGAATCGATGATCACTTTGTTGACGATGAAGCCACAAATGATGAAGACAATGATTCTCCTCCAAGTAAGGATGTTACAGGAACCAATGGTGAAGACAATGATTCTACTCCAAGTAAGGATTTTACAGGCACCAATGATGTCAATGTTGAATCTCAAGAGTTTCCTTTCAGTGAAGAATTTAGTGGCACAAATAGTGTTTATGGTCACATTGATCTGTCAGCAATTGATCAACTTATTAGTCATCATGACAATAATTTTCATACTAAATTTGGTGATGATATTTTCAATGAGGGGGGTCATATGCATCACAATGAAAACATTCATTCTAATGAGGATGTTGTTGCAGACATAATGGTCCAGGAAATGCAGCGACAAAATCCAATACTGAGCAGGATTAAGTGTAGGACTAGACCTTTTTATGTCAATCCAATGCATTCCAGTTATACAAGGTTTAGGAAAGAATTGCTCACAATTCCAAGTTCCATTACTCATTTGATTTCGAGTGAGTGTCGCCACAAAAGTTGTTTGAAAATTTTAGGCTACAATTATTCCTTGGAGAAAAGGAAGATGTATTTATCAATGAACAAAAGTATGCAAAATTCATATTTAGTGGGGTGCATGATTTCTACAAGGATAGGTTATGATTATAGCATTGGAAAAGTTCTTCTTTGTAGAAAGGCATTCAAACGGATTCACTCAATTGGTAATTTGCGGTTATCAAGAATCCAAACAAGACTGGAAAATGATCCTACATTTTATTCTGACGATTATCAAGGATGAATCATTGGTCATCAACACACATTGCAATATCATGGATGCATGATTTATTTTCCAAGCATGGAGAGAGTATGCCAAATAGAGAAACAATACACATTCGAGATAATTTCACAAGGCAGGAAATCTACAACTTATACAAGGATTATGTTCAAGGTGGTCAAGGAAATGGAAACTTCATCAGATATGCATATTTCACAAGAGTATGGAAAAATAAGTTCAACAACATCGGCATTCCAAAGAGGTCAAGGATGGGGGTCTGCAGTACATGTGCTTCTCTTAAAGAATGAAGGGATAGATCAGAAGGGATAGAAAGAGGTATGTTTACAAAAAAAAAAAAAATATTTAGGTAAATGTCAATTATTAAAGCTAGTTAACAATATTTTTTTGTTATGTTGTTTGTAGATTCCATAATCAATGCACTGCAAGAACATCGCAATCAGCAATCAAATGAACAGAAAAATTTGTACAAACATCTCAAGAAGTGTTATGATGCTCCACATAAGTATATGGGATTGATAATTGATGGCATGGATCAGAAAAAAAACACTCTTGCCATATTTTGTCTGTGTGCCAAAGAATTTAAAGGAGAAAAATTGTATTCAGTTTCACTTGGTTGGGTGTATGGTTTTTAATGGTGAAATGATTCCAAGGGTTTACTTTACAGCTCCAAATATTCACAATGATGCAAATTTTACCATCACCATAATTCACCATGTCATTACTCATTGGCCTGGTGATCTTCCTGAAGTTCTATATCTACAATTGGACAACACAAGCCGAGAAAACAAAAATCAGGTCGTGTTTGGTTATCTAAGCATGCTTGTTGAATTGGGAATTTTTAAAAAGGTAAATGTTGGTTTCCTTCTTGTTGGGCATACGCATGATCATATTGATCAAATGTTCATCCATTTTGCAAGGACATTGAGGAGGAAGAAAAACTATAGGAAAAGCATACCATCCAGATCCTATTGTACAGAAATTGGAAGAAACTATTGACATGCGAAGATTTCTATTTGGATCGCATGGTGAAGAAAGGTGCATTGAAAAAATTAATGACATTAGCTTTCAGTATCAATTTCTTATAAAAAATATTGATGGAAAAACAATACTGTGGGGAAAGAAGTACTCAACTAGTACATAATGGGGCCCTTCATCAGGTTTGGCATTTCTGAAATTCATCCCAAATCGTCAAATGTATGCTTCAAATTTATTGTTATTGCAATCATCTGCAGAGATTCCTAATGCAAGGCAGCATAGTAGATATGTGGATTCTTCTCAATGATTGGAAGAAATCAAAAATTCTATCGAAGATACATATGAGTACTTTGATGTTGTTGATTTTGTTTGGTGGGAGTATTTTTTCATGGAGTAGAGTGACATAATTTCAAACTCTACAAATGGAGATATATATTTGAAGTCTCCATTTTCTTGGCCACAAAGTTTATCAAATGAAAATGAGGTAACAAATGTTGAACCTCGAGCTATTGAGTTTTCTCAAGTAGAGGAAAGAGAAATGTATATTGTCTCTAGAAAATCATCCGCAAAGCGTCGAGAGATGGAAGACCATTATAGGGGCTCAGTACAAGATATCAAGGAGGGTTGCATGATTGCAATTTTGGCTATAGATGATGCATGTCATTATCCATTCTGGATTGCAAAAGCTATGAAGGTCAATAAATAAAATGAAGAAGTAGTATCAGTAGAAGTACATTGGTATGCAACAGATACACACCCATTTGATGGTGTGTACAAGGCAGAGATGGTGGTTGAGAAAAAGGTTTACAGAAAGAGAAAAAGAAAGGGTCAAAAAATAAATCGTCGCCGCATTAAAATCTTGAAATTAGAGGAAGTTGATATACTTGTTTATGATTTCAAGTTGAAAAATAAAGACACTCTTCGCTCCAAGACTATAGATATTATTAAGGGGTTTCTTCCAAACAAGAAGTTGCAAGATGGGAGTCTGTTAAACCAAGCCGTAGATCCCAAAGGAATATGACATATGAAATGATGGGCATAGATGTAGACTCAGATGTTGCACCCATTGATAATAGAGAAGAATATGGGTCATCTACATCTTCATCCAGTCCTTCATTTGCAGAAAATGTAGATTCTGATGGGATATCAGAATCCATGGATGAATTTGAATAATTTCACATGAAGCATTTTAGATTCTTTTTATTAGTATGTTGTTTGTAATTGAAACTCTAGAGGAGTTTTTGAATATTTATATGAATCATTTGTTCTTGTATGGTATAATATATTATTTCATTATGAATCGCATCATAATTTATTTATTTTTATATGGTTAGAGTGGTGAAATTATTTATGAAATTTGTTTTTTTGTTTAATATGCAAGTTTTCAAAAAGTAGTAATTTATCTCTTGGAGAAAAAAACCTTTTTCCAATTTAAGGGTTGATTTTAAAGTTTTTGTAAACAACAGTATGGGATGTTTAGGCCCTGGCTCTATTTTTTACCCTGAAAAAAAACACGTGTATACTGGTATCAACACTGTTCTATTTGGGGGGTGTTTTTGGTGTTTTTTTGCAAAAATCATCGTTTTATGGCTAGAGTTCTCGTTCATAGTATAAAGTTCTCGTTTCATAGTATAAGTGGTTAGACCTGCACAACATACAAAAAAGCATATTGTAAATTATAAATCATGTATTACAATATTTTCAAGATGCATTCTCAAAGAAGACGCAAAAGAAGAAATTTCAATGGTAGGGGTCAGTGAGAAACTTGGCTACGCTATGTTCCTTGCGGAAGAGATGGACACGAATCACGAACATGCAAAATTCCATGGGAGAAGATTAGAGAGAAGAAGCACAAAGAATCACAAAACAAAGTTGTTGATGTGGGTAAACCTCTGAAATCTTCTCATTTTGTTATTGCACACTATAATATTGGAATAATGAGATCATCTTACAAAGATACTTGGTTGCTTGATATTGTTGCAACATCCCACATGACATTTAGAAAATAATGTTTTGAAGAACCGAATGACAATGTAGATGGCATAGTATATTTTGCAGACAAATACAGCCTCAAACTAAACGGAATTGGTTCCACAGTATAGATAATAATTCCTCTCACAACCAGGTCATCATGATTGGATATGAAGATGGAAATTTGTTGAAGCTGAAAGGATCATCTACAAGAGTTTAGAACTTTGACTATCTCTCTCAGCATGAAGAAAGTACATTGTCATATAGTCTTTTGTGGCATGCTAGATATGGGCACATAACCTATCATAGTCTCCACTTGTTGAAGAAGAATGGTGTTTCTAGTTTTCCCACCATTCCAAGGAAATTGACACAGTTTGATGCTTGTATTCTTGGAAAACATAGTTAGCATCCTTTTCATGATTCCAACTACAAAGCATGTAGAAAAGTAGAACTAATTTTCTCCTATTTGTGTGTCCCTATGCTTGTTGTTTCTGCTAATGGTAACAAGTATATCATGACTTTCATAAGTGACTACACTAGTATGTGTTGGGTGTACTTGTTGAAATACAAATATCAATCATTTGAAACTTCTAAAAACTTTCATGTATGGATTCAAAATGAAACACAATTGCAGCTTGGTTCCCTTCATACTGAAAATGGATGAGAATATACATCAACTAATTTTGAAGCATATCTTACACAACAAGGGATTAGGCATCAAACCACAGTTCCATACAATCCTCAACAAAATGGTGTGACAAAAAGAACGAATCGAACTCTTTTGAATATGGTTTGTTCCATGATGTCTCAGTAAGAATGTAAAAGTTAATGTTTTGGGTTGATGCAGTTCTATGTGCAGTTTATTTGAGAAACATAAGTCCCACACATGCTCTTGCAAACAAGACACCATACGAAATGTGGTATGGCCACATCCCTTCGGTGAGGCATCTTGGGATATTTGGTTCCCATTAGAGAAATTTTGAGGTCAAAAAAGGGCCTCAAAACAAAGAAAATGTACTATAAAATACAACCAATCACATTCTAGTAGATGACATCATCCCCCTTGGTGAGGTGGCATTGCATGAGTTAAGAATGCTTATTTGTCAAATTTTCTATGGTGGATGAAAACACATAGTTAACCAAGGTAGTGGTGTAAGTACTTTTATGTCATAAAGTAAAGTACTCATAATGAATGTCTTTTCACACTTTCACATAAAATAATATTATTGTCATTTTCCAGTGAAGTACTCTTAATTCATAAAGAAAGTCCTTTCACATTTTTTTATAAAATAATATATTATCATTTTTATGTTTTTAATTTTAAATTATATATTCACTCCATTCTATTTAATAACATAATGTCAAACTAATAAAGAATAATAATAGATTTAATAAATAATAATAATAATAATAATAATGCAATGTGGATTATAATAATATTATTGACATTTTACATGTAAATAAATTCTCAATTAAATTACATTATTAAATTCATGAGAAAAGTACTAAATATAAAAAGTCAACATAAAATTTAAAAAAAAACTCTTAAAAATGTTTTTTATTATTTAATTTCATTTGCAAGTTCAAGACAAATAAATGTTAAAGGACAATACATTTTTGGGAATTTACAATGAATCTTAGTCACATCAATGTAGACTTATTTTATTAATTTTATTTCTAGTAAATTTTGAAAAGTAACTCAACCATGGTTATTTATATTGTGCATAGAAAATAGTGTGGGAGGTGACTTGTCATATATACCTACCCCATAAAACCTCCAATTCATAATATTTTAATATATCTCATATTTTTGTAGTACATCTCTTAGGAGGCCCTTTTTTTACCTCAAAATATCTCTAATGACCTACCATGCCTTGATACCAAAGGAACAAAGAAACAAGCTCGGTGCATGGAGTCGAAAATGCATTTTCTTGGGGTACTCAAACATCACCAAGGCATATCGTCTTTACGATGTGAACAAAAACTTTATTCTTTCCATAAATGTCATTTTTCTTGAGATGAATAAAAATGACAAGTCTATTGATAAACAATTTGATCATCTGGAAAAATTTACCCATGTAACAACCATTCATGAAGTTGATAATAGATTCCACAACTTGAAGGAGGGATCCCTATCTTAGATCAATATTTGGAATCTCCTTTTGCAACACCATCACTCCTTCATGAAGAATCTCATGAAGAATAAGCTCATGCCACTTCACCTTAACAGGAGGTTCAACTCGATAATGTGATTGAAAGAATTGGAAGAATAAATCTTGAAGAGAATGAAGCACCACCAGTCGATCAACTTGGGCCTACATGGAAAGTTCTCAAATGGGTCATAAAGACACTTGAAAGTGTCCATCCATATGAAGTTGGAAATATGGGAACAAGAAGTTCAAC
Source organism: Larix kaempferi (assembly GCA_027924585.1). Classification (NCBI taxonomy): domain Eukaryota; kingdom Viridiplantae; phylum Streptophyta; class Pinopsida; order Pinales; family Pinaceae; genus Larix; species Larix kaempferi. The sequence continues at coordinate 12,683,636 of BSBM01000085.1, read as the reverse complement.
CAGAAAAGAAGATGGAAGAGATGCAAATAAATCAAACTCAGGTGATGTAGAAGATATGGATGTCTCATATGATTGTGAATTGAATTTATCTGCTAACCTTGAACCAACTTCCTTTGAAGAAGTTGATGCTCATGATGAGTGGAAAGAATCCATGTAGAATGAGTATGATGCACTCGTGAAGAATGGAACCTGGAAGCTAGTGGACCCTCCATTTGGAACCAAACCAATTGGATGCAAGTGGGTATACAAGATCAAATATAGATCAGATGGCTCACTTGAAAAGCACAAGGAAAGACTTGTGGAGAAAGGATATACACAGAAGGAAGGCATTGACTATGAATATATCTTCTCCCCCATATCAAAATGGGTTACCATCCACACCTTACTTTCATTGGTTGCGCAGAATGGGTGGAAATTTCATCAGATGGTTGTGGACACTGCTTTCTTGAATGGATACTTAAAAGAGAATGTCTCCATGTCTCAGCCAGAAGGTTTAAATGTGAAAGGGAAAGAACAAAAGGTATGTAAATTCATTAATTCATTGTATGTCCTGAAACAAGCACCTCACGCATTGTACAAAAAGCTAACCGAGCATATTCTAAAGTTAAATTTCAATCATTCAAATCTTGATGACGCAACATTGTTTGTAAAGAAAGTTGGAAGATATGTTGTGTATCTTCTAGTGTATGTAGATGATCTTTTGATGACAGGGAACAATGAAATCTATATTACATCCATAAAGAAAAAATTGAAGAAGGGATTTGAGATGATAGATTTGGGACACTTTCACTACTACTTGGCAATTGAAGTAATTCAACATCCTAAGTACATATTCATCTCCTAGAAGAAGTACATTGAAGAATTGTTGAACATATTTTACATGACAGAATGTAACCCTCTTTCAACTCCATATGGAACAGAATTTGAAGCTCACATCAAATGAAGGAAAAGAATTTGAGGATGAAACCAAGTACCAACAGCTTGTGGGAAACCTTATCTACCTTACCACCATCATACCAGATATTTCATTTGTTGTTGGCATCCTTTCAAGGTTCATGCAAAAACCTTGTGAAGGACACTGGTCTACTTCCAAAAGAGTTCTAAGAAACTTGCACGGGGGGTTCACTAGCGAGGAAATATCATATCATGTCCATTCATATTGGGGGTTTGAATACTCTTAAAAACCTCAAAAATATATTGCCATGTATTAAGGGATCAAGGGGGTTTTTAATTTGACATAGTAATATAAATATTGGGGTTTATTTTATTTGGGTGGGCTGAGGAATAACCTCCAAATCATGGGATGGATTCATAACTCCAAATCATGGGCTCAATTCATACCCACCTTAAACTTAAGGACCCTTCATTTTTATTTGATACTGATTATGATCCTAAGTTTTGCATAAATCTGATAATAGTGTACCAATGATAATATTGATGGAAGTCTCCTTCGATTACTGGCCTTGAGCAATATTCATTTAATAGCTTATTTAGGCTTGGTTTGAATTGATGTTATATTGTTTTTCATGTTTAAGTTAAGAGATGTAGGTAATTGGGAGTTGTGGAATTGAACAATTGTATTGTATATTTTGTAGGCATTCAAGTAAAAGATCTAACTCTTCATTTTTTAGGTTGGGGTTTAGGTGGGTATTGAGATTCAATCAAAACTTGCTCCATGAAAACCAAGAAAAGTGAGTTCAATCTTTCTTGGCTCACTAGAACCAAGAAAAGTTAGATCAATCTTTCTTAACTAATTATTTCTTTCAACTTTTTGTATTCTTCTTTAACATTTTCATATTGCCAAATATGAATAGTTGTTAGATTGAGTTATATTTGGCACATTCATAATTGTAATTTCAATTCTTATATGCAAGGCATCCGTCTTAATATTGTATTGGAAATGACATGACAATAGGTGAAAATCTAAATCCTTATTTGCATACCCTATGTGTTATCATTACCATGATATGGTATCATATAAGTTTCACCATCTGTGTGTCTTTATAACTATTGCATGCTTGAAACCTAACAATGGATATTTTTCCCTCTCCTATAAAGATATCAACAAAAACTAGATATAACCTAAGAAAAGGTAACTAAATGTTGTCAATTCCCTTGATTGCAAGAATAAATGTAGAGGAAGTGGAGGAAATTCACTGCATCTTGTGAATGACCCAAATCCAAGCTATGCACATGATCATATGGTGTTATTGGAAAGTAAGAGGAATTTTTCTATGTTCATTTGGATTCAAACATCAATGATGTTTGTTTTGATAGGAAGGTAGGGGAGTCCATCCACGAAAGGGTTTCAATTTTGTATTTTTATGGATTTTAATTTATTAAGCTTATAGAAAACATGAGCTGCCTATGGATATACTTATATTTACGTGACATAAAATTGGTAAATTGGCAGGTTGTGGTGTGAAACATATGCAATTCTCATCTTTTATAAGCATTGCACTAACTATTGGACTATCAACCTTTTACATTGTTTATTATGTTTATCTCTTGACTCGGTTGCCTTTTACGCATTTTCCCTTCCCAGTACTATTTCGTTGGGTCTTCCACTATCCAGTGCTACAAATTGATTAGTCACCCCTGCAATCCTGATGGGATCATTATTAGAATTATACTATTATTTTATTTAGCATCATGTTTGCTTATATTAAGATGTGTTAGGGCTCCTATTTGTTATAACTTGATAATATGATATAAAGGGGGTATTAAAAATGGGTTGATAAAAATGGATACATACAATTTTAGTTGAAAATAGGGGTTTTCTTAATTGGAAAGGCATATTGGAAGGGGGGTTCAACAATAAAATTTTAGGAGGAATTTTCCAATATTTAGTGAAATTAGGGATATTCTATAATATCATGTGAACGATTGTGCTATGTAATAGATCACTGAGTGAACCCCCCTGTGGAAACTTAAAGGGAACTCAAAACTTTGGACTCAAGTATTATAAGGCGGATGAATTCAAACTTATTGTGTACTCTAATTTAAAATTTTGTGGTGACAAAGAGACAATAGTGTCTACTTTTGTATACCTCATGAGTCTTGTATCAATAACTATCTCCTAGAGATCGCGCAAACAGTCAGTTCTAGAAAATTCGACAATCAGAAGCATAATATGTGGTTGCTACCGAATCAACGAAGGAGAGTGTGTGGCTCAAGAAGATACTTGAAGATTTGCATGAGAATCAAGAAAACTCCACTCCCCTACTAATCAACAATACTTCTATAATAAATTTGGCCAAGAATCCTAGATTCCATGATCAAACCAAGCACATCAACATGAAGTGCCATTTGATTCAACATCATGTAGAGGCCAAGACATTTCACTTGAGACATTGTTCCGCGAATGAGAAAATTGCATACATCTTCACCAAAGCGCTTGGAAGAGAAAAGATTGAAAAGTTTATAAATATGCTTGGACTCGGGAACACCCCTTCGGATTAAGGGGGGAATGTTAGAAACCTAATATGAATCGATTAAGGTTTTATAAATAATGTAAATAATTTTTAGTTTTATTAAGAAGACGAATAGTCTCCAAGAATTCCAAAGGACCTATTGGAAGATGAAGTCCAACAGTCCTTCTCTATTGTCTAAATAAAGGATTTATGATCAATAAAAGATATCCAATTCAAGATTTATTCTCTGATTTTGACACATCATGGATGACAAGGGTTTGGTATGTGATGATGAATTTCCTTTTTAAATTTATGGACAAAATAAAATAATTGAAGAGTCAAAAGGTATAGATCTTGTAGATAAACCCTTGGAGAAGGAAGAAGGTATAACTGCTTTTGATATCCCAAGTGATGAAAAACATGGCAACCAAGAGGACGATGATGTGAGAACTCTTTTGTGGTAGGGAGGTGTAAATCAATATATATTGTTAGTTTATTTGTGGAAATCTCATCAATAATATGGATGGTCAAAGATTGGCGTATGAAGACATGAATTTGCACCTTTTTGTTCCAATCATCCCTAAGATTCACCTCACCGAGCATGGAGAGGACTTTGTAGATTTCATTTCCTTTGATATTGGATAGCCAAAAGATGTTGAGATATTCATGCATTGTCTATTGTTGATCAACATTCATATGTGCTCATCAATGGGGTAGATTGCTTGCAACACAAGGAGCATTATGATCACCATTACATGTTGAAATATTCTAGTCATGGATATATTTAGCTTGTACCAAATTTATGTATGAAAAATTAGCAAGGGTATGTAATTTCAAGCTTGCAATATGTTTGGGACAACGCCATCCTCATTCTTTGATATATAGTAGCATTTTTCAGCATTTCAAAAGAGGGCATAAATCCCTAAATCATGAGATGATTTGTGTTTTTAGATCTGATTTTTTGTGGCATGCATCAGGTGGAGGTTTGATAAAGGCCAAAACATGGGGGTAACAGATGTGAAATTCTATGTCACAGCAGATATAAGAGATGAGTATACCTCAAAGAGAAAGAATGACCAGAAAAGTTGAATACGAGTCAAAACTGCAGTAAAAAAGAGCACAGAAATAATTATGCAGTAGAACTTAGATAGGAGCAGAATAATGTCACACTATCCAATAATCTGTATAATCAACAATGATGTTACAATGGAAAGAATTCAAATCACTCAGGATAATTCGAACTTCAGTTGGTCTAGCATAATCCATACTTTTTCATCATGGTCCACGGTTATTGAGACCAAAGGTCACCCATGCAATCAAATAAATGATAAAAAGAAATAATTGACCATGAACCAAGGAAATGGGGAAAAACCTCATGGGAAAAATACCCCCCCTCAAAAGAACAACAGTAGGGAACTCAAAGAACCTTCATACTAAGCAGAGAAGGAAAAAACTTTCCTCAGTGAAAGCCTTTGCAAAAATATTGGCAGGTTTCTCCTATGTAGGATATCAATGCATGTCCTAGATATGGATCTACTCCTCTGATGTACCTCCCACTGTGTAGAAGTTATATTTTCCAAAACGATTATTTCAGGAACCCTTCTTTCTACTGTAGCGAATGGCTCATTGTGGTCCAAATCATGAACCTTTGAGTACCTTTTGTCAAACAACTGAGATTGTTGCTTGGTTGTAGATCCCCCATGGAAATTCTCTCCAAGAGATTGTGGATCAAACCCCACCATCATGTAGAACCTCTCTGAGAGAAGTGGATCTGCATGACATAGTGCAAGTTTTGCATGATACTGAGATCTAGTGGTTCTATGGTAAGATGGATCCCCAACTGTATTCCCAGCAGCTACAAGGACTTTGTGAGCCCATATTGGCCTTGGCCATGGATTGTCCAGAGCATGTGTTGGATCTAGATCTGGATCTAAATGTCCTTGAACTTTATTCTCAACATCAAGATATTGATCCTCATCTTCATTAGAAGAGATATCACTCTGATCTTCATCAGATTCCAATGGGGTAGGTAGAGAGTATGGAAAAAATGTGAGAATTCATATGCTTTGGGGGCATGGTTTGCAAACCCTTTCACTATAATCTTCCCAGTAGAGATCTATGCAATCTCAACTGTGTCAAGACCAAAGACCACTTTCTTCAGTGAACCTGTGTGAGTCATCTGGTACACAGACAACAAATTTGTTGACAAAGAGGCACAAATAGAACATTTTTGAACTTACTGTGCTCCATATGTATTGCTCCCTTCCCTTCAGCAAAGATCTAAGAGCTGTCTCCCATGTGAATAACCAAACCATCTTTGAGATCTAGAGAAGAAAATGATTCTCTGGAGGCAACCATGTGGTTTGAGGCTCCTAAATCTATGAGAAGGGATTTTGATTTTGAAAATCCATCCTTCATTGCATGGCATATCTCATGACCATCAGACTCACTTTCATATCAGTATCTCTTGCACCTTTTGGGAGGGAAATGTTGAGTTGTTCAAGAAGCTTGTTCATCTGATCTATCTTCTTCTGCATGCAAGATATCTCTGGGTGGTTTCCTTTGTTCCAATAGGAACACTTGGATTTATCAAGTCCCTTTTGTTTGTCCTTCTTGGAGCTAAAGGCTCCTTCCAATGGACTTGACATGGAATTCTTCTTGGGTTCAGATGGACTCTTATCCTTTCCTTTGTGCTTCCCATTCGCACTTTTGGTCTCCAGCCAAAAGAGCTTGATTTTTGGAGGCCATAAAGGCGCCCATCTGGATCAACTTATCTTGTTCTTGGATGAGAGATTCAGTGAAAATATCAAAGGAGGGCATCTTCCAACCAGGGATTGATATTTGCCTAGAATGGAAGGTAGAGACAAAGATGGAGAACTCGGTACCTAGCTTGCTCAAGATGGATAGCACCAATTGCTCATCCTTCTTCTCAATGCCACACTGCTTGCATTGCATAACCAGATATTTGAATTTTGAAAAGAATTTCTATATGGTCTCGAAACTGCTAGGTTGAAGAGAAATCAACTCATTTTCCAGAATATGGCCTCTTAGCTCATCTTGTTTGCCGAAGAGGGTCTCTAACTTCAACCATAACTCTCTTGTAGTCTTCAATCCTTCGATGTGGAAGTGTAGATCTCTGTAAATATGAATACACATGAAACCAAATTCATCATCCAATCTATTCAGATATTTGGTTTTATCCATAGCTGATTGTGGTTCGGGATCCTTCCCCATTGTTACCATGTACAGTGATTTGTTGCACAATACCATATGCATATCATCCCTCCAATCAAGGTAATTGAAGCATGTCAGGATCCTGGGAGAGAGAGGAGAGTTAGAATTGTCCATTACAATTGTTGGAGTGAATACAAGGTGAAACTATTGCTAAGCAAATTGAGTGCAGAAACACTGGAGCAAAAAAACACAGGTGCAGAAACACTAGTGCAAGTGCAGAAAACTATTGTAACTATTGCAACTGCTGTTGTACTCAAAAAATTTGAATAACCTACAAAAAACTCTCAATAATGTAGGTATACTACTACTGAGCACTTATTTAGGATAGTAGGCACTTTTATCTGGATCCTTCACACCTGGCTAGACCTCATTGGATTTCTCCAATGAATTCAATGCAATGGCACCAGGATTTGTTGTGGAAATCCAGAGGCTTCTGGTGCACTACCAAAAGCAGTTGCTCAACCTATTCGCTCAATGGATATGATACCATGTAAAATTATATGTCACATCAGATCTAAGAGCTGAGTATACCTCATAGAGAAAGAATGAGCAGAAAAGTTGAATAAGAGTGAAAACTACAGTAAAAAAGAGCAGAGAAATAATTATGCAGTAGAACTCAAATAGGAGCATAATAATGTCACACTATCCAATAATCGGTATAATCAACAATGATGTTACAATGGAGAGGATTCGAATCACTCAGGAGAATTTGAACCTCATTTGGTCTAGCATAGGGATTATCACTAGTGGAGTGCTTCGGAAGACTCAAACTTAACTAAATTGAACCTAAACTCAGCTAACTGAAGTCACAATCAGTTAACTGACTAAGGAGAGCGCAATAGTGATTTTTTCATGCATGTGAATCAGAAATGGGTGCATGAGGCCACAATCAATGGCATCCAGAGCTCTAACCCCCCACAAGAGTCAGCTAACTCAGGTGGGCTACACTTGAAAACTCAGTTGGTTCCTATAAAATATGGAACTGACTAAAGTGGTCCTAAAAATATGCATGCAAGGATCAGAAGGTGGTAGATGGATCCTAGATGACATCTGCACACCACTAGGGGGGGAATGGCATCATTTTTTTTTTACAGTAACGGTTAAGGAGCTTTATATTAAAAAGAAAGGTCTGTTACAAAAGATGGGAAGACTGTACCCAACAAAAGGAGGGAAGAGGGCACCTCGAAACCAGTCTTTAAACTTCGCAGAAAACATAAATACATATCTAAACCAGAAAGAGAAGAGGACTATCTGCTATTACAACTAATTACATAATTAAAACTTAAAGAAGAAGATTTAGCATATAGGAAAACCGTAGCTCAATTCTCTGCAGAACGACGGGGCTTTTCTTGTTGCTTGAGGCCAGATTCACATTGTCTTCCATTCCCAGAATGACAGAAGGGTTGTTGCTCTTGCTGGTCCGAATGCAATCCACCTTGGCTTCTACAATCCTGAGACAGCTGTGCATAGACTCCATTTTTCCAGCAATGCCTTCAAAGTACTCCTTCGTTTTGCTATTGTTGTTTCTAACCTTAGAATTTTCAATTTGGACAAAGGTGGCCAAGTGAGAGATAGTTTTATTTAGGTCTTTTTTCTCACCTCTTAGCCATCCGAGCTGAGCTTCAATATCTTGCAAATCAGAGAGAACGCCAGGAGGAGGACTTTCCGGCCCACATTGGGAGTCCAAGTTCACAACACCCACGTTTTCCTCAGCCACGTTCCAAAGTTTGCCAACTACTGTCTCCCCAATGTCGCCACCCAAGTGCTGCAAGGAGCCAAGATGCGTAGATCCGTCGAAGTTGTAGAGTCGTCGAAGTTTTGATTGTAGATGGCATCAAGTGGATGCCAAGTTTTCCCAAGGTCCTGCTCGAAACCATTCTGCATGCTGGTGACAGGATTCATCAACTGCTGAATGCCCTGCTAAACCCAACCTCTGCTATTTTCAATGGTTTTGGGCTATCCGCGACGGACATGCCTCGTCTTGTTAACCAGAGATCCATGACTCTCCTTGTCACTGTTCCCATTCCCTTGAACCACTTCCAGTGCGAAGAGGTAGTGATTCAAACCAATGCCCTCATAATTAACCTAGATGGACGTATTACATTGACGACACTGAAGCACCGGAAGGCAGAGCCTGGGATTATTACCAGCATTTCCACTGTCCATACTGCACCACTCACTAAAACACCTGAGCTGAGTCGAGTCTATCTTCCAGGGAAATCCAAAATGAAGAGCTTGTGCATTGCCTTCGTCCAAGTGTTTGAAATAGGCGTTGGATGCCATGCCTTATGAATGCATTAAAATTTCACATGTGGGATGGGAGGATCTAGGCTGCAAACGCTGTCGCAATTGCCTTGGGAATGAGAGACGCGATCTTGGGTAGATATTGAGCTTGACCAAAGGTGCCATCAACCAATTAATTGAGGTGGCTGAGACATGAACTTTCATGGGGAACAAGATCCAAGGGTGACGTCCAAGGATGAGTAGAAATGTGGGATCCAAAATATTAAGGAACCCAATCAATTGTGGGATATTGTCCATTTCTAACCAGAAGGCCGCAATTAAGTCCAGCTCCGATATTTTCCATGGAGTCGGCTTGCTTATTGTTGCTTCTCAGAATGTGGTAGAAAGAGATAGAACTAAGATCTTTTATCTTGTGGTAGAATTGAAAATGAAACTTGGATGAGGGTTGATGGGTGTTATTAGAAAGGGCCCTTGATTCTTTGATCACTAGGAGCGAGTCGCCAATTGCAACCAGATCCTAGACATTGTTTTCCTTAGTGATGTCGATGCCTTTGAGTAATGCAAGCCATTCCGTGTCATTGTTGGTATGCTTTCCTATCCCCCATGCATAGTCCATCAGCTTGTTTCCTTCGGAGTCCAGAAGAACTCCCCCCGCACCTGCCAACCCAAGATTTCCTTTTGAGGCTCCATCAAAGAAGAGTTTATGTCTTTCACATTTGTTCTTCCATTCCTGAAATTCATTAGGCTCCAGTCTGATTTTCCAATTTTGAGACTTTTTACTTTTGGGGAGGGATGGCGTGGAAGGGGAGTGGGGAACTGGGAGGTCAGCCACCCAGATTCTCTCTTCAATGCTTAGGGGCTCTTTTGCAAGATTCTTCATTCCTTTCGTCTTTAGGGTGTCAATCCAGAGAGCTTTGGTAGAAGAGAGCACCTTGCCAGGGGTGGTTCTGTTGTCCTCAAAATTTCTTTGTTCCTGGCGTTCCAAAGCTTCCAGCAGATAAATTTAGGGAAGGTGACCCAAGCTCGCTTGAAGTCAGGTTTCTTGGTGAGCGAGTTAGAGTAGAAGAGATGCCAATTAGAAAAAAGGTCATTCCAGTTGGTGGGGAGGATGAAATCAGGTTGAATAATAAGGAAGGCCCGGTGCCAGACCTCTTCTGAGAAGCTGCAGTCAATAAAGAGATGATCAATTGTTTCCTATGCATTTTTGCAAAGAATACACCTGGCAGGACCTACAATACCTCTTTTCTTCAAGTTCTCTGCTGTAAGAATCTTTCTATGAGCCAAAATACAATTGAATAGATTGACTTTAGGAAGCCCGTCGTTGTTCCAAACTCTGTCCCATTTCCTATCTTTGCTGCTCTGATTGTTGAGTGAGTCCAAGTATTTGTATCCTTCCTTCACAGAAAAGAAGCCATATTTCCCCCAGCTTCGGTGGTCTTTCATGGAAAGATGAACAAGGATAGATCCATGGAAAAGGGAGAGAAGGAGATTGTAGTCCTAAAGAAGATGGTCTGGGAGATCTAAATTCCTCCAACCAATCCACACTCCACTATCCGACCACCTGGATAAGTCATGAAGAGTACAGATACCTTCTAGTTCCATCCAACTTTTTAGGTTACTGAAAACATGAATGAGGTTCGCTGGTGGACGAGAGCAGAACTTGTCTTTCCAGATTTTAATCTGCTTTCCATTTCCGGGGGACCAAGAGAGGTTATTTTGGATAATAGGGGTTGCTCTCTTGCATAAGTTCCAGATGGAGGTGCCTTTTCTTTCAATATTAATGTTTTCCACACATCTTTTTCTAGTTCCCTGCATATATTTTTTATATAAAATCTCTTTCCACCAGGCCGTCTTTCTAAAGATGATTCTCCAAAGGATTTTGGCACCTAGTGCTAGGTTCATCTGAGAGGGGTCTTTGATTCCTGTTCCTCCGTGACTCTTAGGTCTGCAAACCATCTCCCACTTGATTAAATGGAATTTTTTGGTATTGTTGTTTTTCCCTCCTTGCCAAAGAAATTTTCTAAGTTCTTTGGTAATACTCAACATAACGACTTTGGAGCAAGTGAGATGGAGCAATTGTAAAGGGGATAGGCAGAGAGAACAGATTTAATGAGAACAAGCTTGCCAGCGGGGTTGAGCCTTCTGGAGCCCCAGGCATTGATTTTGGTTTTAAGTTTTTCAATAAGCCCTTGCCAATCTTCAACTTTATTTTTCCCTTTGAAGATGGGTATTCCAAGGTAAATCAAGGAGTTCCAATCCTCCACTCCCTTGAAACCAAGAATCCTAGAGATTCTCGCCAGGGTTCCCAGAGAACAATTCCAGCCAAATATTTTGGGCTTATCAGCATTAACCTTGCCATCAGAGGCCCTGAGAAAGGTAGAGAGCACATTGTTGAAATGCTCAGCTACAATCGTGGAGGCACCTCCGAGCAAAATCATATCATCAACGAACTATGAGTGATTGACCGGTTTTACTCCACAAACCACCCGGATTCCTTTGAGGTCTCCCATATCTTGGAGAGCTTGAATCTTCCTGCTCATAGATTCTGCAACAAGAAGGTAAAGGAAAGGCGAGAGAGGGAAGCCTTGTTGCAGTCCTCTGGTTGCCATGAAGAAGTCAGTAGGTCTACCATTGACAAGCGGGGAAATCCAGGGATTGTGGACACAGGCTTTGATCCATCTTACAAATTCGCTAGAAAATCTGAATTTGAGCATGATGTCGAAGAGGAATTTGTGGTTCACTCTGTCAAAGGCGTTGGGCATGTCCAGCTTTATGGCCATACCTTAATGTTTTTTTTTTCCGTGCTCGAATGGATAGCTTCTTGAACCATGATGATATTTTCTAGTATTTGACAGCTGGCTAGGAACCCCCCTTGGGTTTTAGAAACTATATTTTCCATGATTTTCTTCATTCTGGTAGCAAGAATTTTGGAGACTATTTTGTAAGAGGAGTTGCAAAGAGAAATCGGTCTAAAGCGTCCAAAGGAGCAGGGAGCTTTGCTTTTGGGGATGAGGGCAAGGAAGGAGGAGTTAGTAGCCCCTCTGATCTTATCTTTTTTCCTAGTCCAATTGAGCATTCTTTTAAGATCTTCTTTTATGATTCCCTAGGCCGCTCTAAAGAAGTTTATGGTGAATCCATCGGGTCCAGGAGCTTTATCAAGGTGCAAGGACCAAATGGCATTAACGATTTCATTCTTCAGGATAGGCTTTGAAATTTCTCTATTGTTGTCCTCTGAAATTATGTTGGGAATACCTTTGATCAAGTTGACTTGAGCTGCTAGTTCAGTATCTCCACTGTCCGTGAAGAGCTCCTTGAAGTGGTTGAAGGCATGCATTTGAAGGTTTTCTTGATCGCTGATTTTTTCTCCATTACTATTATTTATTTCTCTAATAGCATTGTAGCTGCGACGAGCTTTGGCTTGGTTGTGGAAGTACTTAGTGTTGTTGTCCCCCCCCTTGAGACAAATTTGCCTTGACTTAATTCTCCAAGTTTCCTCTTCATTTTTGGCTGCGGTGAGGATTTCTTGCTCTAAAGTAGATTCAAGAAGAAGTAGGGAGGGAGAGATTTCCTCGGTTTCCATCCTTTGCTGAAGCGTGGCGAGATTGGATTGACAACACAACTTGAAGTGGCTTGGATTTTGGAAGGAGGTCTTAGCCCAACGCTTAAGGGCTAACTTTACTGCACGGAGCTTAGACTCCCAGATAAAGCTGGGGGAGCCGACGAAGGTTGTAGACCAAGATTGGCAGACAATGTCAAGGAAATCAGGGTGTTGGATCCAGAGAGGGTTGAAACGAAAGGGAATGGGGCCAAGATTGGCAAGAGGGGAGATGTCAAGGCATATGGGTTTGTGATCCGAGGAGGAGCATGGAATGGAGGAAGCATTAAGCAAAAGATCTGAATTGAAAAAAGTTGAACTTGCCAAAAAGCGATCCAATCTTGCAGCAATATGTCCCACTCCACATCTTTTGTTATTCCAAGTGTATTTTGCATTTTTGAGAGGAATATCGATGAGATATAGGTCTACAAGTAGATCTTCTAGCTTTTCACCAAAGGGGTCACGGACTATGCTGCAACCTCTTTTCTCCTGACGGGATTTCGTGACATTGAAGTCGCCGGCTATTATGAGTTTTTTCCCATTCATGCTATCTTTGAGGTTGCTGATATAATTCTAGAAGTTGAGCTTGTCCTTATAGTGGTTCGGCCCGTAGATGTTGCAAATGGAAAGGAGTTCATTGCTGTCATTATCTTTGACTTCTGTTAAAAGCCAGTGTGTATTCACGAAGGACTCGATAATAGAGAACTTGTGGGAAAACAAGGTAGCAATACCACCAGAGGCCCCACGGGCACAGAGAACGGTACCTTGGCTATCTTTCCACAGGGAACGTGAGAGTGCCAAGATGTCCACATCCTGCATTTTGGTCTCTTGGATCAGCATAATGTTAGGTTTGTTTGATTTGATCAACTTTTTTAGGGATTCAGACTTGTTTATTCCGCCCATGCCTCTGCAGTTCCAAGAGACGATCAACATTACTTCCTGGTGGATTGAGGTCCTGCTCAAGACCTTCCTTCTTTAGTACCGGTTTGATTTTTTCGGTTTTGTAATATCTTCATATCCTCCAAGCTTTTCTGCCTACCCAGTTCTAGTTCCCTTTCTGTCTTGAGTTCTCTATGATACTTGTGTGACTTTCTTCCTCTTGTGTTGGGTAGTTGCACTTCTTCAGTTTCTTCCAATGATTCCGAGGAGATGTCCATATTTGATGAGGATAGGATAAATTTACTTTTGACATTGTCTGCCCAAGATCCGCCGGGAGTGGTGGAGATCCCAGTAGTTGATTTGGTCGTTTCTTCAATGAGGGGGGGAGTGGGAGTGTTGTTTTCTTCCCTTCTAGGGTCTGCTGATTCCTCGGGAGTTTCTATTTCGCCTTCTTCAATGGTTAGATCTTGAAATTGGTTCGTTGTAGTTACTTCTCAGGGTTCTGAAGGAGTTCCAGAGGGGATTTTTGGTTCAGATCCATTCGTTGGGTTTTGGGTGCTTTTTTTCCCTTTTTTAACTTGTTGCCATCCTTCCTCGGGGGCTTTCTCAGAGATTTCTTGCATCGTCTTAAGGCATTTTTTGATGAAATGCCCATATTCATGGCATTTTTTACATTTCAAGGGCAGTTGTTCATAATCCACCTTCTACAAGTGTTCCCAGCCATCCATAAAGAGAGTTACTTCCTCTGGTAAGCCTTTTTCCAGATCTACTTCCACACAGATTCTGGCACAAGAGAAGAGAGGTCCTTTAGGTTCTGCTTTATCAATGTATTTGCTGAGAGAGTTTCCAATGGCTTTTAGGGTATCATCGTTCTAGCAATGAAGCAGAAGGTGAGGAAAACGAACCCAAACAGGAACTGCCTAAGGGGCATCCTTCTCCAGGTCAAAAGAGAGGCTCCATCGATTCAGATAAAGACCGCGAGGCCCCATGAAGTAAGGCCCACTTAGAAAGATGAGATCCCGATCAGATTTGTTCTCAAAAAGAAAAGTAAAAAAACCCTTACCACAAAAGCAGTGTTGCAGCCCTCCGGAGATCAGCGGCATCTAATTTTTGTTGATCCAGGCATCCATGGATTTTGGTGACGGCCATATTCCAGTGAATTGTCCAATCAAACCGCGATCATTCAGCTCCAGGGCTTTGAGTTTTGAAGCTGCCGACAGGATCTGAATGCGAGGGGCGGCTGCTCTCTTGATGAAGCTAAGGTCAGTGGGATCAGAGGAGGACGGTGGAGGGGGGGTGGAGTCAACCAAGGCTCGAAAGGCTACGTCCAGCAAACGCTGTCATTCACCAGGAGAAGGAGGCGGCTGTTCTAGATCGGCCATCGCAAGGGAACCCCGCAGGGGCCGAGCATAAGCAGGGCTCACGTTGTGTGCAGAACGCAAGCGCAGGTTGCTAGGGATGCTAATTGTTGAAGAGGATCGGGGGAAATGGCATCATCAACAACTAGGAAAAATAAATAATGCTAGGTAGGACAAGGATGGAGTATTAAAATATCCTAACAGATGAGAGCGTATTTGCAACATAAATTGAAGTCATTTTCTAGAAACTTGTTGTTTGAGATATAAGAGGTGATTCTCATGGAAACCAAGGAGGAAAATGATTGGAGTATGTAAATCATCCTTTGGAAATGTGTATTATAGTCCATGGAAGTGATTTGTGGCTTGATGATCAACTTCACTCTTCATATGAAAAATATTATGACTATATCATCCCTATCCATCATTAGATAGAGAAAGCATGTAGTGGCACACACCTACCTCGATGTGATCTTGGTGTTTCCTTCCATCTTCAAGAGCTCAACTCAATTTGTATCCATACAATGAGAGGTTCCATCCTATGTTGGAAATATGCTTGAGGTCACCCTATTTTAATTTGTTGGAAAACAAAAGGGGAAATCTTATGTTGTTGATTAGATAATATATTGATTGGATTGTCTCTTTGATTTCACTTCGCAATTGCATCTTCTTGTTATAGAGTACGGTAGGAAGAATAAGCTTGATGTTCACAAGAAATATTCTTCAATTATACGCTCTCTTTAGCATTTTGGACTCATGCCTTTATAATAGTGCCCCTTGAGAATGTGTAGCTAGGTGAACATTCTCAAGTCTTTTGCAATAAATTTCCATTGAAGACAATTTGTACTATGTGTTGGGGATGTGAAGTTTTTTATCCATCCTAAATGAACAATGAACCCTTTCATTCATCGTGAAGGTACAACAAAAATTATGGAGTTCTCTTGCGCCCCACCACAAAGTTCAATTCCCATATTGATCTAGTTATTTCCTATTGAAAATGCATGGTCCATTTTGCATTTTCATGGGCCATTCCTCTCTCAAAACAAAAACACATCCTTGAAGTTCAATACCGGTCACAACATGAAGAGAATTTGTAAGTACTGATAGGGGCTTCTCTAGAAACACTTCACCATGAGGTTCCACTAGGGTCCACTTCATACCAATTTGGAGGCATGGTTACATGGATTGCACTATCTTTTGTTGAATCATATATGAGGATCCTTCTTCCTTTGTTTCACCTAAGACCCTAAACCACATATAAGGAGAATTCCAGCAAGCAAGCAAGCAAACCCTAAAGTATGAAGTGTCTACCCCAATAAGTGTCCAATGTATGATTTACGACAAGGTTACGACTAGACACAATCCTAGAAAATAAATTCCCGACCTTACATAATGTTCATCGCAAGTGCCAAGAGAAAGACCAAAGGAGAAAAATGCATACCTAGGAGGAACCCTAAGGCATGATAAGCACTAAAGAAAAGTTCAAGGAGGGACACCTTGCTTAGGATAATATAAACATGTTCTATTAAATACAATTGGATGGTCAAATAAAAGTCATTTGATTTAAAGCCTCCCACTCCATCGTAAAAGGAACATTTATTTTCTTAATCATGAATCTAACCCCTTTAAGAGGGAATTTTTTTGCAAGAAAGCATTTAAAGCATATTAAAGTCACTTTATGGGGTATTACAAATCATTCAAAGAATATTTCACATAATCACATGTATATTTTCACATTTTCACAAATTTTGAAGGTAATGAAATTATTCAATCCATTTTCACATATTTTAAGGCATATTTCAACTTTTGAGGTGTTTGGGGTAAAGACAAATCATTCGAGGTATTTTCTACATACTTGGACGTGTTTCACCTTTAAGAAGGTTTTTAAGGTCAGAACACTTTGTTCATGTCATTTTATACATACATGGAGGAATGATCTTTACATGAGAAGATGCATGTGGAATTCATGACATAATCAAATCATCAAATGAATAAGAAAACATGTTTTCAAAGGATCTCATCAAATAGAAATATGGCAAGTGGAAATATGGACATATTTTAATCACTCAAAAGGAAAACTCGAGGATAATAGGGCTTTCTAAAAATAAATATTATATAATGAACTGAGCTTTGATTTAAAGGATATAAATAGACAAGAATATACATTTGATAAAGGCATAGTTGGAAGTGTGGGAATTCCTCTCCAAGCTTAGGTGGAGATCTTTTGGGGGAAGCAGGCAAGAGACAAGTTCAATGTGAGGTTTTCCATCTCTATTTTTCTCTTTCATGGATGACTAGGGTTTTTACGAGGATTGTGAATGTTTTTACTATTGAAATACTCTTTTAAAAAGGATAGTATTCCTCCAATAAGAGGATAGTACAGCTGATGTGAAACCCTCCCTATCTCTTGATGTAACTTTGGATAATTGAAGGAGTTTTTTGCTATAATTTTCGAGTTAGTGTTTTCACTCCATTTTTAGGTTTTTTAAGCTAAGGAAGGATATTAAGTGTGGTACATTTTGGCTCTCTTGATCTTGAGACAAAATCAGATTTGAGGATATTAAATATATTGTTGGTTGTTCATTCAATAAGAAGGATAACATGCCTTATCTACTTCATTTAGGGTTCCTTGTGGATATTCCTTTGTTATTCATCATTGCACATTAAATTTTGGTTGTGATTGGATGGTTGTGATGGTGTATCTTGTTTAAGGGGTCTATCTTATTCTTGTTTAATCTGAAATTTTGTTTTAGATTGACTAGAGTGCTTCAATAAATGGCTTGATTACATCTTCTCCATAATATTCAAACTCTCTTATTCTTAGATCTTGGCTTCATCACCTAATTGGATAGGCATTGTTCTTGGCAATCCATAATCCCTTAAATCCTAAACAACATATTAAACAATGTTTTCCAAGGTTTCCTCCTTTATGTCAAAAAAGAACCGACCTAAAGTGAGACGAAGATTTGTTGTGGTGATAGTGGGCATCCTTCATAAGTGCTTTTAGGGTTATAATTTGTTCAAGGACTTGAACATCTTTGAGTGCAAGGCTAGGAGGTAACATAAGGGAAGCAAGAAAGGACACAAGAAGGGTAAGAAGGATGTCTCAAATTCAAGTAAGAAATGCTTGAGTAGTGTGAAATATTTCAAGGCTCGACAAAAGGGGTGTTATGCCAACCAATATCAAAAGAAGAAGTAAAGGCCGGGAAATAAATAGGTTGTGGGGAGTGCAAGTACTATAGTAGGAGTGGATGAGTTATCATCACAAGTTAAGAATAGTTTATCCATGGTCTCTTGTTTACCTTCCAACAATGTGTCAATTGTTTGATGGTATGTAGACAATGAGGCATCAAGACATATGACTTATGATAGGAAACTCTTCAGCAAGATTCAGGAGCAAGAGGGACAAATGATAGGGGATTTGGGTGATGGTGCTACTTATATTATGAAAGGATTGGCCTCTATATCCTTGTGCATGTGATTAGGTGATTTTCTTGAGTTGAATGACGCTCTATTTGTTCTTGGTTTGAAGAATAATATTATTTTGATTTCTTATATGGAATGTCTTGAGTGGAGAGTTGTTTATGAAGAATAGAAGTGCAATATCAATGAATGTAGTCTAATAAGTATGAGGACTTTGGCTAGAGGTGTGCCAATTGGTAACCTTCACGGGTTGGTTGTTGATCATATGCCACTTGTACATTGTACTAGCAAGTTGGATGGTCCTTCTAGTCTTGAGGAGGCATATGTAGAGCATATATTGCAAAATTCCATGTAGATGGGGTTCTTTGATTCTCTAAAACAAAGGGAGTTAACCATGTTTCTACCTTGCTTTAGCTTCCTCTAAGAAATAGGGAGGTGACCTTGTTGAGTTTTTTGCTTTATTTTCCAAAGGAATTAACGCGCATTGATGTGATACCCACAATTGCATGTTCTTGGCATTCTTTCATGGGTTGTTACTTGCAACACAAGCTTGGTATTTCAATGACGATGGAATTTGTACAACTTTCCATCTTTGCAATTTTGATAGATCTAATCCAATTGTCATGGTCTTGTGTGGAGATGTGATGATCGTTTCAAGATGTCCTAAACAACTCATGATGTGGTGTCTAAATATTTTGTCTTGTGATGCTTCCATTAGGGATGATGAATTTTGGCAAGTTATTGACGGTCCAACATTATGTTCATTGAGATTCACAGGTGGTCAATATTTCTTGGAGGATGATATCATTTTGTGTTGTCAAATACAATGAGATTTCCATAGCATACAAGATCTACATTCCAACACAACAGGAGACTGTAGTGGGAATAGATGTGAAATTTGATCAACGTGTGAGGTCCACTTGTTTGTTAGATTTCAAGGTTACTCCAAAAGTATTTACACCCTGTTTGGGAGTAATTTATGAGATGTTGGGTGCATGGTGTATGATTAGCCCTTGGATTGTTCTGTGATGGATTTGCACATTGGAGGTGGTTTTTTTAGTGTTTTCTTAACCTCATATGGATTCTTGATTGACATTCTTCCTTGGCAGATTCGAGACCTATGGATGCGTGTGACCTCTTCATGTAGTCGACACATGGAGGGAAGTTGCTTACTTGGAGGATTCCTTGTGATAGAGGAGGATCGTTGGGAACTCCAAAGGAGAGAGTTGAACCCTATATATCCTGGGTTTGCTTGGATGCTTACATGGATCGCTTCACATGTGTGGACCTACTTGCATCTTGTAGGTTGCTTGTGGTTGACTAGGTCTACTAGACTTGTAGACCTACCTTCACCTTTCATATAAATAGAGGACATAGAGAGTTAGTCTCATCATTCAAGATTAGAGAGATTACATATCATATATCCAAGGTAATTTTTAGGGGCGAAATTTCGCCAATTGGCTATTTTTGGGGCTTTTTTTCAAAAAATAAATTCGTTATTTGGTCATTTTTAGTCTCTAATATCACCTATATTTACATAAAATATATTTGTTATCATAATATTCGCCAAAATTTACAATTTTCAATAGTAAATTGTATGTTTCATATTTAATATTTTCCTACCTATCTATATATATGTTTTTTTCAATCCAAAATAATCACCCAGAATACTACACAAATATACTATTATAATCCTTAAAAATTACTTGGGTTTAGAGATGTAGGAGAAGGAGCATTAGTCTCTCTCTCTCTCATTATTATTGTCCTTTATCTCTCTTGTATTGAGGCATTATGGATTATTGAGCATTATTGGAGTCTAGGGTTAGTATTCCATCCCTAATGAGACATAAGAGTGCTTAGTAGTGTTGGCTCTATATTGTTGGAGTATCTTTACTGGCGCTAAATATTTTCTTGGTTTTCCCTAGCTAGGGTTATACAAACTCATGATAAGTTGAAGTATGTACTCGATCTTTACCTCTTATATATATATATTCTCCAAGAAATAACCTTGTGGAAAACCATTCGTGATTCATAGATGATAAATGGTGTAAACCATCAACCCTGATTACATAGCCTAACCCCAAGGGGGTTAAGAGAGTTGAGCACATTAGCTCCCCAAATTTGGGGGCGGAGATCTCATGTCTAGCTCATGACCACTTGAACTAACCTCTCTCTCTCTCTCTCTCTCTCTCTCTCTGTATGTGTATATATATATGCATATGTATATATATATATATATGTGTGTGTGTGTGTGTATAATATATATATATATATACACACACACATATATATATATAAAGTTTTCAGTTAACAAAAATTGTCTTATTGCAAGTTTGGTTTTGAAATATCATTTTCTTCATGATTTGGTAATTTCCAACACTTATATGTCTTGCTAATTTAAAAACAGTTAAGAGACAAATGGTTAAAGGATTGACATTGATATTGAAGAAAATAGGATGAAATTTATTCTTGTAATTATTATTTTCATAAATTGATTTTAAGATTTGATTTATGCATGATAGGATTTCCCTAGAGGGATTAAACTTGTGGCATAAGTTCGGTATATTTTTATTTTGAGAAGCAATAAACAAAAATTATGAGAAACCCTAGATAGGGTTACATTTTCGAAGACATGAAAGCTCAATAACACAACACAATATTATTTGAAATGGTATGATACAACATTACAAATAGGGTCCTCTCTCTTACAAAGAGTTTGGGTGAAAAAATCCCGAACCCTAATACGTAAACCCTAAGACGCCTAACAACTTGACTTTTGACCTAAGTCACTTAAGTGACTTTATTACGTGTATCATTATATCTTAACAATTTTATCTTGAATTTCCTAGTATATTGGAGTTGTTAAAAAGTGAAATATTGTCCATTGTTGTTATTGTTTTATTATATTTCATATCAACCCTAAGATTGTAAAGTCACGGGGACTAGATCCCAGAAACCTCTAGGAAAGTAGTGAAATTTCTATATTTGCCTTAAATATTTGAGTTCTAGATATTTTCACACTTGTTCACATATTTCTCCCTTAGAGATTGAAGGGAGCTAGGATGTTGATGTGGACGAGGAGAGCATGAGGATGTATATTCCCTCACCTTCTACTCTGAAAAATGAGAAGTCGAAACATATTTCTTAGACATTGGCAGATGCACGGCAACATGTAAAAGAACCTAGATCTTAGGTGAGGGAAGTGCACTTCCTAGGATATATGCTAAGCATATTGCATTTTTTTGCTTCCATTTGTGAGCCTTCCAATTATTTTGATTAGGTGAGATGCAATGCCTTGATAGAAGAGAATGAATTTTGGGTGACAATTCCTTTCCAAGAGAAGGTGGTTGATTATGAAATTGCAATAGGTTCATATTTGCAAATGGTGGATTTGTTTAAGATGCAAGAGGAGCATACCGGTGATGGTTAAATGTGTTAGTGAAAACACCTTCCTCTTGAAGAGGGAGTATTAGATTTCGACGATACTTTAAAAGTGTTTACACCATGTTTCAAGGTACTTTGAGTGATAGGGGTGCATATGTGTTGACCACCCTTGGTTGTATCATGATGGACATACACATTATAGATAGATTTCTCATGGATTGACATGCTTTCAACATAATGCTTATGTGTCACAAGTCCTTAGTAGGTTGGAGACCTATGTAGCTTGATGACTTCTTCATGAGACAAACACATGGAAGTTGGGTGCTTGCTTGGGAAGATGACTCACCTCACAAGAGAATCATTGGTCATCTTGGAGGAAAGCATTGAGCCCTGGATGGCATCGACATGATTACTATCATGGAGGCTTGTCCTTGACATGAGGATGCTTAGGTTAAGCAGTCATATAGGTGTGGTGGACCCAAATGTACACATCACTTAGGAGGGAGTGTTGAAGGATTGGAAGTCATTAGAGGATTGTTGGACACATCTCATGGAATTTTCTACCTTGGAACCTTTCTTGTCATATGTACTCACCTTTGAGCTTGTCATGTGTTAATGCCTCACATGTGGGCCTATCAATGCCTCACATGTTGTGGAAAAGGAACGCTTGTTATTGTTGGTATCCCTCAACTTCTAAAAATAAAGGGAGGAGAGATTTGTTCCATAATATTTGTTATAGTTCATGCATGTAATCACATGCGTGTGTTAGATATGTGAGAGCTAGAGTGAACTAGTCTCTTTTGTACTCTTCTTCATTTGTATTTTCTCTCGTTGTCTTAAGTGCTAGAGTTGAATTTTAAGGGGATACTAGGTTTAGGATTTCACCCTAAGTAGACAAAGAAGAATGGGGTTTTGGATAAACCCTAGGGGAGCAAAGGTAGCATTTTATCTTGTAGCTCTTGTGAGAAAAGAAAAGCAGGATTTGTCATTTGAAAATCCTTTTGCTACTTGGTATGCTTATTATGGAAAACAGAGGATGAGACATTCTTTTACAATCATCGGAAATGTTGGAATATAATTTTAATATTTCATTTGTAATGATGTCTAGTGTGATATCATAAGATTTTATGATGCCTTATCTAGAAAAGGAAGGTATAATTGTCTTTATCTTATATAAAAGGAGTTACCTCACATGCATCATGGAGTAAAATTTTCTTATTACCATTCATTATATAAGGAGGTGGAAAATCATTTATTCCACATATATTATGAGATGTCATTCTTCCATACCTTTTGCTATATAATAGAGGTGAAGGAGACCCTTTGGGAATTGGGTTATTATGTTTTGATTTTATTGTAAACATGTGATAAGCATATGTGGAGTAGAGCTCAAGTGTAAGATTGGAGATTTCTGAAGAATAAAGAGGACCATACCTTCGTGTGGATGTTTCCCCATTTGGAGTTTTACTACGTATATCCAGTGTATTATTTATTTTTTTCTTGTCTCTTACATATTATTTGATTATATGGTGCTTGTATGGATAGAAGGCTAGACTAGTAGATTCTTGTTATTGATTTACTTATGAGTAAATGTATTGTTGTATGTGTATGCACATTTCTCAATATTCTAACATAGTATCAGAGCTAGTTACTATGCTCTGCCTTCTTCAATATTTTTTTGTTAAAAAAAAATTACAAGCATCAAGTTCTTGAAAAAAAAAATTAGGCCATTCTTGTCTAGTTGATTTGTTATCAGATCTATCAAACCCTTGAAGTTTTTATTTAGATCTAGGAATTTTTCTACATGTTTGATATTTTTTTCTCAAAAACTTAACCCTCACCATATATTTTTTATAAATTTTTAGATTTTTTTTCAAGTTTTCCTTGTATTTTTATATAGAATTGAGTTGAAATCTATTGTATACTGACCTAGCATCAAGGATCTATCTCTCTATTCGTATATATGGTTGTTTGCATGCTTTTGGTTCGTACTTTGAAAGTTTATGTCTAGACAGCTTCAACTTCAGCGGATCTACAGTTTCAAGGCCTTAAAAAACAGACACGCAGGTAGTAAACGCATAAGGCACGTATGCACGCAACTTGCCTTAACAAAAGATCCCTAGCACCACAACTGAAATTCACAGAAGGTGCATACACCTGATTTGAGCGAAAAAAATTTATGTAAAGCGGTTTCTTTTTGTTGTTCCAAACAAATGGTTTGCAGTCATGTTAGTTAGGTACTACAATGTTTCGTCATCAGTGAGAGATTTCTAGTTTAAACCATTTTTAATTCTATATCTTAGCCTTTGTCTTGTTGCATTAGGGTTTAGTTTCTTGTTCATAATTATGAGTTCTAAAGTAGCTTATGTTCCTCAATTAGTTGGTACTAATTGTCTCTCTTGGAAAATAAATATGATTGGCATACTCACGATTAAGAATCTATGGACCTTAGTTAAGGGTGAGCAAATGAAACCAACCAATGTTAAAGACATAGTTATATGGGAAGATTGATGTGATCAAGCAAGAGGACTCAATGGATAAACGGTTTCAAATAGTTTACAGGTACATATTAAGGTTGAGGATAATCCAATTGGGGTATGCAAACTTTAACTTCTTTATTTGATAAATCTCATCATGTTTCTACTTACTATCTTGAAAGAAGATCCATGAGTTAGAATAGAGTCATTTCTTGCTAAAATAAAAACTTATAATGAAAAATTAAATTATTGTGGTAAATATTACAAGAAAAATGATAATGCTATTGTTATTCTTGTAGAGAAAAAGTCATCCAAACTAGGAATAGGGCCATTGAAATGTCTAAAGGTTCTATGTCAACCTCACTTGAAGATTTTTGTAAAGGTTTGATATGTCAGCAATATAGATTAATTGATTTTGGTCAATTAAGTAATGGTAAAGCTCTAATGGCACAGTAAAAAGAATCAAAATAAAGTTTTAATAAAAAATTTAAACCTCATACTAAAGGATCAACCCCTCACTCTTATAATGATACCTCTGATGATGATTCTAATAAAAATAAAGTGTACAATCCTTGTAAGTATTGTAGAAAAAACAACCACCCTGGAAATATTTGCTCTAAACGGAGACGTGAACTTGCTAAATACAAGAATAAATACTCCAAGGAACAATCGGTATCCATGTGTACCTATGTTGCTCACCCAACTAAATATTCTTCTTTGTGCAATGGATAGTGGATTGTGGCACTTCTAATCACATGATTGGATGATCCAGGAGGATCTCCAAGATCGATCAAAATGAAAGTCTTCAACATGTGAAAATAAGCTTATAGATGTGTATATCTCATCAATAGCTTTCCGGCAACGTTCGTTTCGTGTGAAACGGCCTCCGGACGTAAAAGTTATTGAGTTTTGAAAATGCGGCAAAAGGGTAAAAATGATGCAAAAAATGGCAAAAAAATGGGGCCACGTGGCACACCCACAAGGTTCCACGTGTTAGTTTTTGTACCTAGGGAAGTGTTCCCCAAGTGACATTTGCCTAAGTCACTTAGAAAAGGGGAAAAAGGTGACCCTCACATTAATTGCACTTAATGAGACTTTATAAAATGAAAGTCACTTTTTGATAAATTTAAGTGGGTGAGTGAAATTAATTATTTAAAAGAAATAAATGGAGCATTTAATTTCATCCATTGATCTAAATCAATATCAACCACTAGATTTAGGAAACCCTAGGGTTTGATTAAAAAGGCATGAGGGAGGCATTTTGACTCACTTTTTTTTATGAGAGTGTGAAAGAGAGAGAGGAAGAGAGCTCGAGCGCTTGCATGCATATCGAGACAACCATTAACTACAATGGGCACTGAAATCGAGGCATATGTTCAGCATTTATTATTATCATGGATTTTGAGGTGGGTGTATTAATCTTCAGCACAAATCCCAAGGTTGATATATGCACAGAAATCGAGTCAACCTCTGCACACATTTCGAGGCAGTCTGTGGGTGCATTTATGGGTGGAGATAAGTTGTATTTTCACTGTATTGCTATTCTATTTTATTGCTGAAGAAATAATAAATATCTCTCTCTCTTACTAGTTTTCCCCGTGGGGGTTTTTCCAGGGCACAGTTGCCAGAAATTTCTGAGTCTCCTTTTTATGGTGTGCATGTTAAAAATCTATTTTCTGCCTGTTAGTATGATTTTACAGCGTGTTTAATTGTTGAACAAAATTTCATAAATAGTTTTCAGCCAATGCAAAACAGGATGGAAATGAAAACCACTGAAATGTTGACATAAACCAGCAAGCTGCAAACTCAAAAAAATTTACATGGTATCAGAGCTTGGGGGCAGAAAACAGTAGTATTTTGCAGACACACAGAAATTTCCAGAACTCAGTAATTTCAGAAATTTTCTTCTGTTAGTGAGCAACACTTTGTTGGGTTGGCTGAAAGATGGCTACAAGACTTACGTTGGAGGATAGGCTGAATGGGATAGTGAACTTTGTGCCATGGAAGGCCAGAATTTTACCGATATTAGAGGAGAATGAACTATGGGAGGAAGTGATTAGGAATACTACAGCAAACCCCGTTCAGATTCCCGCTGCTACAAATGCAGCAGCACTATCAGCCTTCAACAAGAAGGACTGTAAGGCTAGGAGGATAATCCTTGATGCAGTTAAAGACCACATAATCCCTCACATTTCAGGCAAGACTAGGGCACACTTGATGTGGACAACTTTGACCAGTTTGTATGAGAGTACCAATGAGAACCGGAAGATGGTTCTCAAGATGAAACTCAAAAGTATAAAGATGAATGGAGGAGAGGGAGTGACAGCATACCTTACCAGGATATCTGCAGTTCGAGATGAACTGGAAGCGGTTGGGGAGGTGGTATCTGCTACTGAGCTTGTACATACAACAGTGAATGGGGCTTCAAAGCCCTGGGGTGCATTTGTGCAGGCCATAGTGGGTAGAGAGAGCCTACCTTCTTGGGAGAGACTGTGGGATGACTTTGTGTAGGAGGAGACCAGGAGAGGTCTCATACAGGGCAGTTCATCACAGAGTGGGGTAGATGAGGAGAACGTGGCATTGACAACAAAGGGGAAGAAGAAGAAGGGTCCCAAGAAGGGTGGGGCCAAGCAGCAGCAGCAAGGTGGGCAGAAGAAGGACTTGAGTAAAATCAAGTGCTATGGTTGTCAGACGTTTGGACACTATGCTTCATAGTGTCCAAACAAGAAGAAGAAGAAGGGACAGCAAACTGCAGCCTCAGCAGAGGTTGATGACTTTGGAGACAGGTTTCAGAGAGATTTTTCCCTATATGTTGGACAGATTGAGAGAGAGAGAGTCTCTTTAGCCACTAGCACAGATATGGATATGGAGATTGAGCATTCATTGTTGGCAGGCCATCAGACGATTCCATCCACCACTAGTACTTGGTACATTGACAGCAGAGCCTCAAGCCACATGACAGGTGCTCGAGAGTTGTTCTCAGAGCTATCACAGACAGGTAGAGATGTGGAGGTTGTACTTGGTGACAATACCATTGTTAGAGAAGTTGGTCGAGGGACCATTACATTTCAGAGGGAGTCTATGAGTCCCATGATTCTGAGGGATGTGTTGTATGTCCCTGGGCTGAAGAAGAACCTTGTTTCAGTTTCCACTATTGAGGACAGGGGTCTTGGGGTGTGTTTCTCAGATGGGAGAGTGTAGGTATTCCCCAGGACTACAGGTGTATCTACCGCCATGGACATTGGGGTTAGATGTGGAAGACTGTACAAGTTATTGTTTCAGCCGCAGCACGCCCTAGCACACAGCAGCAACAATGAGCTATGTGAGCTATGGCATCGGAGGATGGCCCACCTACATCACCCAGATCTAAGATTGTTTAGGAGCATGGTTACAGGTTTACCCGAGTTCAGCACTAAGCAGAGTGATGTGTGTAGGGGGTGTGCTTTGGGAAAGTACACCAAGACTGCTTTTCCAAGCAGTGACACTAGAGCAACAGGAGTGCTTGACTTGATCCATTATGATATTTTTGGTCCTATGTCATCGGTCTCTTTGACTGGTTTTGAGTACTACATTATCTTCATTGATGACTACTCCAGGAAGACCTGGATCTCCTTCTTGAGGAGCAAGAAGTCACCCTTAGTTTTGAGTTTCTTCCAAGGGTTCAAAGCCCTTGTGGAGAAGCAGGCTGGGAGGAAGATTTGGATGTTGAGATTGGACAATGGGGATGAGTATACCTCCATGGAGTTCGATGATTTCTGCAGACAGGAGGGTATACAGAGACAGCTGACAGTTCCCTACACCCCTGAGTAGAATGGAGTAGCAGAGAGAAAGAACAGGTTGATTGTGGGAGCAGCGAGAGCGATGCTTCATGATCAGGGGTTACCGTTCTTTCTATGGGCAGAGGCATGCAGCACTGCAGTTTATCTACAAAACAGGATTCCTCACCGTGCTTTGGGGAGGAAGACTCCAGAGGAGATGTACACAGGCAAGAAGCCTGAGTTGAGCCACTTTCGTATATTTGGTTCTTTGGCTTACTCTCACGTCCCTTCTGAGAAGAGGATGAATTTTGAGCCCACTGCTGAGAGAGGCATATTTGTGGGATATGACGAGACTTCGAAGGCATATCGGCATTACCTACCTGGCCAAAACAGAGTTTTTGTTAGGCAGGAAGTGAAGTTTGATGAGGAGAGAGCCTTCAAGAAGTTGAGAGAGATAGAGCAGCGGGATCCACCAGCTCCCACGCCTCAGTTGACACAGGCTTCTTCGATACAAGTTTCAGGTCCACAGGCTTCCGGAGTGACTAGATCACAGAGTACAGGCATAGCTTCTACAGGTTCAGTGGTTCAGGTGACAGGTACTTCAGGGACAGGTTCAAGGACAGGTTCAGGTTCTGGTTCACAGGTTATAGGTTCTTTAGGCACTGGTTCATCGGTTACTGGTCCTCGGGGTGTTGGACCTTCTGCTTCTGGGAGTTCCTCAGATGAGGATAGACCAGTTTGGGAGGAGCCTTCAAGGAAGAGGAAGCCTAAGTGGCTTCAGGATACCTTGAAGGAAGCAGAGGCATTTGGTAGGCCCCAGGAGGAGCTCAGGACAGTTGTGATGCCAGACAGGTTGGGTATGGCTCTTGTTGCGAGTCTTCGTGACTCTAAGCCTTCCACATTTGAGGAGGATTCTCAACATCAGGTATGGAGAGATGCCATGATGGAAGAGTACCATTCCATCATGAAGAATGATGCTTGGGAGATAGTGCCGAGACTAGAGGGGAAGTCAGTTGTGACTTCCAAGTGGCTTTACAAGATAAAGCATGTTGCAGATGGCAGTGTGGAGAAGTACAAGGCTCGGTTTGTGGCTCGAGGGTTTTCACAGGTTGAGGGAGTTGACTATGATGACACTTTTGCACCAGTTGCTCGGTATTCTTCCATCAGAGCAGTGATATCTATAGCAGCGGAGATGGGTTGGAAGATCCACCAGATAGATGTGAAGACCGCATTTCTCAATGGTCTTCTGCAGGAGGAGGTGTACTTAGAGCAGCCACAGGGATTCGAGATTCATGGGAGAGATGTTCATGTGTGCATGCTTAGGAAATCCTTGTACGGACTGAAGCAAGCTCCTAGAGCTTGTTACTCCAGGATCGATGCATACTTGACTTCGATGGGATTTCAGAAGAGTGAGGTCGATCCCAACCTTTACTACATTGTGGTTGGTGGAGATCCTCTCATTCTTCTGTTATATGTTGATGACTTGTTTATCACTGGAGAGGAGCATCTCATTGCACATTGCAAGAGAGGCCTTGCAGCTGAGTATGAGATGACTGATATTGGGGCTGATGCATTACTATTTGGGGATGGAGATTTGGCAGGAGCCCAGACATATTTTCCTGGGGACAAGGGAAATATGCAGTTGATATTTTGAAGAGATTTCGGATGGAGGACTACAGGCCTATGTCTACACCTATGATCACCAACTGGAAGAACCTTCATGCTTCTGAGGGTAAGTTGGTGGATCCTACACTTTACCGTCAGCTCGTTGGATCGTTGATGTATCTGGTCAACACTAGGCCAAACTTGTGTTTTGCAGTGAACACTCTTAGCCAGTTCATGGTGGAGCCTAGGAGTGTACATTGGACTACCGCAAAACATGTGCTGAGATACCTAGCAGGTACAGTGGACTATGGTTTGGACTACAGGGGTTCGGGTGGAGTCAGCTTGGTTGGTTTCACAGATTCAGACTGGGCTGGTTGTGTGAGGGATCGGAAGAGCACTTTCGGTTGTTGTTTCAGTTTGGGCTCGGCAGCAGTGTCATGGTTCAGTCGGAAACAGGCGTCCATTGCATTGAGTTCTGCCGAGGCTGAGTATATGGCAGCCAGTCAAGCTACTTGCGAAGCACTGTGGCTTCGTAAGTTGTTGGTAGATTTATTTGATCAGGAGCTTAGACCTACGGTGATCTATTGTGACAATCAAAGTTGCATTCAGCATTCTGAGAATCCGGTGTTCCATGACAGGTCAAAGCACATTGAGATCAGGTACCATTTCATCCGATACTACATCCAGAGAGGAGCAGTTGAGTTGCAGTATATTTCCACTGATGAGCAGGTAGCAAATATCCTAACGAAATCTTTGGGGAGGGGCAAGTTTGTCTTCTTCAGAGACAAGTTGGGAGTGGTGCAGAACACATTCCTCGGTAAGAGGGAGTGTTAGTTTTTGTACCTAGGGAAGTGTTCCCCAAGTGACATTTGCTTAAGTCACTTCGAAAAGGGGAAAAAGGTGACCCTCCCATTAATTGCACTTAATGAGACTTTATAAAATGAAAGTCACTTTTTGATAAATTTAAGTGGGTGAGTGAAATTAATTATTTATGAGAAATAAATGGAGCATTTAGTTTCATCCATTGATCTAAATCATTCTCAACCACTAGATGTAGGAAACCCTAGGGTTTGATCAAAAAGGCATGAGGGAGGCATTTTGACTCACTTTTTTTTATGTGTGAAAGAGAGAGAGGAAAAGAGCTCGAGCACTTGCATGCATATCGAGATAGCCATTAACTATAGTGAGCACTGAAATCGAGGCATATGTTCAGCATTTATTACTAGCACGAATTTTGAGGTGGGTGTATTAATCTTCAGCACAAATACCAAGGTTGATAAATGCACAAAAATCAAGAAAAAGTACAACACAGTTTTCAAGGTTGATTCTGCACAGAAATCGAGAAGAGTATAGCATTAACTTCAAGGTGCACAGAAATCGAGACAGCCTCTACACACATTTTGAGGCAGTCTGTGGGTGCATTTATGGGTGGAGATAAGTTGTATTTTCGCTATATTGTTGTTCTATTTTATTGCTAAAGAAATAATAAATATCTCTCTCTCTTACTGGTTTTCCCCATGGAGGTTTTTCCAGGGCACAGTTGCCAAAAATTTCAGAGTCTCCTTTTTATGGTGCGCATGTTAAAAATCTATTTTCTACCTATTAGTATGATTTTACAGCGTGTTTAATTGTTGAAGAAAATTTCATAAGTAGTTTTCAGCCAATGCAAAACAGGCTGGAAATGAAAACCACTGAAATGTTGACATAAACCAGCAAGCTGCAAACTCAGAAAAATTTACACCACGTGGCATGTATAGTCAGCATACAGGTTCCACGTGGAAGCACCATAGGGTGCCACGTGGTCAATATAGTGACTCAGCATATTGAAGTGGACCAATCAGGGACTGCCATGTGGCATCCCTATTGGCGGTTGGTTGAATGGTTTTGCAACAATTATGGAGTCAAGGAGGATTGAACCCCCGACCTCCTCTATACCTAATCCTCCACCAAATCTGCCTAACCAACATTTCCGCGTTTGTTTCTTAACCCTATAGAAGCTCACTTCTATTTAAACTTTATGGTTTGTTTATTTGGAAAGGGGCGGGGCCGAGGGCTTAGCCCTCGACCCCGTAGCCAACACCGAGGCCCATGTGTAATGTTAGCCATATAATATGCCAACAGACCAATGGAACCGATGGAACAACAAACCAACACAACATCCATCTGCCAACGTACACGCCAACACAACAAATGGTCCAACAACGAAGTGCCACCACATCGAAACCGTATGCCAACACATCAAGCCAACCATAGAAACCAACCAACAAACATTGCATACCATATCACGTTAAAAGGGGAGAGGCCTGCGGGTTTGACCCCGGGACCTCCGCCCCTAAAAAAACAACGTTTTACCAATGGGCCACATCCCATTCGTTGGAAGGGATATGGCGGATTATATTTTTTATTTTGGTTTAGATTTGGAGCCCGGAAATAGGCGTGTAGCCACCATTTCGGGGTGCCCAAACCACTATAAAAAAAACCCCATTTGAGCCACGAAACATAGAGTTCGGTGCCCAGAGTTTGCACAAATCCCGAGGTGGGAAACAGAGTACGTCAAGGTACAGTCTGTACGATTTCGTACAACGCAGGAAGGGGTGTTCTCGATTTGCATGCCAGAGGAGGCCTCAGGAAAACCAGATCGAGTTTATACTCATTCTTCTCATAATTTCGAGAGGAATGCAATGGTGCAGTCTGTTTCTGGGTTTGACTCACAGAACTCAGAAGTGTTTCCAGAACTCATGTATGTAAGCTTTTGAAGACTTAATAAGATCGGCCTTCCCATTGGAAGTGACCCATAGACGCATCCCAAGAAGGGTGAACTCCATTATCATCTCATGTCTACATTTTTATGGTTTGCATAGTTATTTATTTGCTTATGTGGTTTATTTAAGCATTTAGAATTGCCTTTTTATAATACTTTTATGAGATTTAACATGCAAGTTTCACATGCAATTTTAATGGTTAAGAAGATCCTGAAGTTTTCATATCATGTTTGGTATTAGAGCAGCTTAACCATTGCATTGTGAGTTTGTGAATGTTAACAAGATCAAGGCTTCAACGTGGTGAAGTAGAGCTTCAAGAATTTGATCCAGAGATTGGTTCAAGAAGAGGAAGAATCGCTTCACCAAAAGGAGAACATGGGACTTCTTCAATCCCATATGAAAGAGACTTCCTTAAATATTTTATGAGGATGCAAACTATGGTGGAAGAGATTTATCAAGATCGGAATAATGGTGAAGAAGGTGATTCATCTCATGCTAAAGGTAAAGACGAAGGAGGTGGTGAGGAACCTCCTAAAACTCCTCCATCTTCACCATATTTTCTTGATGGTTCTTTACACTCCTCACCTGAAAAACAAAAAGTTAATTTTAATGTGCCTCAATTAAAGCTTGATATTAAGTTTGACTTACATGTTTATAATGGAGAACTTAATGCTGAGAAATTGGATAATTGGATCCGTCAAATAGAGGTTTATTGTAGGATTCAAAAGTTCACTAAATATAGCATAAAAATTCAGTCGGTTTCTCTCTGACTTGGAGGGACTGCTCTCATATGGTGGGAGATTAGAACTCAAAAGGATCTTGCCTCAAAAGGAAACAGCATCTCCTCTTGGCATGAGTTCACTTCAGCATTAAATAAGCAATTCTATCCATTGGGATATATGCAGCAAGCCATGATGGATTGGCATAATTTGAGGCAAGGTAAGGGACAAAGTGTGCAGGAGTACACACAAGAATTTAGAAAAAAGGCTTTAATACTTGCTATACCTCTCTACACTCAAGAAATTCTTCTCAAGTTCATAGGTGGATCACATAGTTATTTACATCATATGATACTTATGTTTAATCCAACTAACCTTGATGAGGTATGCGTTCAAGCGACTCATATGGAGTCCAAGGGGAAGAATACAAATGAATACATTTCAAAGAAACCTTTCAAACCTGATGGAAAAAAATTCAAAGGTAAAGGGCAAGGTAAGCATACAGCTACATTAAAGAAAGAAGGAGATAAACTTACATGCTCACATTGCCAGAAAAAGAGTCATTATGCATCCAAATGTTGGAGGCTTCATCCGAAACTCAAGCCTGAGAAGTTTCGGAATAAGGGGGACAAGAAGACCACTGCTATAGCCATCCAACATGATTTTGGATATGACTCAAGGGATGAGACTAATATTGTTTCTATGGGCATTCAAGGTATAAATCCTTCTACTTCTATTTCAAAGCATGAACCTGTGGTTGATGAAAGAAAGAGAAGTGGGTTATTTCATATAAGAGTAATCTCTAAGCATACAAAAATAGATACTCTTTTTTATAGTGGATAACAAGCCAATCTCATTTCAGAAGAGATAGTTAAAAAAATTCATTTGGAAACTAAGTTACACCCTAAACCTTATCCTCTTGGATGGGTATGTGATAATGCACAACTGCAAGTTACAAAACAGTGTAGACTCAGGTTTGCTATTACTTTTGGATTTGTTGATGAAGTAGATATGGATGTGGTTTTGTTGGATATATGTGGTATTGTGTTGGGTAGTCCTTATCTTTATGATAGGAAGGCTATATTTTACAGGGAAGATAACATGTATCATCTCACTAAAGATGGTATTGAATATGTTGTTTGTGCACACCGCATGAAAACTAATCTTTCGTTGGTTTCTGCAAGTCAAATGAAGAGGCTAGTAAATGCTAGTAAGAATTTTGTCCTTATGATAGTTAAAGCAAAAGATGTTGGTCAAAATGAATCTTTTAAAGGATGTGATCCAAGACTCAAAAATGACTTGGCTAAAGTTGTAACTGATTATGATGTCTTGTTTCAAGAACCTAAAGGATTACCTCCAAAAAGAGAAATCCAACATGAAATTCTCTTACAGCGAGATGCACCACTTCCTAATATTGGCATGTACAGGTCTTCGGTAATTGAAAATGCAGAGATAAAGAAACAGGTTCAAGAATTGCTTGAAAGAGGGGACATTCGACCAAGTTCCTCTCCATGTGGTTCACCGATTGTTTTGGTTCCAAAGAAGGATGGCACATGGCGTATGTGTGTTGATTACAGGGCACTAAACAGAATCACAATAAAGAACAAGTATCCTCTTCACTGAATTGATGATCTTTTGGAGCTAACGAATGCAACTTATTTCACTAAGTTAGACTTGCGAAGTGGCTATCATCAAATTCGAATCCATGATAATGATATATGGAAGACTTCTTTCAAAACTAAACAGGGATTGTATGAATGGATGGTAATGCCCTTTGGGCTTTGTAATGCACCCGCAACATTTATGAGGGTGATGAATGATGTTTTTAGGCCCTTTATTGATGATTTCAGCATAGTCTACTTAGATGATATTTTGATTTTCATTCGTACTTAGGAAGAACATGTCAAGCATGTGAAACAAGTTTTGGATGTACTTGTAAGGGAAAAATTGTACTTAAAGGTGTCCAAATGTGAGTTTGGGAAGACATATTTGGTGTATCTAGGTTACATTGTAGGGGGTGGTGAGCTTAGAATTGATCCCTCTAAAGTAGAGGTCATTGTGAATTGGCCTAAGCCAAATAATGTAACCGAGATAAGGAGCTTCTTGGGTGCAGCCCAATATTAGAGAAAGTTCATTGTGAACTTCTCCTTCATAGATTCTCCATTACATGCTTTGACAGGCATGAACAAAGTCTTTCAGTGGGAAGGCAAAGCACAGAAAGCCTTCGACACTCTGAAATAAAAGATCAGCACAACTCCAGTACTTGCACTGTCGGATCTACAACAGCCATTTGAGATAGAGACTAATGCTACTAGTTATGCCATGGGGGCAGTCTTAATGCAACTTAAAAAACCAATATGCTATTATTCTGAAACCTTTTCTAAAGTAATAAATAACTATCCTACCTATGAGAAAAAATTGTATGCATTCGTACAAAGTGTGAAGAAGTGGAAACATTACCTAATGGGTAAGGAAACAAGTATACATATTGATCATCAACCATGTGACAATATCTTCAATCTCAAACTAAGCTACAACAATCAAGACATTTTAGGTGGATGGATTTTCTACAAAAATTTCATTTGATCATTAAGTATAAGAAATATATTGAGAACAAAGTTGCAGATATGTTATCAAGACCTCCAACAAATGCTTCTATTGTTATTCAACAAAGTCCTTTGGTACATTCAAGTTATGTTGAACAATATACTAAGGACGAAGACTTTAAGATAGTATATGAATCACTAACACATGGCTCTCAAAATGAAGAATTGAACTATCATATTCATGATAAGTTATTGTATCATCTTGGAAAAAATTGTATTCCACAAAGTGAAAGAGTACATGTGATAAGAGAATCTCACACTTCTCTCATTTCATGGCACTTTGGTGTAGGAAAAATTGTAGCACAATTACAAAAGTTTTTATATTGGCCTCAGATGAATGATATTGTGTCCAAGTATGTAAAAGGATGTGTTATGAGTGAAACAAGTAAGCCAAGTAACAAAAAGTTAGGCTTGTACACTCCACTTCATGTTCCTTCCCGTTCATGGGAAAGTGTTTCAATGGAATTTGTAGGAGGGTTACCAATGTCTAGAAAGGGACATGATTACTTATATGTTTTTGTGGATAGGTTTAGTAAATGTGCATTCTAATGCCTTGTAAAAAACAGATCACAGCTGATTTGACTACTCATTTGTTCTTCCAACATGTATGAGTCCATTTTGGACTACCTACTTCTATGATATCCGACCGAGATTCCTGCTTCCTTGGGAAATTTTGGTCATCTCTATGGGGACTTATGGACACAAAGATAAAGAAGAGCACATCATTTCATCCACAAACTGACGGACAAACTGAAGTGGTCAACCGAACAGTAGTACATCTTCTCCGAGGATATTGTGCCAAGCATCCCAAGCTTTGGGATGAGCAATTGTGTTATGTTCAATGTGCCTACAACAAAGCTATGCACTCTTCAACATAAAGGTCTCCATTCGAAACATGTTTTGGATATTTTCCAAAATATCCCTTAGACTTTGTTTATGGGAAAGATTCAGTGGGATATGGTCAAGTTGATGCAGATAAAGCATTGAAGTTTATTCAGCAGATCCAGTTAATACATCAAGCAGTACAAGAGTAGTTGGAATCAAGTCAGGACAAGTATAAAGAAAGACATGACAAGCATCGGGTGTATCATCATTTTCAAATTGGTGATCGAGTATGGCTTCATATCAACAAAGACCGACTCCAAGGTGAAGATAGAAAGTTGAAACCAATCAGGTATGGACCTTTTACAATTTTGGATCAAGTTGGTAACAATGCTTTCCGGTGAGATTTGTCTCCTTATATGCAAATGTATTTCGTTGTTAATGTGGAAAAATTGAAATTGTATGAGCCTCCTATGATTATGGACCAAGATGTACAGGTTCAAGTACCGTTTGTTGATGAGTTTGCTCCTGAATATCTCAATGAACTTCAGCAAGATGTTATACTTGATAAGAAGGTCAGATCTTCACGAAGAGGTGACATGGAATATCTTTGTGTGGGGATTAAAGGAATGCATCCAAGAAAAGCACAGTGGCTAGAGACCGGAAGAGTGAGGGATCTGTACCCTCACTTGTTTTCTAAATGATTCCATGCTTTTGGTGGCCTAAAAGCTTCCTAGTGGGAAGGTTTGATCCAGAAGGATCTCCAAGATCGATCAAAATTAAAGTCTTCAACAGGTGAAAAGAAACTTACAGATATGTAGATCTCGTCAAGAGCTTTCTGAAAACGCTCGTTTCATGTGAAACGGCCTCTAGACATAAACTTTATTGAGTTTTGAAAATGGGGCAAAAGGGTAAAAATGATGCAAAATTTGGCAAAAAAGGGGGCCATGTGGCACACCCACAGGGTGCCAAGTGGCATGTACATTTAGCATACAGGTTCCACGTGGAAGCACCATAGGGTGCCACGTGGTCAAGATAATGACTCGGTAGATTGAAGTGGACCGATCACGGACTACCATGTGGCAGCCTTGTTGGCAGTTGGTTGAATGGTTTTGCAAAAATTATGGAGTCGGGGAGAATCGAACCCCCGACTCCTCTCTGCCTAAGCCTCCACCAAATCCTCCTAACCAACATTTCCGCATTTTTTTCTTAACCATATAGAAGCTCACTGCTATTTAAACTTTATGGTTAGTTTGTTTGGAAAGTGCGAAACCCCATAGCCAACACCGATGCCCATGTGTGATGTTAACCATATAATATGCCAACATACCAATGGAACCGACGGAACAATAAACCAACACAACATCCATCTGCCAACATACACGCCAACACAAAAAACGGTCCAACAACGAAATTCCACCACATCGAAACCGTATGCCAACACATCAAGCCAACCGTAGAAACCAACCAACAAACATTGCATACCATATCACGTTAAAAGGGGAGAGGCCCGTGGGTTTGACCCTGAGACCTCCAGCACCAAGAAACAACATGTTACCAATGGGCCACAGCCCATTCGTTGGAAGGGATATGACGGATTATATTTTTAAGTTTGGCTGATATTTGGAGCCCGAAAATAAGCGTGTAGCCACCATTTCGGGGTGCCCAAACCACTATAAAAGAAAACCCATTTGAGCCATGAAACATAGAGTTCGCCGCCCAGAGTTTGCACAAATCCTAAGGTGGGAAACAGAGTATGACCGGGTACAGTTTGTACGATTCTGTACAGCGCAGACAGGGGTGTTCTCGATTTGTGTGCCAGAGGAGGACTTAGGAAAACCAGGTCGAGTTTATACTCATTCTTCTCAGAATTTCGAGAGGAATGCAATGGTGCAATCTGTTTCTGGGTTTGACTGACAGAACTCAGAAGTGTTTCCAGAACTCATGTATGTAAGCTTTTGAAAACTTAATAAGATTGGCCTTCTCATTGGAAGTGGCTCAGAGACGTAGCCCAAGAACGGTGAACTCCGTTATCATTTGTTGTCTACATTTTTTTGTTTTTCATACTTGTTTATTTGCTTATGTGGTTTATTTAAGCATTTAAAATTGTTTTTTTATAAGCCTTTTATGAGATTTAACATGCAAGTTTCACATGCAATTTTAATGGTTAAAAAGATCCTGAAGTTTTCAGATCACTGGACAACTTCTTTATTTACATCTTATGACACTAATCGGCACACCACAAAAATATTCAATTAGTGATGGTAAATATCTTTCAGTAGTAGGATCTAGTGATGTTAAAGTTCATAATGGTACATTGGAAGATATTTTCATGTTCAAGGCATGTCTATCAATTTGCATTCTATTTATCATTCCTGTAAAAGAAATTTGAAGCTTGAAGCTTGTCCAGATAAATATGTGTCAAAAGATATCAAACATAACTTCAAAATTGTTTCTTCGGGTCATGTTGATCATGATGTTGGTTTATATAAGTTTACTAAATTTAATTCATGTGAAAATCAACATTTTTATTCCTATGTTGCTCATGCTGATGAACAAAATAAATTATGGTTGCATGAAAGATTAGGTCACTTGAATTATGGTAAAATGAAAATGTTATATAAAATGTACTTGACTTACCTTCAATTTCTTCCACTAAAGTTGTTTGTGAAGGTTGTCTGATTAGTAAACACCATAAGGAAATGTTTGATAAAGATAAAGCTTGACGTGCCAAAGAACAATTGCAATTAATTCATAGCGATATATTTGTCTTCTTGAAAATCCTTATTTGTTTCATGATGTCTATTTTCTTACCTTTATTAATGATTATAATAGAAAATCTTGGGTGTATTTTTTGAAACATAAAAGTGAAACATTTGGTATATTTCAAGAATTTAAATCCATGGTTGAAAATGAAACGGGTTAAAATATTAAGATTTTGAGAACTGATTATGGGGGGGGATTCCGTAAAAAGGAATTTGATGCATATTTATCTAAGCATGGAATTCAACATCAAAATATTGTTCCTTATACACCTCAACAAAACGGGGTAGCTAAAAGGAAAAGTAAGACTTTGCTTGAAATGGCTAGATGTATGTTTTATTCTAAATGATTACAAAAACATTTTTGTGTTGAAGTTATGTGCTCTATATTTTGAATAGAATCCCTACTAGAGTCGTTTTGCGGGTTGCTACTGAGGAAAAATGGAATGGAAAGAAAATCAATATTAATAACTTTAAGATATTTGGCATTGAATGTTGGGCACATATCTCAAATGAAAAACAAAAAATGTTAGAGCCCAAGTCTCGCAAATGTATGTTCATTTGTTATTGTGAGGATTCCAAAGCATACAGGTTGTTTGATCCATCTACCCAGGGTGTTATCATACGATGAGATGTTCAATTCAATGAAGTCTCTCCTCTTTCTCTTGAGTCTGTCGAACCTCATATCAACTTGAATTTGCCTTCATCTTTTGTTGCTCATATATTTATTATCCATTCCTCTACTTATGTGCCTAATATTGATCCTAGTTCACCTTTTTCTTCAAGTACTCCACCTGAATGTTCCAAAGACACTAGAGTGGTTCCTACCAATGCTTTTCATGTTTGAGCCAAAAAACTCTTGAATCTGCAAGTTCTGAGATTGGTATTCCTTCTATACTCAACAAACTAGATCTGACTTTGCTCTTATGACTAAAGTATTGGCCAAAGATGACCCATCTACATATTCTCAAGCTAAAGATAAACCTGAATGGGAAATATCCATGACTGTTGAGTATAACTCATTAATGAAGAAAATGACTTGGACTCGTGTTCCCCTTCCTCCTGGAAAGAATTTAGTTGTTTGTAAATGGATTTATAAAACAAAGTTTATTGCAAAAGAACAGATTGAAAAACACAAGGTCTGATTAGTAGCAAAAGGTTTTTTTCAACGAGAAGTTATAGACTATAATGAAACTTTTTCTCCAGTTGCTAAATAGAACACAATAAGAACCCTACTTTCTCTTGTTGCATCTTATCAATGGGAAATACACCAAATGGATGTCAAGAGTGTTTTTTTTAATGGTGATCTTTGTAAATACATTTATATGCAACAACCACCAAGTTTTATCACTAATGAAACTTCAAGTTTGGTATGCAAATTAAATAAGTCTTTATATGGTCTTAAACAGGCACCTAGAGCTTGGTATGAAAAAATTGATACTTATTTCTTGAAGAATGGTTTCAAACGGTGTAAATCTTATCCAAACCTGTATGTTAAAAACTTTGATGATGATGTCCTCATTGTGGAACTCTATGTGGATGATTTTTCCTTAATGGAAACTAGCTTACAATTATACAGGAAATGAAGAATAATCTTAAGCATGAATTTGAAATGACCGATTTAGGCCTATTGCATTATCTTTTGGGTCTTCAGATTTGGCACAAGGCTGATGGTATATTCCTCTCGCAACCTAAGTATGCTACAGATTTACTTGTTCGGTTTCATATGAGTGATTGTAAGCCTTCAACAATGCCATTTCAATCCGGTGTAAAGTTAATTGGAAGCTTATTATCACATCTACACTTGAGTTTGTGCAGCAAAATTGAAGGGTGTCTTCAATTTTTGCATTGTGCAATTGAAATGATTGCAAAAGTCTATATTCATTATAAAGAATTAAAGGATAAGAGAAAATTAAGTTATGATAAATAGGTAATCAATCATAATCTAGAACATCTTGAGTGTGATACTCCTCTTGTTGATGCCACTTTGTATCATCGACTTGTGGGGAGTTTGATATATTTGACACGTAGTAGGCATGTTCTCTCTTTTGTAGTCAACATAGTCTCGAAGTTTATGTAAAAGCCTCATGAAAGCCATTGGAAAGCAGCAAATAGAATTCTCAGATATTTACAAGGGACATTGCATTACGGCGTTTTATATTCTAGCAAGACTATAGTTTCACTTCTTGGTTATACAAATTTTGATTGGGCAAGGGATCTGATTCTGATTTCATGGTCCAGTAAGAAGTTGAAAATTCTCGCTTTCTTCTTGTGAAGTAGAGTAGACGACAACTAAGGAAACAACTAAAGAAGCAGTGTCGATCCAACATGTTTTTACAAAGCATGAACTAATTCAACAGTCTCCAATTGAGTTAATATGTGACAATTAGAGTGTAATTAAACTTGCATAAAATCTAGTGTATCACTCCAAGGCTAAGCACATTGACCTTGATACCCATTACATTCGAGATCTTGTAGCATATGGTGTTATTTGTTTGGAGTATTGTCCCACGAAACAACAAGCAGTCGATATCTTCACCAAATCCATGACAAAAGCGAAGTTTGTGTATCTTCAAAGTTTGTTGGGGATGCGGGAAGTTGTCATCGAGGGGGAATGTTACGTTGAATTTTCTTATAGCAGAAAAAAATAC
This sequence comes from Larix kaempferi, assembly GCA_027924585.1. Classification (NCBI taxonomy): domain Eukaryota; kingdom Viridiplantae; phylum Streptophyta; class Pinopsida; order Pinales; family Pinaceae; genus Larix; species Larix kaempferi. Next base: position 12,641,947 of record BSBM01000085.1, on the reverse strand, counting down.
AATTTTGAGATTTGACAATTACTTCCTAATTATATCAAACAATAATTCCATCCCATTGTTTTCATTGAATAGTTACACTCTGAAAATTTCAACATTAAATTGCAGCGGAAACAAAAGATTTACACTTTTCATTTTACATTCAAAAAAAATTTCCCTTCACGCCCAGTAGACACAAAAAATTTACCCTGGGAAACCCAATCTTGGGAGAAAACCTAGCCAACTTTTCTTAGAAGAAATCAGTCCAATATTACAAGCACATTACCAATAACGAAGAAACCCTAGCACATAAGAATTTTTCCCTTCATGGCATAAGTGCACCCTTCCTTCATGAGGAAACCTGAGCATATATGCAAACCTTCCTTCATGAGGAAACCCGTGAAAGATAGCAAACCTTCATGAAATGATAAGGGCCTTCAAAATTTCTCCTTGAACCTTCGCTAGGCCTCCTTGAAAAGTGTGCATTAGCTGAGAAGACATGAGATGTTGTGATGTCTAAAAGTGAAATGTTTAGCTACTTATTTATACACTTCAAGTCACCTTTATTTCTCTCTTGGGGCCGACTTGTACTTTTTTTCACTTTTCATTTTACGTTCAAGGTCGACTTGTACTTTCTGTATTGAATATTTTCTGGGGCTTCTTCAATGATTTCCGAGTCTTCTTCAATGGTTCAATGGCTTGACTTGTCTTCTTGGTTATTTCTTATTTACGAAAAAAGTTGTCCATGAGCCTTGTTGATGTTATTCTTCTCCTCACATGCATGTCTATTCATATAGAGCTTTAATGTTGAATAGGCCCACTAAGTAGTCCCAGACACTTTTTTGATTCTATGTCAATTCAACATTAGACTAGACTTGTATATTCCACAAGGGGGTGAAATCCCCTGTCAAATAAACAAGTCAAACCTACTCTAATATAGAATAGATCACTCTGTCCTAGAGTAGGCAATGTGAGAGCACCCTGGGACCAATCTCCCCAAGCCATATGACTCAGACTAATGGGAGAAGGACTGCCCCTGCTTGGGCCATTCACCTCTAGCCATATGACTCAAGCCTCGAGGGTGAATGTATCATTCCCCCTTGGTCAAATCAACATGACCAATCTAGGAGAATGTATTCCTGATGGTGCAAACTGGAGAAACATCAACGTGTTAATGTAATGCCATCTTCCTCCATATGTGTGTTCTCCCTAATCATCTTTAAGGGGGCAGTTGGAAACTTGGAATGTGTAATGTTAATATTACATGTGTAACAATGTCTAGTGCGATGTCGTAAGATGTTATGATGTTTTATCTAGCAAACGAAGGCATAATTGTCTCTATCTTATATAAAAGGAGTTATCTCACATGCATTATGGAGTAAAATGCCCCTATTACCATTCATTATATAAGGAGGTGGAAAATCATTTATCACACATATAACGAGGTGGAAAATCATTTATCCCACATATATGATGGTTTTCCCAAATAGGGTTTGAAGAGCTTAACTTGTACCAGCATGTGATAAGTTATTGGTATGTACATGTAGCTATATGTATAGTGCTTCCGCTACCCAAATATTTTGTACTCGCATATTTTAATTCAACCTTACGTTATCATCTTGATTGGGTAGATTCTAGCGTTGATTGTGCATCTTGATTTGACATAACACAAACTTGAATTGGTTAAGTGATTTAACACATATTTAAAAGATAGGGATATTTATTGTTCTTATAATCTATTATAATAAGACGTTACAAATCTACTCTTTCATACATATTCTAATGTTGAAAGCTCACACGAAATAGAGCTTTGAACCTCAAGGTTGAGGCGAAATTTTTGAATTTGCATTAAAAGACATTTTCTCAAAGTTTCCACATTAGATGTGTGGGAGCCCGCCCTTGAGGAACTCGAGAATGATAACCCTACAGGGATCGATGGTCTTGTACAGTAATTCTACAAGTAAATACAACATGTAGTAGGGCCAATGTATATGAAAAATTACTACATAACAATCCAAAACATTGGGATGGGGGAGTTGGCAAACAATGGTCTTAACAAACTTACCCCTGCATGGGACAAAAGGGATTCCGTGGGAGTGTGACATCCAATCACTCTTCTCGACATTTCCTACAAAATTTTAGCCAAAGCTCTAACCAAAAGGTTAAGGATTTTGGTTGCCTGGATAGTACACAACAACCAAATTGATTTTATTGAGGGTGGAATTACTCTTGATAATCTTATAACTACCTGGGAAGAGCTAAAGTGACAAAATTTTAAAAAGGTATAAAGCAAATGACAAAATTGAATGGGACTTCATCCTTAACATTCCAAACTTGTTAGGATTTGGCTCATTTTATCGATAGTGTATGGCATCCCTTTTTTGGTGTGCTTAAAGTAGAGTTAGTGTGAATGGTGGATTGTTAAAATTTATTCCAACACAATGCTCTATTTGGCAATGATACCCTCTTTCCCTTTATTATTATGTTCTTATGACAAATGACCTTGGTTATTTGCCAAAGGATGTTAGGCTACAAGCACAAATCAAATGTATATCACTGCTCGGTAGTAATCAACTTCTTAATTTCCACTGTATGAATGGTTCAAAGTTAACATGTAAATTGACTAACAATCTATGGTGGATAGTCTTTTATGCATGGACACTTCTACAAAGCCCCTAAGTCATTAATAGTGAGGAGAACTAAGGCCCTTTTTGTTGGTTGGGATGACCTCTTTGATTGAACAATATGTGGAATTTTATTAAACCTAGAGATCATTCAATATTTTAGAATCTCGTATGGTGTGCACACTGATCTTGCGGAACAATGAAGGTGGAACATGGTCATGATTGAGAAGAAATTGCAAACTTGAACTCATCGTGGCCATGCCCTTGGGAGGAAGGATACAATTATTGATAGGATTTTCATGGTCAAACACATACAAAGGTGTCATGGGATGCGTGCACATAACCAAGGGGTAATGGAGAGTTGGGGCTCCCTAACATAAGATCATAAAGGACAAAGGTTTTTGATAAGTGGGTGGTGGAACCTTGGAAGTCTTAACTCAAGATCGAATTTAGTAGGCTCAAGACATTTTAGGTATTAAGGGCCCTTTACGCTATGTGGCATAATTGAGAATGATTAGGGTTCCATGAGGTAAAGTTCTTCCATGCCCAATAGTGTGGGTTGCTTGGAAAGTGGTGTACAAGTTTCTTGCTTGGCAATGTGAGATACCACAAGTTACTTGGGCTTTGGCATCAAGGCCAATTTGGATGTTTCTACTCCCTAATGGTAAGGTCGATCTTTTTTCTAGGTTCGTTGGCAATAGATTGAAAAGAAATGTCTTTTTCTAGAAGGATTTGTGGGACCATGACCGTTGCCAATAGCAAACCTTGCATGTTCTTAACCAAGCCCAAAAACTCGTTGGTTTAGACAAATTTGTTTGAGATAACTTTTCTCTCCTAATTCTCAAAAGTTTTAATTTTAAAACATAGATTAATGGGTTGGGACCATTCTGGAATGATTGAAAATGGAGGAATCAGAAACCCTTTGTTAACCACCAAATTCACAAAATAGCATAAAAGTAGAAAGAGTAATTAGACACCTTGAGAATGAAATAAAGAGATGAATAAGAAGCATCTTCAAGTGGGCAGCCCCCTTTTACAATGTATCAAATGCATAAGACAAAATGAGATTATCTCTAAAATAGGTCACCTTGATATATATATATAGGAGACAATTGTTAGAATTAAAGTTCTAGTTGACCATACCATTACAATTGCGGCCCTAGTCAACTAGTAAAGACAATACTAATATAATCATAAAATGTTATGTCACAATATCTAGGGCTTAACACCTTTTAACTTAAGTGAATATGGATATTTATGATATGGCAATGCACACCTCTAACATTGTCCTTTAATTGAACAAAAGGTAAGCTAGGAGACGATGGTTACAATTAAAGTTCTAGTTGACCATACAATTACAATTGAGGCCCTAATAGACCAATAAAGACTACTAATATAATAATAAAAATGTTATGCCACAATATCTAGGGCTTAACACCTTTGAACTTAAGTGAATATGGATACTTATGATATGGCAATGCACACTTCTAACATTGTCCTTCAATTGAACAAAAGGTAAGCTGGGAGGTGAAGGATCATGTGGCAAACTGATTTCGAAGGTGTTACGCCATTTGAAAATCACATTCTTCTTTTCAACACACAACTGAGGTGGCTTTTGCTCTTGCAAGAGTTGGTTGTCAATAGTAAGCTTCATAAAGTCAATGTGTTAGATGTTGCTTGTGTCCTATATGGCAATGATGAAAAGATTGAGCATGTCATTTTTAGATAACGAATATCTCCATGGATTTTGTAGTAGCTCTTCCAAACGCACGTAACAAATTAATCATGATGTTAATTGTTGAAAGACTCTCCAAATAGGCTCACTTTTATGTCCTAGAACACTCCTTTACGACATCAATGTTGCTCAAGTTTTTATGAATCAAATTTCTAAGCTCCATGGTATGTCCGCTTCCATTGTGTTTCATAAGGATCCCACATTAACTGGCAAATTTTGGCAAGAATTGCTCAAACTACAAGGGCTCCAAGTTGCAAATGTGCACATCATATCATCTACAAACAAATGGCTAGACAGAAGTAGTCAATAAGTGTCTAGAAATCTATTTGAGATGTTCTGCATCTGAAAAGCATAACCAATGGGTGCAATTGTTACCTCTTATTGAATGGTTGTTTAATACCACTTATCATGATGCTACAAAAATGACTTCATACGAAGCGATGTATGGCCAACAACCACCATAAGTGGTTTCATATATACCAAGGACCTCAATGGTGCATGCAAGAGATAGTATGTTTCACAATTGTGAAGCCATTCTCCGCACACTTAAAAAAAATTGGTTATGGCTCATAATCACATGAAACAACAAACAAACATCACTAAAAGCATTCCATTGAAGTAGAGGATCAAAACTTCCTTCGTCTCCAACCATGTAAGAAGACATCTCCCAATGCTAAAGGTCATCCAAATTTGGCACCAAAATTTTATGGCCTATATTGGGTTATACAACGCATTGGACTGGTTGCTTACAAATTAGCCCTTTCAGCACACTCCAAGATCCACCTAGTGTTTCATGTTTCTAGTTTGAAGAAGGTTATGGGGCAAAATTGTTGAGTTCAAACTACATTGCTAGAGCTCAAAGAAGAAGGCTCCATTTGGATTTAATCGGAAGTAGTTTTCACCACCTGAGAGCATCACCTCTACCAACACACTATCCAAGAAGTTCTAATCCAGTGGAAGGATATGCAACCAAAAGATACTACTTGGGAATCATCAACCATTTTGCACAAGTTTCCCCATCTCCAAGCTTGAGGACAATGTTGCTTTGGAAATGGGAGGGCATGGTATGGTCCTACACTAAACTCTCTACTTTGAGGATGTTGAGGAGTACTTTATTGATGTACAAGGCCATCTTCTTTAAATAAGGCATATTAGATAGTTAGTTGATAGTTACTCAATGTAAATGGATCATATTTACTAATTAACCCACTAGGTGGTTGATCCTCTTTAATAGTGGGACCACAGAGGGTTAGGATTTTTAATATTAATGCACTATATATAGAGTAGAAAGTTGTATATTGTGGTCAAGGATTGTTATTGTATTTGAAGCTCTAGTCATAGAAGGTTGCTCCCTTGAAGAGGCAAGTGAACATTGCTCTCTCTTTTGGATATCACTAATAAAATGGTTCTTTCTCGGGTTTTATCTATTTTTCTGTTGATTTTTTGTTTAGTACTACTATTTTATTGCATTATGTTATTTTGCTCTGTAATTATGCGACTAGGTACATTACATGATCATTTTCAATTCATAGTCGTCCTACCCAAGTTTCTAAAAGTGGTCTTCATGAAATTGTTCCCTAAGAGCATTTATACATTTCCCACTTTAATTAACCCTATATTGTGGAGCTTGACTTTTACTTTTGCAATTTATTGTTATTATTGAGTGGACATCCAACATGTACCCTACTTTATAATTAGAGGATCCATTAAGCACCAAGAGAGATGAAAAAACTAGGTTCAAACAACTCACCCCTTCAAAGATACAAGGTTAAGATGAACCTATGCTAGTTTTTTTTGCATTATTTTTTCTCTCTTTACATCAGAACTTGGGCATTGACTTTTTTTTTCATTTTACTTTGTTAGTGTTACATACATGACACATGTGACACATCTCTTCCACCCAAGTTGTAAGAGCACTTCGCCTCTTTTGATGAAATAAGATAACGATTTAACTTGCACTCTGGTCTGAGGTGCTTGCTGATTAAGATTCAGTTCAATCGTTCAATGCCTTCTGGAAAGACAACTAGACACATGGCTCCTTGCATATCAGCATTATAAATGGATCTTTGAAACTCAAAGTACCTAGCAACGCTGTCAGAGTAATTTTTTGCCACCTGATTGGAGTAAACTTGAAAGCATTTTCTTTCAAAAATCCATCTCCTTAACTTTATTCAATTATAATGATCAGCCTTCAGTTCTTTCCCAAAGATATCTAGTTTTAAATTAGTTTATCCACAAGGAAAGTGGACCCGGAATGCATTACACATCGGGATTTTTAGTTTCTAAAAAGTACAAGCAGCAAATCCACGGAGATGAGATTTTGTTTCTTGATACAGGATGCCCTATATTATCTATCAATCAGCAGGATTTAGAATTTGATAAGGGTAAACCAGGCCACAATAAACAGGAAGACTGCTCGCCATGTTGCCTTTTCATGACTTTTATCATTAATATACAGGATTGGAGAAATGGAAACAAAATTTCCACAGTTGCATGATATACACAACTATTATAGACATATGGACCATAACAACAATATTTGCTTTTTACATATGCTTCCATTTCAAAGATCATTAACACAGCTTACATTAATCAAATGACTAGTGATCATGATTGTTCACAATAGGGTCTACTTTAATAATCAGTGGATGTAAAAGATCCAAGCGGGGTTCATTTACAACTGGTAAGTCTGGTGGTACCAAAATGCAATCCAGTTTGCTGTCATTTTCCTCAAGGGCCTTGTTGAGTGACTTCCTTGCCACTTTAGTCACCAAAACCATTAGAACAACTACAAAAATGCAATTTAAATCAGTAAAATTCCTACAAGTAGATGATGAAAAACAAGCATCAAGGCACAACCTACTTTTATATATAGTCATCAGATACACAAGGCAGCCACTTAACAATTGGAGATGTTAACCAGAAAATGCTTCAAAGGTAAACCATATGGGAAGAATATACTGCAAGTCAAAAATATTAACGTACCAGAGGCTATCGAACCAATACTGAGCAATATCTGCATCAGAATAAACCAGAAGATGTCAGAGCTGAAGCAATAAAAAGGAATTCTAGAATGCTTTATGCCTGACATAAAATGTCTATAAAAGAATTCAAGGACAACTTGAGCAATAAAATTCCAGCATTTGCTACTTCATCTTTTATTATAAGAATGGTAAGCATGATATTGTCATAATTATAAAAAAACAACATAAACTTACAAACTAAACTACTGTGTATTCTTTAAACTTGTTTCCCCCATCATATTTTATGTAATCTGGAGAAGAAAAAGCAGTCATAGACACAGGAAGCAAAATTAAAATCTTTGTTAAACATATCTAACAAATATACCATATTGATAGTTGTAATCGAAGTTTAATGTGAAGGAAAGTAGATATTAAGAGGGCAGGAGGTATTTTTTTGAGTGTTGGATTATTGTAGTTTTAATGCAAAGCAATTTCCTAGCAATAAAAGCAAAAGAGATCTACCAGAGACAAAAAACAATTTCAAAGCAGCTGTCTTGAGAGCCTGTTTTCTACTAAAATGCAAGCCAGATGGATTGAATTTTTGTTTATCACGATAGGAAATAAATTATATATAAAATTATCAAAATCCTCCAAGTTGTATAGGAAGAAAAGGTTATCACTGGCAGCAATTCATAATGATATGCTGTATCCAGTCCACAGAAGAAAAAAGAACTAGCACCATACTTCCATAACCACCCAGGTGTAGCCTGAGGGCTTTGGTTAACTTCAATGCAATATTGTCTGTGCATGGATGTGTACACATCCATAGACACCTCTGAATGCATATGAATATGTTTATGTCTAGATGTTGTATAGATGCACCTAAATATACATCTACATAACAGTGATGCATATAGATACACAGTGGCTCATGGTCCTGATCTTTGTTGTAGCTGTAACTAGCAGGGAAGTCTAGAAGCTTTGATCAGGTCGGCACTATAGGCAGGAAGTAGCATCGGACAGGTACTTCCACGTGGACTGGGTCTAACAAGTGGAAGTCGTCATTAATGACTCTCAGACTTAGGAGATTGAAAGATTCACTTTAGTAAAGTGAACTATTGAAGTGAATGTACTTTTGTAATTACTTTATGTAAAGTGATCTAGAGAACCCATAGTATTTGGTAGCCAATGGTATTGGCCTGAGGTATTTGGATATTGTAATGTTATAAAAGGAAGCCTAGGTGAGAGGGGGTGACACATCAGTCACACGGAATGAGTGAGTGAGATCTCATTGAGTGGGTGGAGAAGGACTTCCATCCAAGTGTGCAGATGCAGGGACAGGATGAAAGGAAAGGAGAGCAAGTGGGAGCCGAGGGTTAGCAACCAACAAGATCGAAAGACTAATCTTGAGGTTTGAAGGCTAGCATTCTGTCATTGTATTTTCCTCGGTGGACCATTATCCCAGGACGAGAGCCCAAGATTTTATAGTTAATAAAATCAATTGTTTGCAGGTTTTTCCCCGGTTGGGGTTTTCCATGGTAAATCTATGTGTCAAATGTATGTGTGATTTCTTGTGTTTTTCCATTGCATAATTAGTTAGGATTTCAGTGTGTTTTAAGTTAATAATTGATGTAAATTATTCATTAGTTAGGATTTCAGTGTGTTTTAAGTTAATAATTGATGTAAATTATTCATTAGTTAGGATTTCAGTGTGTTTTAAGTTAATAATTGATGTAAATTATTCAGGACTCAAGATCGGGTCTGGTATCAGTGAAATCTAACATGGTATCAGAGCTCGGTTTCAGCTCTGAGCAGGAGATCATCATTTGAGGAGATTTATGAGATTTTTTTTAAAAAAGGAGGCACTGTACGGCCGCCATATGAGCTCTACGAGCATCGTACAGCAGCCACCAAGTGCAGTCGCAGTCGCACGTGAACTCCAGTCTGAAGTGTGGACACGCGATCAGGCTGAGACGGACGTGGAGGTTACAACCGACGAAGAACATAGAAGCGGGATGGGTAACGGCTGTAGCCATAGCAGTCGTCGGAGGCATTGGCAAAGAGGTGTTGCATGGAGTTGGGCGCCGTGGTGAAGACGGAAGCGGAACCTTGCAATAAGCGACAGCGCTGGCAAAGAACTGCCAAGACGTGGAGGAAAGACAAGCGTTAGGCGAGCTGTGGACACAGGCAGGGATCGGGCATGAAACTGCAAGTAGCACACGAGCATAAGAAGCGCGAGGCCAGAAGTGGAGTGGCAGCATACAGCTACCAATGAAGAGTCGAGGATCGATGCACAGTGGGCAGCAGCACTAGATCTTGTGGAGGTGCTGGGACATGGACCGACGAATCTGAACACAACAGACAGAGGAATCGGGTTGCAGATCACGGTAAAGGAGCTCAGGCTGCAACAGATATAGAGTTGTGCAATAGGCATGGGTCATGGGCAACCGCGAGTAGGAGGTAACAGCTGGCAGAGGTGAGGAGCAACCACCGACTGCTAGATGTGCAGTACACAAAGTTGTGCAGCAAGGAGTTAGGCCACTACTAGCGAGCAACAGCTGCCAACAACAGCAGGCGGAAAGCACGGCCCAAGTAGGTGACGACTGGAAAGAGTGGTGCGCGGGCAGAGAAACCGACAAAAGATGAGAGGAGTAGGACGATGGAGGAGCTAGTGTTGAAGTGGATCAACCGACAGCAAGGTCGATTTGGGCAGAGAAGAGGCAGTCGCCAGGGCAACCACCAGGTAGAATAGATCGTGAGCAGCTGCCAAAGCCACCAGGTAGCCTTACAGGCCTGGGGTTGACTACAGCAGACCTAGGGCATCCCAAGAAGGTACGTGCAGGCCAACAGAAAAACACTAAGCAAACCCAGAATAGGTTCGGGAATCCCCGAAAAGGAGTTGGGCAGGCCCAGAAGGACTTGGGAAACTTAGAAAAGCAAATGGTCAAATTGCAAAAGTTTCGAGAAGACCAAAACAAGCCTTCGGCGGCACCTAGAAGGGCAGCCCAAAAAAAGTTTAGGCAACGAGCAGGTCCAAGCAGCAATAGAAACGATAGTAAGTTGCAGCAAGCTTGGGCAGTAGCAGGCTGCAGATCCGAGTAGTGAACAAGTTCAAGCAGCGGGCAACAGAGTCCGAGCAGCAAGCAGTCCAGACTGGGCAGCAGAGTTCGAGCAGCAGGCAGTCCAGACCGGGCAGCAGAGAACAGATGTGTTGGGTGGCTTGTTGAGCCATGACAGAAGGTCAAGCAGCCAACAAGATTATCTCGAGCAGGTGAAAAAGGACTTTCACCTCAAGATCTAGGCCACTTGAGTCATCCACTTAGGAGCAAAGAAGGACATTTTCTCAAGTGCTTGAGCCACGAAGGACTGTGACTCAAGGATCTCGAATGGGTGGAGGACTTTCATCCAAAGATCAGGGGATGATGGGAAGGCTCTTTTCATAAAGGGGCAGTCCAAAGGAAAAGAGAAGTCAATGGGGCAGCAGCAGGCAGATCCGGTAACAAGGACAGATCAGGGCCATAGGAGCTACAAGAGTTGGCAGTGTTTCTTTTCTCATTGGTTAGTGGTGCATCTAGCCATATGACGCGGATGACGGATGTGTTCCTTAGTGTTTCAGAGACAAACTCAGACCGCCATGTGGCTTGTGGGGTCGACACAATACATGCAGTAATAGGGGTCAGAACAGTACTATTCCAACTAGAGTCACGAGGATCTCTGGAGGTGGCAGGAGTGATGTATGTCCCAGCGTTTAGGACAATTGTGCTCTCAGTCTTAGCTCTAGAGGACAAGGGGTATGGATTTGTGTTCCAGAATGGATAGGTATTCCTACGATCAGAGAGAGCTACCCAAGATGCAGCAATGATGCTTGGTGTTAGACAGGGTATATTGTACAGGTTACTGAGTTAGCCTGTATGTGGGTCCAAGGGGATCTTGGATCATGGATCGATGTCAGTGACAGAGGTGAAGGAGCAAAAGACTTAGAGGGTGAGCAGAGTTCACAGACTTCCAGTATGGGGAGTAAACCTTTGGAGGGGAAGAGGGAGTTGGCCCCTTCAAGTTCTACCAAGAAACCTAGTTAGCACGAGATGACATTGATGGATGCGTAGGTGTTGGAGACAGGTCGTAGGTGCACATTGAATGAGAACAGACCTTTGACGAAGTTTTCAAACTTTTTGGCACTGATGTGCAGCATGTGTAGAGTCATCAATTCTGTGTATTCCAGTAAACAGGGAGCAGCTAACCAACAAGGTTAGAGGAATGCTAGTGTGCAGGATGATGTGAGAGACAATGTGTCAGGATGAAAGGGAGAACCAAATACAGGTGGCGCTCAAAGAAGTACCTTCCTTGCTAAGAGAGAGTGTTGATTTTTTGTAGCATCGGACTGGTACTTCCACATGGATTGTGTCTAACAAGTGGAAGTCATCATTAATGACTCTCAAACTTAGGAGATTCACTTTTGTAAAGTGAACTATTAAAGTGAATGTACTTCTATAATTACTTTATGTAAAGTGATCTAGAAGGCCCATGGTATTTGGTAGCCCATGGTATTGGCCCAAGGTATTTGCATATTGTAATGTTATAAAAGGCACCCTAGGTGAGAGGAGGTGACACATCAATCACACAGAATGAGTGAGTGAGATCTCATTGAGTGGGTGGAGAAGGACTTCCATCCAAGTGTGTAGGTGCAGGGGAAGGGTTAGAGGAAAGGAGAGCAAGTGGCAACCGAGGGTTAGCAACCATTAAGATGAAAGCACTGATCTTGAGGTTTGAAGGCTAGCATTCTGTCATTGTATTTTCCTCAATGGGCCATTATCCCAGGACGAGAGCCCAGGATTTTGTAGTTAATAAAATCAATTGTTTGCTAGTTTTTTCCTAGTTGGGATTTTCTAGGGTAAATCTAAGTGTCAAATGTATGTGTGATTTCCTGTGTTTTTTCGCTGCATAATTAGTTAGGATATTAGTGTGTTTTCAGTTAATAATTGTTGTAAATTATTCGGGACTGAAGATCGGGTCTGGAATCAGTGAAATCTACCAGGAATTTCTTCTTGCAGATAGTCCAAGCCATGATTTCTCTACTATGATCTAGTTGGCTCCGACATACTTATTTTGGATAGATTTGATGTTTCCCTTGATCTAGTTGGGCTTGGGTTTTGGGTTTATTGTTGGATACTTTGCTCAACTATTTGCCTATCACTACATGTGAAATATATGTTGCATGCATATTGCTCCACTGTAGGGTGATTCTAAGAGAATGCCCTTTCCACAATTTGGCCCTCATCTTGGGGTTGGCTCTCCTCAACAAAGATTATATTCTTGAGTGGTGAATTCTTCACTAGGAATCAGGTTATTAATTGTTGCCAATTCATTTATGGATTTATTCTTAGGACTAGTTGTCGATTTTAATTTGTATTCTAATGATTGTATTGCTTTCTAGCTAATGCATGTAGAAATCATGGGTGCACATTCAGTCTGTTGCAATAAAAGAATGAAAACGAATTCATCTGTATGATCCATTTCGCACTATTACAATAAACAAATCTTGGTTTAAAAGCTTACATGGAAGAAATCCCCTTGGGAAAAAATCAAATTTGGCAACCATACTCAAGGAATGGGTAATGGGTTTATTACACGTTACACCACCACAGGGGCAAGTCCCCATGGAACACTGATCTAATTTAATGGTGCTAGTTTTTTGAAATTCTACCCATGAATACATAGTGATGTAACACTTGTGTGAACCCCTTAGAGTTGTAACGTCCCCCTCACCCAATCCGACCATCGGGAGGGGACGTTGGCCAAACCTGGGCTCTAAAAATTTGCCCCAAATGCATAATACAATTTTTAACCAATGTAATGTGCGAGAAATGCAATTAAACATGCAAGGCGAAATTACAGAGTATCCACACACATCTAGCAAGCAAATGCAAGCATAAATATTACAGGCATGAAATAAAACATTTCGGAATCAAACACATAAGAATACTTATTTTTATCCAACGCAGATCCAAGCAACTGGATGTGTAAGAGAGCTTTTCCACCCAACCATAAGCACTTCGTCCAGCATATACTCTTTCTGCTGGGAGGCCACCCCCAAGCTGGGCTATGAGGTCACCAGGGCGAAGGAAACACCTACAGGCTTCTATCTCTCAGCCCACAACCCATTCTGTTATTTGTGCTTAGCCGAATTGCTCATACAGAACTCTACAGGGGTCTCACTCAGCCCTCACAGCCTTGGCTTCCACAATACCTACCCCACACAATACCCTTCTAGCTTAGGCATCCCCTTCATCGATCCACAGTTTTCTTGGGCGATCCATCTTGCTGGGTGCTTCCAGTGTGTGCATAGAAGAAGTCCAACCTGACATGGATGCTATAGAACCACCTATAGCCTTGATTTGTGACTTCTCAAGTACCTATGAGCAGCAGAACTCCATGGGTAAGGTTCCTAGCTTGCCCAACCTCTCTGCTCACCTACAGCCAACTATTTTCCTTTCCAAAAATGCAACTCTGTATTCTAATTCGAATTTCTGGGTTTAACACACAGTCTGGTAATTAACATGAACAACAATGGAATAACTCTACGTAGTGTAGCAGCTTGCTTGGTCTTCTTTCTCCTCCAATGTCACTTTATCTAGGAGATTGTAATGTTCCGTTTTGGGTAAAACTGGAACAAAGGAAGCATGCATGCAAAGGTAAGATGCATGCATGCAAAGGTAAGATGCATGCATGCAAAAGTAAAATGCATGCAATCATGCAGGCAAGCAAAAGTGAGGTGCATGCAATCATGCACAGGCAAAAGGGAGATGCATGCAAACATGCATGCATACAACAAATGAGAGGCATGCAACTCAACGGAGAAATAGAAGAGAAAAGTGACTTAGGTATAGGGCATGCACTGTCAAGGCTATAAAAGAAAGGTAAAGTGAGTTACTCAGGATCCATTATTGTTATTATTGATTGAGAATTGGTTTGGAGAGCTCTGAGAGCCATTTAGGGTTTAGGGCACACTGTCCTAGCCATCAAGTGAGTTTCGGCAGCAAAATCTATCTGCCCTATAGCCACTCCATAGGTAAATCACACAGGTTTATCATAGCATTTCAAGAATCATAGCAGTCATATTACATCCTTGCAAAGATCCAACGTCTTCATCAGATACCTAATTAGTGATGGCGCACTTATTTGCTAATTGAGATAGCAATATCATTACTACATCTGGGCATCTTCTGGAGGGCACATTCTCCTTGTGTGGGGCAGCGTTATTCTTCACACTGCTGCTTGTTTGTCTACTGAACCCGTGACCATTGAGATAGCAATATCATTACTACATCTGGGCATCTTCTGGAGGGCACATTCTCCTTCTGTGGGGCAGCGTTATTCTTCACACTGCTGCTTGTTTGTCTACTGAACCTGTGACCACTGGTCAAGAAGGAGAGGAAGGGCGCAGCTGTTAACAAGGGATCTCTGCAATGTGGTTGTTCCAGTTGCTTTGAAAGTCGTGTTCTCTTGTGGTCAGATACCCAAGACCAAGGCGTCCATCCTGGCTGGGCATAACCTGGAATTGAAGGGCGAATTGGTCATTGTAGAGGCCATGGATGATTCTATCTCTGCTGGGCGTTTCTTTAATGGTGATCTTATATCAGCAGGTGTAAACAGTAATTCTGAGCAATAGACCAAGACGTCCCAGCCCTGTTGAACCTCATATTAATTACTGGGTTGTCATAATGAATTACTGAAACAGTGAATCACGATTTAATGGGGAATGGTATTAACTTCTTGTCTACAGCTTCAATCATTCAGATCGCATTCTTGGCAATATAGGGAAGGCAGATCCACTGAAATTACAGCAGACCTGAAGCATCTATTCGATTGTGGGGCCATACAGTATACCCTTGGACAGTCATCAATTAGAGTGGAGAAGTTGTTGCATACACATGGGCCATATATTATTCTGAGAAATCTAGTGTTGAGATATTCGATCCATCCCTTGAGGAAGTGTTACATCCATCCTATTTCAGTCTAAAGGGCTGCATGCATTAATAATAGAGTGAGACTGTTTGAGACTGCAATTCATAAAAGGAGCAAGTGATCTTCTCTAGAAATCATGAGAAATTGAAGGATATCTTCCACCACTACATACAACAAGGTATCATCATTGTTTGAAGGCACATTATAGCAGCTGTAGCAGCCATTACCAATGCACAAGAAATCAGGGTTAAAAAGTGGTATACAACAATGAAGAAATAGGCTGCATGCATCAGATCTGGGCATGATCAATAAGGTTGGGCATATTCTCCACGCAAAGTTCTGTCCCAACGTCCAACAATATTCAATTATTTACAGCAGCTGTTATCACAATCAATAACCCACTCTCAACAGTATTTAAGGTCAGCTTTATTATTCTTATGATGTATAACAGTTATTGAATATTTGGGCAGTAATTATTATCCTCAATTTGGTTGTATTGGGCTCATGTGTGATGCTAATTAATTGGGAAAAAGCAAGGAAAATAAACAATGCTTATTCCCTCCCATATTGCCTAGAAACCACAAATTACCTATTTAATCAGGCAGAACTAAACCAGCAGTGAAGAAATTTGTGATCAGATTTAGGTTGGAATATTATAGGGATGCTTGGCAGTCTCCCTTGTTCTTGGTATTATATGTATTTCATGCATTCCCATTAGCCACATCTGGTTATCAGCGACATTAATAAACATTCAAATTATTTTAATGAAACTTATCCTACTGTGTATTACTGAGATTGATATTTTCTCTAAATAAAGTTGACTACATTGATAAATATTGCAGCCTATCTTGAACATTCTGCAAGGCAACAATAGCTAATAAAAGACAGCTGTATGTGGAAAAGATGGTGTATTATACATAGGCCAGCAAAAGTTATCAAATCAGTACTTGACCGTGTTTTGGGGAAAGGAGAAATTGCAAATTCCGTACAACTTTACACCCTTTATGGTACCTTTTTTCCTTATCCTCATAAAAGCTAAGGAAGGAGTAAAATGGACAAGGTCATACAAACTTTAGTCAACACGGTTACTACTTAGCTTATATTCTAAGAAACTTGACAATCCTCTTGGTTGGAATTATTAAATTTCCATAAATGCTTGCGGAAGATGACACATACCCAACGAGTTGTTGAAATTTCATTCCAACCATGAGTTATATCAGAGAGATCCTTTATTGTCGTTCCAACATACACAAAAGCAAAAGTTATTGGCTGCAAAAGTATAAACAGAGTATATTCAGAAGATGCAGAAAATAAGGAACAGATTAAGAGAAAGTGCTCTAAAAGCTTTTCACACACCACAATGAGAACTAGTTCACAAAGTAAATATTAAAGAAACTTTTTAAATGCTTGAATAATAAGATGCTATAAGGTGAAGCTACAATAAATAGATAAACAAATTGCCATTATACATTTTTGAATGACACTTCAAAACGTCGAGGAAACACACCACATTTTCCTTGCAAAGCCTTTACATGAGAAACATCTTCAAGTAGAAGAATGGACAATCAGAAACTAGGAAAAATTGAAAAAAGATAAAAGGCTGAAAATTGTAGGAGGTGGAAAGTAAAAAAATTACAACCTTTGGGAGGGGCAAAAAATTTAGAATTTATTGACGAATTTTATTCTCCATGGATTGCTTTTACTGGATAGCTGCTTATAATGTTCAGTAATTGTCTTTGTTTATTTCAATTTGGTATCAATGTTGATACAAGACTAAGTTACATTATAAGGCCAACAAGAAACAAATCATACACATTTACATGTGGAAATTGTTACAAAAGATTTCCTATCTTGAAGTTGACTTGTTTTAACATATTGGTTTTCATAGCATATATAAAAGGTGCAACAAATCTAGGGACAACAAATCACATGAAATTACAACCACAAAAGTTATTATACATAAATGGAAGGATATTTGAAAACGATATAACAAGCAAGTAACAGCAAGATCTGATCTTACTACAAATCTTAACTATTCGTTAGATATTAGGACCTGAAGCATCAAATCTAAATTTCTATACAAACTCTCGGATATAAGTAGTTGGTCCAAAGTTTGATTGCAAAGTTTGAATGTCCTGGACCAAGAAAAGAATAATTACTTCATTTTAACTCTAGAGGCAACACTTCTTAACTTGTATTTCTTTGGGATATGTGAATATATTTTTACACAGATTGAAGACTTATCCAATATCCACAAAGGTCCAAATGATTTTACACGAGTGTAATTACTACATTTCTTAGCTGTGAATGCAATAGGATCATAAAATGTATCTTACAAAATATCTCCACTAAATCTATCATTTCCTCTCTGCTTGGAGTAAATTGTCCCCACCATCCACTGGAGATGAGGGAATTGCTGCTCAAACGCTGACAAAGACAGCCACTTGGCCTCGGCAAGAAATGTGCTTATGGTAGGCAACCAACTGATAATTTGGCACTGTCTAGTAGATCTGGTGTGGGCATAAAGTAGTGTATCTTCATGCAAAGGAGCCTGAAAATCAGGAATGGCTGGCTCTGGATATGTGACAAGAACTTCCTCCAAGTGAGGAGATTCATACATCACGAATACCTAGTTGGAGTGTGTTACCTCCCAAACCTGCAGTTCTTGTGGTAGATCCTTAAAACACAAGTGCGACCTTAGAGGAACTCAAGAAACATGCCCACTGTCACCACAGCAACCATTCTTCTCACTTTAGACTGGCTCTCCTCCAGTACAAGGGGGTTGTCCCTAAGAAACCCTAAGCCAATCAAACAATAATCACAAGGAATGGAGGATAAGACTAAGAACAACAAATCTGAATGCTGACTTTTACTTTTATATTGTCAGATTTGCAAACAGCAGAGGAAGAGTTTTTATAGTTTTTGATGGTGGTTGAGAGCAGGATTAGTGCTTAAAATATTTTTGGGCATATGGAGTCTATAAAGCTATGATTTAATGAGCATTTTCTCAAGTAAATAGGAAATACTAGAGCTGGAATAGGCAAGCTACAGCACCAAGTCTTGCTGTCCATAAGGACAGAAATTGATTTCAAGATCCCTAATGAAGGAAGATTATCAAACATGCAACAAGGGTATAGTTACTACCAGAAGATGTAAATTCCAGCCACTTCTAGCTAAGAAAGATGGCATTCATTATCATTTCCAGCAGCAAACATAAAGAACTTTAGCAAAGAAATTAACTACAAATAAATTCTTCTAGACAAGGAACAGAGCTACCAATATTAAGCCCTCATAACACATCTGAAGAGATCAAGTTTCAGCTTTCATCTTCAGCAAATAATGTCCAAGTAGATAAGCCTCAAGCTCCGAGACAACCTTCAAATTATCCCAAGCAATAGTCTCAAGTGGCTCCACAAACACTCAACCACCAATACAATAAGACTCATTTTATATAGATGAAGAGCTCAAAACCTGCCCAATAAACTAATAATATCCAATGTAAAGCCCTCGATCTATCCTAGGGAGGAGTAAATTAACAATATCCTCCAACTAACTCATGACAAGTCAAAAATCCTAAAAATAAAATAACTCCATAAAATGAACTAGACAGTGGGGGTGCCACTTGTCCTCCTCTAACGCAAAAAAACATCCTAAACTACACTTCCAATTGATAAGAACCATATAAAGGATAGAAAGCCTATTCTTCATTACTTCAATGTCATTGACAATTTGTAGAACCATCAACCAACCAAGCAAACAAAATATGAGAAGCCTTCAATGGAGTACTAGCCTTAACATTCCATAAGAACCATGAAATATTTCATGAAGGCTAGTGAGATTTCTCCCTCAATCCAAACATGATTTACAAATCAGGAAGAGACTCTCTTATATAGGGATGAGCTCAACTTCCTTCATAATAAAATAATCATAAAATCCTTGATCTAGCCTAGGGTGGAGTAAGCAAATCAAAATACTCCACTAAACCCTAACAAACTCTAACTATATCCATGAAATGAGGTGGTCAAAGCCACAAGTACAATATCCAAGATGCATAAGACCCAAGAAGGAGGGCACCTCCACCAAATGAGAGACCATATAGAAAGCAAGGTCCATGTCTTAGCCTCCAAAGGCTCTCCTAGGGTAGCGCTCCACAAGAAACTATCCACAATGCAACAACAAACCCTTGATCTGGGGTTTGACCCCCTAGATCTTCTCTAAATGTAAACGACCTCTTCAAAATGAGCACCAAACAGCTCCAAAGTGGAACACTCCTCCAATAAAGCCATGCTAAGGGTGAACACACTCCAAGATATCCTTAAAAAGTGTGCCCATAGCTCCTAAAAGGTGGATTCTTCAACAAGAAAGTGGACCAAGAACATGAAAGAACCCCAAACCTAGGATTTTGACCCCTTTATATCCCGAAAAACCAACATGGCCTCCACCAAATGTGCAACAAACTCCTCCTAGAGTGGGATGCAACTCCAAAAGTGGCATGAAACTTGAGCAAGGCACCTACACAATAGATCGTTCCATAGAAATGGTACAAGTAGCATGCGTAAACCCTATATAAAGGGTTTGACCAAGCAACCACCACCATGAATGCAGTGTAACAGCTTCAAAGGACAAACGCTCCTCAAAGATGTTGAATTTTCATCAAGTTAGGGTTATGTACAGAAAAAATAACAATTCATCATACTTTAATGCACAAAGTAGATAAACAAATACTGAAGTTAAATATGAAATAGTACAACAACAACTTATAACATAATTTTTCATCTCTTTCAACTTCACACCTTTAGCACTCTCAAGTCGGTCACTGTGTTAAAGTACTTTTAACACTACCAGTTAGGTCACTGTGCTAAATTAATCTTCAGCAATAAATAATTTAACCACATACTAATAAAAGAGAAGATGCTTACTTGTGTGTGGGACCCTTCCTATAAGAATACTCAGAAGAGTTACTTACTTTCAGTAAAGACTGTGCCTCAGAGAGGCCAGTCAAATCTGGAAACTATCAGACACTACAAGAGGGTAGTACACACCAGAGAGAGATGACAGATGTAGTGAAATTCAATGACAGTCAAGTCACAGTGGCAGCTCTAAGCAAGGCTCAACACATTAGATCTGAATACAAGTTAGCCTCAACACAACATACTAGATTTGGTCACTAACAAAGCTCAGCACATAGGTTTGACCACAAGTAAAATCTTAGCACTTAGATCTGGTCAGAGGCAAGGTTCAGCATAAAGATCAAGTCTCAGTATATTAAATATAGGACCCTAAACAAATCTCAGCAGCAGGGATCTGGTTACAAACAAATCAGAATAGGAACTCAAAAGATCAGACAAAGTCTGAGCACACAGAACAGATCACAAGGACATAGATGTGGTCACAGTCAAAGCATGTAGCAGACCTACAAAAAAAAAAGAAAGGAAAACAATGGTCTGAATACAAGACTATTAATAGAGGGGTGCGGCCTCTACAATAAGCCCAAAACCAAGCTGTTACATATATCAAAAGTCCACAGTAAGGTCAAAACAACTACTAGCAGCTGCAGCCCCATCAAACAGGGCTTAAGACCAACCCAGCATATCATTATAAGGCAGATCAGACCTCAATCAGTCGACGCCTTAGTTAATCAAGCCTCAACCAAGCTCACGGGTGACAGGCAGGCTTCAATCAAGCTTACGGGTAGCAGGTCAGCAATTCAAGAGCCCTCAAAAGACCCATAATTCAGCAGATTGGGCTTCACAGTCCTCACAAGCTCATGGGTTGCTGAATGATCCCTCAAAGGTTCACGGCTAGGTCAGTAGCAGCAGGAAAACCTTCACGTCAACCCTTAGATAGTCAATCAAATTGGATCTGAGATATGGGATACTCTTCAGCAGGTGGGCGGCCTCCAAAAGCAAGTGAGCAAGCAGCAATAAAGATCCTTAAAACCCTTGACGTCAAGTAGCAGAGAAGCTAGAGCTGAGATATGGATATATTATCAATTGATAAACAATAGACCTTCATTTATAGGATAATAGGATCTTCTGGAGAGGTCCCATTAAATTAGGAAGACACAAAATGAAAAGTAAAAGTAAAAGGAATAAATAAATAAAAATAAAATAAATAAAAAATAAAAATAAAAAATAAAATAAATAAAAAAAAATAAGAAAATAAGAAAATAAAAAAAAATATAAAGAAGGGTCATATAAATAAAGGGTACAATGACCCATGACCCTTACCTTCATTTATAGGATAATAGGATCTTCTGGAGAGGTCCCATTAAATTAGGAAGACACAAAATGAAAAGTAAAAGTAAAAGGAATAAATAAATAAAAATAAAATAAATAAAAAATAAAAATAAAAAATAAAATAAATAAAAAAATAAGAAAATAAAAAAAAATATAAAGAAGGGTCATATAAATAAAGGGTACAATGACCCATGACCCTTAGGACCAAGGGTAAACCACTAGTACCCATAAGACCAAACACATCAAGGGTGATATAAATAAAAGGTGGGTAAATGACCCTATTTACCACAAATCGAAGACAGGGTACCACAAGACTTAATAAACAACAAGGTGCAAGGACCAAAAGTAAATCACTCAAGGTGGAAAGGTACAACCAGTCATCTCTCTCTCAAATGTACAAATGTTCCATATAACCTGAAAGTTCATCATCATTGTATAAGGAAGGGTTCACACAGATGATGTGATCATGTGGTCCTCTCAACTGCTCCTTAGGTTAAATGTTAGTAGCTTCCACAAGGGGTGGCCAGTCCCTTGAGAAGACCAACCAACTCATCTATCTCGAAGACCTAGGAGAAGAGGACATCACACATCATAATCTTGGTAACTGACCAAGTGCCTCCCTTCTCAAGGAATGGCTTCTCAGCCCAAGGCTGAGCCTCAGTCCTAGACTGGGACATGTTGATCAACCATCTGGTCCATGACCAGGTTCTCCATTCTCCCAGAGAATGGTCCTCAGCCTCAAGCTGAGCATTCAGTCCTAGACTGAATGTTGATCAACCATCTGCAGGACCTAGGATGTCTCTGTCTCAACCTGCAGGATCTACTTGGTCCTCGACCAAGAACCCCAGGAGACAGCTGGGGGCCCTAGGGTACCTTCTAGGGTCTTACTCAATACTCTGCCTGGTTAACTTGACCAGGAACCCTAGTTAACTGACTAGGGTACCATTCTCTTTGAGAATGGGTCTCGCAGCTGCACTAAAAATTAACACTCCCTCTCAGCAAGAGAGGCATTCTCACCAACACTAAGCTTGTCGAAGACAGAGGCTTAGTCAACACATCTGACAACTGTACCATGTCCTAGTCATGGTAAAACAACCTGTCATAGAATACAGGATTTTCTTAGAGCTTCAAGTAGCTTTGAATGTCAGTAAATACCTTGATCTTACAGATCCATTTGGAAGTTACAACTGGCTTCCCTTGTCGTCTGAGAATCACTTTCCACACATCATTATCCAATGTCAACAGGATGTCTGTTATCATAGCATCTTTCCAAGCTTGATGTTTGGCTGCCTTCACATAAGTGAATGATCCTGAATTAGTGACATGGCTCTTACTAGAGCACCCTTGAAGCCTCTCAATAGGCTTCTTGATGAGATCAACTGAAGGCTTCTTGGCCTTCTCCCTCTGTTTCTCTGAACGAGATGTCTCGTGGACTGGTGCTTCTTGCATACCACTGAGAGGTCACACCTCTTACCTCTTTTCTGCAATCCCAATCTGATGGGGATTGAAGAGCACAGATGGCTCCCTCTTGATCTCTAATCTTCCCAGTTGTTTCACAAACAACTATATGTTAGATGGGAGAATAAATATTTGATCCTGCATTTTGTGGAGTCTCTTACTCCCTCCGTACCTAAGCACTTAGCTCCCTTTGTAGCTGTGCACTTAACTTGAGTAGAAGCATGATCTATAAGCTTTATTATTAGAGCAAGTCACATCAATATTCAACTTTATAGTCAACAATAATCAATCATCAAATTAGCATCCATTCATATATTGGATAGCTATCAAACAAGATCATATAACATGTCATATGTTTCATCATGACAATTTAAAGAATCAAAACTAGTTGGGATAGAAAATTCTACCCTCTTTATATCTGCCCTTATGCAAAACTGACAGTGTGCATCTTGATTTTGTTATCATATTGAACATGTACTTCTCAAGTGTGTAATGGCATCATAATATCATGCATTAGCACAATCTAGGTTAGATCACAGTCCTAGATATAAGAAATCGGATCATGATAATTGCATGCATGGATGGATACTAAATTCTTTACACCTACATATTCAGATCATAATGAATCAAAAGATTCCTAGAAAGTACCATGTTCATGTAAGCCCTTGATTACTAGGGATCAGGTCATATAAAGATTTTGGGCTGGCTCCTTACTCACCTCAGAGATACATACTTGAGATAAACCTTCTAGTAATGCTAGTAATACTTGACATGCTTTTTTTATTTTTAGAGAAGGAAGTTCGCAGCCTGCTAAATTCATCATATATTTTCTGTTGTCATATGGATTAGCAGCTTTACTGCCACATCTTCATTTCCAGGCAATAGTACTTCTATGTGTTCATTCAATTCTGACTTTCTAATTTTAATATTCAAACCCTTCTTGCTAACTTGAAAAGTTGTTTAGAACTCAAAAACCCTATCTTAGGATCTATGCAGACTCTGTTAGCCTGCAAAACAGATTTAGCTACAAGCCCTAAGCTCTGATACCATGTTGAATTTTCATCAAGTTAGGGTTATGTACAGAAAAAATAACAATTCATCATACTTTAATGCACAAAGTAGATAAACAAATACTGAAGTTAAATATGAAATAGTACAACAACAACTTCTAACATAATTTTTCATCTCTTTCAACTTCACACCTTTAGCACTCTCAGGTCGGTCACTGTGTTAAAGTACTTTTAACACTACCAGTTAGGTCACTGTGCTAAATTAATCTTCAGCAATAAATAATTTAACCACATACTAATAAAAGAGAAGATACTTACTTGTGTGTGGGACCCTTCCTATAAGAATACTCAGAAGAGTTACTTACTTTCAGTAAAGACTGTGCCTCAAAGAGGCTAGTCAAATCTGGAAACTATCAGACCCTACAAGAGGGTAGTACACACCAGAGAGAGAGATGACAGATGTAGTGAAAGTCAATGACAGTCAAGTCACAGTGGCAGCTCTAAGCAAGGCTCAACACATTAGATCTGAATACAAGTTAGCCTCAACACAACATACTAGATTTGGTCACTAACAAAGCTCAGCACATAGGTTTGACCACAAGTAAAATCTTAGCACTTAGATCTAGTCAGAGGCAAGGTTCAGCATAAAGATCAAGTCTCAGTATATTAAATATAAGACCCTAAACAAATCTCAGCAGCAGGGATCTGGTTACAAACAAATCAGAATAGGAACTCAAAAGATCAGACAAAGTCTGAGCACACAGAACAGATCACAAGGACATAGATGTGGTCACAGTCAAAGCATGTAGCAGACCTACAAAAAAAGAAAGGAAAACAAAGGTCTGAATACAAGACTATTAATAGAGGGGTGCGGCCTCTACAATAAGCCCAAAACCAAGCTGTTACATATATCAAAAGTCCACAGTAAGGTCAAAACAACTACTAGCAGCTGCAGCCCCATCAAACA
Organism: Larix kaempferi; assembly: GCA_027924585.1. Lineage (NCBI taxonomy): Eukaryota > Viridiplantae > Streptophyta > Pinopsida > Pinales > Pinaceae > Larix > Larix kaempferi. The sequence continues at coordinate 12,617,010 of BSBM01000085.1, read as the reverse complement.
GGGCTTAAGACCAACCCAGCATGTCATTATAAGGCAGATCAGACCTCAATCAGTCGACGCCTTAGTTAATCAAGCCTCAACCAAGCTCACGGGTGACAGGCAGGCTTCAATCAAGCTTACGGGTAGCAGGTCAGCAATTCAAGAGCCCTCAAAAGACCCATAATTCAGCAGATTGGGCTTCACAGTCCTCACAAGCTCACGGGTTGCTGAATGATCCCTCAAAGGTTCACGGCTAGGTCAGTAGCAGTAGGAAAACCTTCATGTCAACCCTTAGATAGTCAATCAAATTGGATCTGAGATATGGGATACTCTTCAGCAGGTGGGCGGACTCCAAAAGCAAGTGAGCAGGCAGCAATAAAGATCCTTAAAACCCTTGACGTCAAGTAGCAGAGAAGCTAGAGCTGAGATATGGATATATTATCAATTGATAAACAATAGACCTTCATTTATAGGATAATAGGATCTTCTGGAGAGGTCCCATTAAATTAGGAAGACACAAAATGAAAAGTAAAAGTAAAAGGAATAAATAAATATAAATAAATAAATAAAAAATAAAAATAAAAAATAAAATAAATAAAAAAAATAAGAAAATAAGAAAATAAAAAAAATATAAAGAAGGGTCATATAAATAAAGGGTACAATGACCCATGACCCTTAGGACCAAGGGTAAACCACTAGTACCCATAAGACCAAACACATCAAGGGTAATATAAATAAAAGGTGGGTAAATGACCCTATTTACCACAAATCAAAGACAGGGTACCACAAGACTTAAAAAACAATAAGGTGCACGGACCAAAAGTAAATCACTCAAGGTGGAAAGGTACAACCAGTCATCTCTCTCTCAAATGTACAAATGTTCCATATAACCTGAAAGTTCATCATCATTGTATAAGGAAGGGTTCACACAGATGATGTGATCATGTGGTCCTCTCAACTGCTCCTTAGGTCAAATGTTAGTAGCTTCCACAAGGGGTGGCCAATCCCTTGAGAAGACCAACCAACTCATCTATCTCGAAGACCTAGGAGAAGAGGACATCACACATCATAATCTTGGTAACTGACCAAGTGCCTCCATTCTCAAGGAATGGCTTCTCAGCCCAAGGCTGAGCCTCAGTCCTAGACTGGGACATGTTGATCAACCATCTGGTCCATGACCAGGTTCTCCATTCTCCCAGAGAATGGTCCTTAGCCTCAAGCTGAGCATTCAGTCCTAGACTGAATGTTGATCAACCATCTGCAGGACCTAGGATGTCTCTGTCTCAACCTGCAGGATCTGCTTGGTCCTCGTGACCAAGAAACTGTCGGGTCCCAGACCAGAATACCCTAGAGACAAATAGGGGCCCTAGCTACATGCTAGGGACTTTGCCATGGCATCCATCTGCTTGGTCCTCAACCAAGAACCCCAGGAGACAGCTGGGGGCCCTAGGGTACCTTCTAGGGTCTTACTCATTACTCTGCCTGGTTAACTTGACCAGGAACCCTAGTTAACTGACTAGGGTACCATTCTCTCTGAGAATGGGTCTCGCAGCTGCACTAAAAATTAACAAAAGATAGGTATCAAACACTTCCAACCTAAAACGCATCGTCCAGAAGACAATTGGATGATCAAAGAAAAGGCCTACAAAGGTGGGAAGTCAGCCTCCAAGTGGCATGGAACCTTGTGTGAGATTTTTGCCAAGATCTAAGAGCTAGTGAAGCAAAACACAGAATAATGGAGGCAAGACAAAATTCAAAGTAACATGATCTTTATCAAACCATCAAAAAATAGTTACAATAGCTCATCATAGATGAGAATTCCAATACAATGTGCATTGGAATGCAATGGAATGCAATAGAGGGCAATGAAAAGTGCTAGAATGCAATGCATAATGCTTCACCAAAGTTATACATATACGCAATTCAAATTGCTCAATGCATGAAAACCTAGTTGGGCTTAACTAGAGCTCAGGTGGCCTTAGTTAGCCATGCAATCTCTTAAAGATGAGCTAACTAGTCCATAATTGACCTAAGTGGACAAGTGGAGGCTTAGTTACCTCAAATCAAGGATTTAATGCATGCACAACTCATGCATGAGAGATTAATGCTATCGAGAGGGTAAATATGCTCTAACACCCCCCCATAAGCCTAACTCGGTGAAACTAATGCAACAAACATGGGTCTTGGCAATTTTCAGCCATGTTAGGCACACGTGCACAAAAATCCTCAAAAACTATAAAGGGAAAAGCCAATGGGAAAAAAACCCAGCAAGAGGATAAAAGTGAGATCCACCATGTGGATGGTTGATAGTTTCCAAAAACCATAAAACATGACAAGCCAATGAAGCATGATCTGATAATGACAGATCATAATCAGCTCCAATGAGTGTGTTGAAGTTGCAATGCTGACGCTGATACCAGCTGATAACAATCAGATCTCTTCAAACAACTAAGGTGCCAACCTACACCAAGATGGTTGGGCTTGTTCAGAGTGCTTCCAAAGCATAGAAGCAAACACCATAAAAGCCATCTAGTAGTGGTGAAATGGAACTGTAAATGCGGCCTAATTAGTCAATGTCAAGAGCAATTAGAAAGGTTCCCGTGATCATGGATGAAACACATTTGTAGGAGGTTCTCAAGCAATTGCTCAAATGTTGCCATGACCAATCATCTAGCCAACCACAAACTATGTTCGGAGTTGGTACCTTGCCAAGATTTTGTCGAGTAAGCCTCTTCGTCAATGAATTGAAAGAAGGGGAACTAACAAATGGTTGTGGACACCTGAAAGGAGGACAATATTGTCTCTGATCATGATGTCAAGGATGTCGATATGTGGATGATGTAAACCTTGAAGTTGATTCTGAAGATTCTAATGTTGCCAAAATCTTTGGCGTTGGCTATTCTGATAACTCTAAAGCTGGTGTCGAATCTAGTTGAGTAGGCTCCAAAGCTGTATCAATATGTGGTGTAGGAGATGGCTCCTACAACTCATCGGTAAAAGAGACATCTGATGTGATAATCTCTAGTGTTGAATAAATTGAATTTGTTCGGTAGAGGAATCAAGATAGCTTGATAACTTTGATGTAGCCCCGTTAAATGTTGATCTGGCTTTGGTTGGTTTCATCACAAGCTGAACGGGATTTGTGATCCCTTGTCCATTCTTACCAAGGCCACCACTAGTTTAACCCATCTTCAGTAGTAATTTGGACCCAAAGACACGAGTATGAACCTCAAAGGAAGGTGTTATAGACTCATGAATTGCAGTAAGTGCATGTGTTGCAGTAATATCTCTAGTTCCTTCCTCTTCAGAAGAAGAAATGGAAAAAATAGAGATAGAATCTGCCGAGTCAACAGTAGATCTTAAATTATTACTTGCATTTTCTGAAAAAGGGGAGGAAGAAGAATCCTCCTAATCATCAATGGAGGAAGCAAATTCCCCATCATCGATTAAAGAGGTAGAATCATTAGTAGTGTCTTCCTCTTCATCAACACTCTCATCATTAGAGGTGTCAACAGCAATGGATGATGCAAGATCGATATTTGTAGCAGATTCGTGTATGTTATGGGAGCTTAACAAAACTATATGAAAAGAGATACACTGTCTCAAACTAGCAATAGTATCTTCTTTCTCATCTCGGAGTCCAAGGGCTCAATCCCCTATGTCTCATTATAGAGTTGTTCAATGCGGAGATTTGATTTTTCCTCTATCTCATCATAGTGGGTTTCCCAATAGAGAACTTCATCTTGTAGCTCATTTCCTAAAACTACATTTGCATATGCTTTTTGAAAAGCAATCTTGAGCTTCTCTTGTGAATGATGATTTTATCCAGAGATCACTACTCCCTCTGGATAGCCCTGATATCTCAAGCGGTTTGAGTCTCTATAAATCAATAATACATTAAAGACTTAAGAATCAAATGCTATAGATCTCTTAACACTTTAAACACTAAAATACTCAATCAATCACACAACACTGGATTTACCCTGGAAACCCCAAACGGGGAAAACCAGCAATCTATGGGGCTTTCTTCTATCTCAAGCCCAAAGGAGTATAAGAAGAAAACAAGTACATACAATTTTACCTCAGAATGGCAACCAAACCTGAAAGGGTCAAAACCCTAGATCTGCATGCAACAACTGATGCATGCACAGAGGAATTCTGCCCTAATTTGTCAATTGGATTTGGATCTGTCTGCAGGTAACTCTGACTTGTATTGTCTCTCCTACTGCACTGCTCTAATCTGCTCTGCTACAGACTAAGGCCAACTGCTCAACTGGTGAATGCGCCCTTCCTCTGCATAGAAACGTGCTCCCTCCCTCTGCATCGAAAAGTGCGCCCTCCCTCTGGATGTCAAATGCTCATACGGAATCAGATCTCAACAGATCTAAGCTCTAATCGTCATAGACCTTCCTCAACCACTAAGGCAAGGACACTCTGAAAGTCTCAGTTGCTCAATCGGTCGATCAGATCTGGAATGAGCTCCTCTCTCCTCGGGTAATGTGCCCCTCTCCCTCTTTTGAAGACGTCCTCCTCAAACTGCTGCAGTAACCACTCTGATGAACTATCTCAGTCCACAAAACTGGGTGCCAAGTGCCTCTGGTCAAGTGGTGACTAATCCAGCTCAGATCACCCCCACTCTCCCTCCTACAGAAGCTCCTCTCTCTCTCAGAAAGTCACCCTGCATGCACTAATGCACCCTCCTCACTCTTGACTGATCTCTCTCTGATTAGTCAACTGAGTTGCCTCGTCCGGGGACCTCCTGCCTCTATATATAATCTCACCGATCAATTAGGTTTACCAAAATCCTAATCTCTGTGCATGCAAAAAGTCACTTTTGCATGCATCTTTTAATTACTAACTATGCATGCATGAGGCAGAACACCCCGGAAGGTCCGCATGCATGAGGCAGAACACCCCGGAAGGTCCGCATGCATCCACCAATGGATTCATGCCACTAAGTAGAGTGTATCTCACCCTCTACTCCATACTGATGCCTATACTGCTGATGTACCTCCATGCAAGGCATCGAAATCATGGAGGACATCCTGAGATACCATTATCTCTAACACTCCCTCTTATCAAGGGAAGTCCAACCACTGATTCCTGGATCCAACGAGTCCCCTGTTGCTGACACTGGCCCAACTGTCCTCTTTGTCACTACTGCCCTCTGCCCTATAGTACCTTGATCAAACTCCATCAAGGTGGCTCCAGAAGAAGCCCCCTGATCAACCACTGACTCTGTCACTGAACTCTGATTTAGATTCCCTCTGAATCTCTGTTGTAACCAATCCCGAAGACTGTTGTCAAGTGGATCCACTGATCTGTAAGTGAACTCCCTCTCTCTATGAGCTGACTCAGCTCTCTCCTGAGCTAAGTCCATCTCTACCATCTCATACCAACTCAGTCTCTGACTGGTGCCTGTATGAGCATCATGCTCATCCATCTTATCCGAGTCCAAGGGCTCAATCCCCTGTGTCTCATTAACATCATGAGCATCTCACTCATCCATCGGATAACCAAAGTCACTCCTCTGATCCTCATCATCAAGGTGAGCATCTCGCTCATCCATCTGCTAACTGGACTCACTCCTCCTAGCATCATCCCTGCTGTGAGCATCTCGCTCTCTACCCCCCTCTGACTCTGAAGATGATGCACTCAACCAACCTGATGTGCCAGATGTGGGCTATCCCCGAACCAAGCACTCACCGTCGATCCTGTGACCCATCAAGACTGGATCAACTCCCACTGGATAGGTGAATATCATATCCCTCTGGAACATCACCGAGTAACTTGCAACCCCCAAAGCTACCACTGAGACTATACTCCCTCTCAATCCTGGAATGAACAACACTCCTGATACCTCCTGGAGCTCTCCAAGGTCAAGTAGAAAACGAACTCTACCCACTCCTGTGACCAAGTGATCAGTCCCATGCACATCTCGAATCATCTGCATAGGTATGTGCTCAAGGATGAGGAATGCATCTTGCATCCCACTCATGCGACTTCTCTGCATGCAATAAACCCTCCATCTCTCATCAACCTGGAGCTCTGGCTGACTACTATCATGGCCTGACATGACTGGCACTAATGAGAACTCCCTCTCAAACCTAGAGGTAAACTCATCCAACTCCTATACTGCAGCCAACTGCTCATACTTTGCCTGCTTACCCTTCTTCTTATGCGGACACTGTCCCGCATAGTGTCCATACTCATTGCAAGCAAAGCACTTGATCTTGCTCAAATCCTTCTTCTATTTGAACCGTTGTTTCCCTTTTGCCGCAAGTGCCACATCCTCCTCCTCAGGAATGGCGGAAGTTGATCCCTGAATATAACCTCTCTGGATCTCCTCTTCGGTGAAATCGTCCCACAGACGATCCCACTTGGGAAAGTTCTCTCTAGCAAAGATGGACTGGACAAATACTGCCCATGGCATGGCCACACCATTCAAGGCTTGTCGAACCAACTCGCTATCCTCAACCTTCTCACCCACAGCTCCCAACTCATGCCTTACCTGAGTAATCTTGGTGAGATACGTGGACATGCTCTCATCCTTCCCCGTCTTTATGTTTCTCAGCTTCTCTCTGAGAACCATCTTCATGTTGGCATTAGAACTCTGGTACAAATTGGTCAATGCATCCCACATCTCATATACATTGTCTTTGGCTGAGACATGTGGGATGACATGATCCTTGATAGCATCAAGGAGGATCCTTTGAGCTCTTATGTTCTTTTTCTCATATGTTGCTTTGGCAGTTGAATCTGATGGAACTGTGACTGGATTTGTGGTTGTGCTCTCCACAACATCCCACAGTTCGCTTTCTTTCAACAATAGCACAATCTGTGCCCTCCATGCATTGTAGTTGGAGGCCCCATCCAACCTGTCCTCCACTCTCAAGCTAGTGGCCATAATCTTTGCACTGAAAAACACACAAGGTGATACAAGAACCTCTCTTGATCACAAATTTGGCCTCTTCTCGCACAAATCTGATAGATCTATCTCAGATCTATCCACCTAGGTCACAGATCCAATAGATCTGACCTCTATACCAGCAGATCTGGTTACCCTCTCCAGATCTGAGTGTGATTGATCTCCCTGACCCTTACCAGGGCTCTGATACCATGTTAATTTTATCCAGAGATCACTACTCCCTCTGGATAGCCCTGATATCTCAAGCGGTTTGAGTCTCTATAAATCAATAATACATTAAAGACTTAAGAATCAAATGCTATAGATCTCTTAACACTTTAAACACTGAAATACTCAATCAATCACACAACACTGGATTTACCTTGGAAACCCCAAACGGGGAAAACCAACAATTTGTGGGGATTTCTTCTATCTCGAGCCCAGAGCAATATAAGAAGAAAACAAGTACATACAATGTTGCCTCAGAATGGAAACCAAACCTGACAGGGTCAAAACCCTAGATCTGCATGCAACAACCGATGCATGCACAGAGGAATTGTGCCCTAATCTGTCAACTGGATCTGGATTCGTCTGCAGGTAACTCTGACTTGTACTGTCTCTCCTATAGCACTGCTATGATATGCTCTGCTACAGAAGAAGGCCAACTGCTCATCTGGTGAATGCCCCCTTCCTCTGCATGGAAAAGTGCACCCTCCCTCTAGATTTCAAATGCTCGTACGGAATCAGATCTCAACAAATCTGAGCTCTGATCGTCACAAACCTTCCTCGACCACTGAGGCAAGGACACTCTGAAAGTCTCGGCTACTCAATCGATCGATCGGATCCAAAATGAGCTCCTCTCTCCTCAAGTAATGCGCCCCTCTCCCTCTTTGGAAGACATCCTCCGCAAACTGCTGCAGTAACCACTCTGATGAACTATCTCAATCCACAGAACTGGGTGCCAAGTGCCGTTGGTCAAGTGGTGACTGATCCAGCTCAGATGACCCCACTCTCCCTCCTGCAGAAGCTCCTCTCTCTCTCAGAAAGTCACCCTGCATGCACTAATGCACCCTCCTCACTCTTGACTGATCTCTCTCTGATTAGTCAACTGAGCTGCCTCATCCGGGGACCTCCTGCCTCTATATATAATCTCAGAGATCAATTAGGTTTACCAAAAACCTAATCTCTGTGCATGCAAAAAGTCACTTTTGCATGCATCTTTTAATTACTAACTGTACATGCAAATCTCATGCATGCATGTGGCAGAACACCCCGGAAGGTCCGCATGCATCCACCAATGGATTCATGCCACTAAGTAGAGTGTATCTCACCCTCTACTCCATATTGATGCCTATACTGTTGATGTACCTCCATGCAAGGCATCTGAATCATGGAGGACATCCCGAGATACCACTATCTCTAACAGTGAAGAAGCTAAATCATCTCAAAGTTTGCTAACTTCCTTGACAAGATTTTTAATGATATTGTGAAGATCGAAGATGATGAGGTCTTTGTTTGCCATTGCAAAAATTTCCCCTCAATTTGAATAGAATCCCAGTATGAGTAGTACATTGCTGTTGCAAAATAAAGCTCAAAAACACAATTTCTAGGCCAATAGACGTCTTGCTGCAAATTCAATCACAGATCCATCTATAGGTAACGAAATCGAATTCCGTTGAAGACCCATTTGAGATGACAGAAAAACCTATCAAATGATGTAAGAAAATTGATCTATCTCAGCCTATGGAATGAGAAAACTCTTACCAAAATTAAAGGAAAATGTGGGCACGTTGTTAGAAATACCTCTGATATTCATTTGATCATATCTCCCAAACGGTGAAGACAAATCAAATTCCACAAAACACCCATTTGAGATTTCAAAAAAACCTTTCAAATTATACAAGGAACTTGATTTATCTCAGCCTGTGGAGTGAGAAAAGTCTTGTCGAAATCAAAGGTACAGGCGGATGCGTTGTCATAAATAGCTGAGGTTCATTTGATTATATCTTTCAAACAGTGAAGCGAAATTGAATTCCGCAAAAAACCCATTTCAAATCTCAGAAAAATCTCTCAAAAGAGCTATTGTAGGCCTTCTAAAATTCTTTGTAGAGGTAGAGGCACCTCTTCAAAGTTCGCTGCATTTTCACATCCACAAATTTTGACAAGATAAGTGAGGTCGACCGGTCTCTGGAATCTAGATCTGAGTGCTCATTGATTGTGTGCTTCTCCCTAGAGCTTCCACGGCTCTGATACCATGTGATAATTTTGCCAAGATCTAAAAAAGCTAGTGAAGAAGCAAAACACCAAAATAATGGAGACGAGACAAAATTCAGAGTAACATGATCCCTATTAATCCATCAAAGAATAGTTACAATAGCTCATCAGAGATGAGAGTTCCAATGCAATGTGCATTGGAATGCAATGGAATGCGGTAGAGTGAGATGAAAAGTGCTAGAATGCAATTCATAATAATTCACCAAAGTTATACATATAGGCAATTCAAGTTGCTCAATACATGAAAACCTAGTTGGGTTTAACTAGACCCTAGATGCACTTAGTTAGCCATGCAATCTCTCAGAGATGAGTTAACTAGCTCATAATTGAGTGGAGGTGTAGTTACCTAAAATCAAGGATCTAATGCATGCACAACTCATGCATGAGAGATTGATGCTATCGAGAGGGTAAATATGCCCTAACACCCTGACAAGGAATCTCAAATGTGGATCACCCTCTCAAATATGGCATATAATAAGAGAAAGAATCTCCAAAAAGTGGAACACTTTATCCATTAGGGCATAGGATGATGAAACAGGGCGCCTTAAGGGCATAGTGTTCCAGGAAAAGGAGCAAATGGATGATGAACAACCCTCAAAATGAAGGAGCAAAAGTGTCATTGATGTACTTCCCACACGTACAACGCAACAAATGATGCAAATCAATGCACTGTAACAGTTTTAAAATGAAATGTTACTTGTATTCCCTGTTTCTTCAGTGTTGTTCTGATTACTACATTACAGATTGTGAACAAACCATCTATACATAGCATCAGTTCATGCACTAGCAAAGGATGTCAGACCCTTCTCTATTCTTGTGAATGCCAGTCTCTCTCCAATCTTTTGGCCAAAGAAATTAAGCAACTCTAAACAAATAATGTAGGTAAAATCCCAAGCCTATAAGCCTTGTGATTGAAGAAAACTGAGAAAACAGTGTCTAAACATCCATGAAGATCTTGTAATATATAGATGAAGACTAAATGTCAGAATGTGTGATTAATGCATGAAAACAAAAACAATAATTTGGGAAAATAAAAAATTTAAGAATAGAAAAACAAAAACTTGTGAACAAGCGAAGGAAAATACATACCATCGTACCAATCCATGATGCAAGAATGTACTCCCCTATACTGACAGGCGTCACTGAAAGAAGATAATTTAGCATGTTGAAAGGAAGTAGTGGAACAAGCCTAAGAAGCAAAATGATCTGCACAGTAATACGAATCAAACAATAAGCATTTACTAATTATATTACACAGGCTTCTCTTCAGTGGAAAAGGAGAAAACAATAAAGGCTCAAAAGAAAAAAGAAGAAGAATATATGCAATGAGAGATAAAATAAGACTAACCATATTGAAATTCAATTGGCATCGTCAAAAGCTATTATTTCACCCATAGAAATTTCAAATAATAAATTAAAGCAGGTACATGAGACAATCAAGCAAGCCAATTAATATGTTTAATGTAAAGCAAGTGGTGGTTTGAACACTAAAACCAAAATTGAACCTCACAGGGCTCTACATTCTTTCTTCTTCTCTTCGGAATTTTCTTTGTGCTATCTAAATCCCTCATTTAATCCTTAAATCTTTCACAATTCATTCTAGCATATGCTTAAGGTCACTCTATAAGGAATACCTCTTAAGAAATGCAAGGATGCTCATTATGGACGATTGTTACTTGAGTCATGGGAATAGCCCAAATTATTTATATTAATGTGTTTTACTTTTAGTAGCATACTCCAAAATTTTAAAAAAAAGTCATTATCACCTCTTTTGATTGGGATCAAATCTTATAAACCACTTAAATATTGTTGAAGCTAGGATAATCCCTAGAGTGTCTTGCAAGGGTTTTAAAAAAGAATTAAGTGATTAACACTTGAACGGACTAAAAATACTCAAGGGAAGCAATGGGAATTTCAGTTGAAGGGTGCTGGTAAAACTCCTTAGAGTCGATTTGTTGATGGACTTGCGGTTCTTCATAGCAGCAGTCAAGAATTCCTGTGCAGGCAGTGTGGCGGAGTCTTTCATGCGTTTTGGATCACATCGAATTCATGCATTAAGATCTGAGTAAGGTTTGCAAATAATTTGTACCCTGTTGGACTATACCATACACCATCTTATAGTATTGGGCTAGCATGTTAGGATCCATGTCAATCACATGCAAGCATGCAAGGGCACTGTTATCACATTCATAGAAGCTGGAGGCTACTACCATTTCCAGACCAGTTGTCCGAGACTAGAGTCAGTCCTTTACATGAATGAGCATTCGGTGCCACTTTGATGAGCATTTGGTGCCACATTCAACGGCAGCTAGACTATTCGGAGCAGTGCTATCAGAGTAGCCTTGTCACTTCCAAGCCCTCTTCATGGATCCCAGAGGGACATTTGTTATGCCATTGGTTCACTTTATCAGAGCAGCAGATCAGCCAGCTGATTCATCTTCCTTGCCATCCAGATATCAGAGGTTTTCTAGATCCAGATGCAGTTTCTGACTGAGCAAGGTATATGGCTTGAGGTTTGTTCTCATTGTATTTCTTAGTTATCTTTGTTAGATTTTTAACTTAGCAGTATAATTTTCATCTCTTTCAACTTAATTCATAATTCATTTCATCCCACAATTATAGCATCATTCATTTGCAGCGGAAAATAAAATAAGGATCACTGAAAGAATAACCATGCACAGGAGACACAAAGATTTATCCTAGGAAACCCGAACAAGGAAAAAACCCAGCAAACTTTTCTCAGTAGGAATTAATCCAATACAAGAACAATACCAATCATGAAGATTAAGCCCTAGCACAAGAGTGTGCCCTTCTTCCACAAGAAACCCTAGCGAGGGTAGATATCTTCCAAGAGAATAAGAGAATAAGAGAAAACCCCAAAATTACTTCATGTGACTTTTGCTAGTCCTCCTTGAGAAGTGCCCACCACTTGAGAGAAGATGTGATGTGAATGTGTCAAATGAAGTGTGAGAACACTTCTATTTATATTCTTCAGATGACTAGAAGTTTCCACAATTGGATCGGCTAGTACTTTTATTTTATTCTGTATTTATCTTTCAAGTTGACTTGTCATTTTGTCTTCTAGGGTCAATTTACCCCTTTTCCTAGGGCAGTTGTGCTCTTCCTTGCATTCCACTTTCTCTGGACTTCTTCAATGGATTGTCTTGACTCCTTGGTTGTTTCTTCATCATAGAAAAGTTCTTCCTTGTTGATATCTCCTCACATGCGGTCACATTCTTTTCAGTAGAGCTCTAATGTGGTTTTGACCATACTCTAAGAAGTCCTTGACACTTCTTAGAGCCAATTGTCAAATTCAACATTAGATTAGACTTTGTTTAATATATAAGGAGATAAGATCTCCTTGTAGCATAGACAAGTCATCTCACTCTACGAGAATGGATCACGCCCGCTACGGAGCACTCCCACATAGAGTACACAATGTGACCTCTAGCCCCCTACAGTCCAATCCACATGATTGAACAAGGCTAAGCATCTGACCCACAAACAAGGGCTACAACAGGGCCATTCTCTCTGGGTTACAAACCCATCCAAGAGAATGATCTACAGAATGTTTGCCCAATGATGGAACCATGGAGAACATCAACAATCTTAGTAGATTTGACTTGGCATATGTAGTCAACATTGGTGATCATAGTTTATCGGTGGACTTGTGATTCAAAAGATTAAGTGGTCTTAGTGTTAAGACTCTAGTATATGCTCACTAGTAGGGTTAACCTCTATACGAACTAGATCATTCTCCATTATGTTTGGCACCACCTTCATTTTTCCTCCCATCCATCCGTTGTTCCATATTGCAAACTTCAAATCCCTTTGACTTGGACAAGACTGATGTGCTTGAAGACTTTCCCCCACTGTGACCTTTGTGCTTGGATAGACCCCATGTTTTCTTGTGTCTCGGCTCTGGAGTGTGTGGCTACACTTTTAGACCTGTCGATCCGCTCTTGTTCGTTACCCTGGATGGTTGAGGTGCAGTTAGGATTATGTTGGTCGCCGGAAGTGTCTCCCTTAGTCCTTGAAGCAAGTACTCCTCATAAAATTGCATCGGAATGCATAAATGCTAAATCTGAAGAAATGTAGGCCTCAATGTCAGGCCATATAAAATGAAACCGCAAATGGTTGTGTTTTTCAACACAAACCCACAATAAAAGGGCCATGAAATTTTAAAAAAAAAACGCAAATGGTTGTGTTTTTCAACACAAGCCCACAATAAAAGGGCCATGAAATTTAAAAAAAAAGCCGCAAATGGTTGTGTTTTTCAACGCAAATAAATCAAGTAAAGGACATGAAATAAAATTGCATCAGGCCAAATGAAAGTCTTGTAATGAATGGCAAGCAAGGATACTTGTTAGAGTCTATAGGAGGCCTTCTAAGCACTCTACCCATTTGTGAGACACCTCCAACCCCTAGTGTTCCTCTATCCAGCATATGTCGCTTTGGTCTCCCTTTTTCCCTATATCTGAGAGTCCCTTAAGTATGTCTGAACAGTGAAACAATCATTAAGCCTAGCCTAGTTGCATTCCATCTCACCTAGCTTAGTGAGGAATATCTCTTTTGTAGATTGGATTGAATGTGAAAGTGAGTATATGGTAGGAACTTCATTATTGGCTATGCAATTGTTTTAATCATAAGTCCAATCTATGTATTTGTTGTATTGATCACCATTGTTTTACACCACTAATGATTTTAGCCTACTGCTAATATGATTAAGAATGTACTACTTACACCTCTTGCATGCATAGTTGCTTAGTTTTCAACTCAGTCAGTGTTTTGATCAATTTTGACCTAATCAACTTTGTTGACTATGTCAACGAGCAGGGCTCGTTGATGGATGTGACTACAGTTTATCATTTGATGTATATTGATGCCTTTGGAGGCTAACTAGATGATTCCATGCTTCAGTGTAAGGAAATTGGGCCACAATTAATATTTTATTATTATTAGCGGGCCATATTTTATTTATTGGAAATGGATTTCATTACAGATTATTTCACAAGCTCCTCCATGGTGTATGAGTAATCACCATTGGTGGATTTGATGCTTCTAAGTTCATCTGTGCATTCATTTCAATATTTTGAGAAAGGGAAGATGATATTATGAGCACATTGAGTATTTACAGAGGATATCAACAATTGATTAATTTATTAAAGTGACCATGGCATAGCAGATGGAACGACGAACAAGTGAATGGTAAGGATTTTACTTGGGTTATTTTTCTATGGCTCCAAAGGTTCCCCAAATACTTTTCCACCTAGGTTCTTCATCATTGGGCTTCACATTTCACTTTTGCCTCTCCTAGGCAATTCACACTTCCTAGAGGAGAGCGCACTTTTGGTTGATGATGTATTGTATTGTATCTTACACCTTGTGGAAAAGTAATGTTATGCCACTAGGAGGCACACTTGGCCCCTAGGTGACCCTTTTATGATGTATTATCATGTTATATCCTTTTCTCATATGTATATGGGTGTTATGAGGCAATTCACCCCCCTCATACTAGTGATCCATGTGGTGAGTGAGATTAGATCTCCGCCCTTGATTATAATTGTATTATATTTTAATCTCAACAACGATTAAAAATTTAGTTAGGGATTTGGTCTCTCTCAAATCTATTTAAGACAAGAGACCCCTCATTGTAAGGCACTTTGGTTCTAGGATTGAAAAGATAATAGAAAATTCTTGTTGGGCAAAATACTTGTGTATCTTCTAGGAGAAGTTTGGGATATTGTTTTTCTTGTTTATCTTTGACACTAGAGGTGGATCTTTTGGTTTTTCTGGCAAAATCATGGTGTTATCATTTGTTTGCAAGGAAGGGCGATTTGGTGGAGGACGCAATGGTGGAGAGATCCCTCTCTCTCTCTCAAATCGTTGGTTAACAGGGAGTGATCTTGTATACTTGCATTTGTCATTTTGATCACTATCTCTCTCTAGATTTTTTTGCATGCAAATTGTCTTCTTGCGAATCAAATTAACTTTGATTGTTTGGTTTCAGGGGGCGCACATGAGAAAATTGAAAGCAAGCTGGGGCATCGAATTTTCTTCTCCAAGTTGGAAACGCTGGAAGTAAAGCATCAATTCTTGGCATCTCTCAAGATCTAGGTAAGTCTCACCATCCTTTCTTCTTGTCTTTCACTCTATTCTATTGTCAGCTTCTCAATAAAATTAACCAAACACTAAATAAAAATCTAAAGAATTATCCCGATCACATAGCTTAGAATTTTGGTATTTCGGCATATTAGTATTTCTTGTCATCCCTCTAAACCCCAAAACGCCCTTGGGAACCTTTGTTGGACTCCATTTTCCCATTCGGAGAAGGCACTAATCCCTCAAGCAGATCCACACCCCTGGCCTGGAGGCTGCTTTTCTAGTTTTGTAACTGTTTTGCTTGCTTGTGGTCTCTTCCATCGCTTGACTTGTCATCCAAGAAATCAAATTGAGTGTTAGAAATCCTAAATTGTCATCTAAATTATTATCTTGGGCATTTTTCAGTTTCCTACTTTAAATCCCCCCAGGGTAGTGACTTAGTCATTTTACATCTAACACTCAACCCAGATTACTGTAATTCACTAAGCTATTGAGAAATAATCATTTGGATTGTCTTTTAACCTCTGTAATCATTTACCAATCCTCTAAGCCTCTCTCTTTAGCTATCCATTTGATCCAGGGTTTCATAGTCAAGATATCTCTATCTTTCACTTCACTACTTATTTGGGTATCTTGTATTTCGGTCTTTCTTACAAGGTTAGGCCAGGGTCTCCCCCTTAGCCATTTGTTCATTTGGCTTAAAGTGAAGAGAACCCTGATCGGCATGACAACCGATTCATTTCTGGGGATCGGGATCCTCTTAGGTCACCTCTTTAGTTGCCCGTCTCCTCTACCATCCTGGATAGGATAGCCTTGTGGGCCAACTACAAGTTGTGTGATAACAGGCGCATTACAACTTCAGATACAAATACTTAAACCCCTAGTTCAGCTGTCAGTTAAAATGCTACATCATTGCCTGTATGCATGTGTCATATTTCAAAAATTGAAGATACGCCTTGATCTAATCTTGGACTCACACATGCAGATTTCTAAAACAGCAGCTAAGGGTTGACTGTACTGGAGTTCAAACAGCAGTTGCACGTGTTGTTTAATTTTTCTATTTTCCAGGTCTGATAATTATTTCCTTATGATTTCAAACAATAATTTTCATCCCACAATTATCATAGAATAATTATACACTGGAAAATTTCAACTTTAAAATGCAGTGGAAACAAAAGATCATAGAAGCACAGCCATGAAAAGTAGACAAAAAATTTTACCTTGGGAAACACAAACTTGGGAGAAAACCCAACCAACTTTTCTTAGAAGAAATCAATCCAATAATTCAAGTACATCACCATGAAGATAAAACCCTAGCACATAAGAAGTGTGCCCTTACTCACAAGAAACCCTAGACAAGATAGTGAACCGTTAGCAATGATGAGGACCTTCAAAAGATGCTCCTTCTGACCTTCGCTATACCTCCTTGGAAAGTGTGCACTAGTGTAGCTGAGAAGAGAAGATGTGATGATAATGAAAATGAAATGTTTGAGCACTTTATTTATACACTTTAATTCACCTTTATTTCACCTCTGGGCCAACTTGTACTTTTGATGTGGCCGACTTGTTCCTTCTCTTTTAGGGCCGACTTGCACTTCTTGTCTTCAATCTTTCCTGGGACTTCTTCAATGCTTTCCGGGACTTCTTCAACGGTCCAACTTGTCCTCTTGGTTATTTCTTCTTTACTAGAAAAGTTGTCCTTGTTGATGATCATCTCTTCACATGCACATCTATTCACACATAGAGCTCTAATGTTGAATAGACCCACTTAGAAGTCCTAGACACTTCTTAGTACGTCAATTCAACATTAGATTAGACTTGTATATTCCACAAGGGGATGAAAGCCACTATCAAATAAACAAGTCAAATCTCTAATATAGAATAGATCAGTCCATCACGGAGCAAGCAATGTGAGAGCACCCTGGGGCCAATCTCCCCACACCATATGACTCAAGATAATGGGAAGACTGCCCCTGCCGGGGCCATTCACCTCTAGCCATATGACTAAGGCTCCAAGTATGAATGTATCATTCCCCCTTGGTCAAATCAGCATGACCAATCTGGGAGAATGTCTGCTCGATGCTGCAAACTGGAGAAACATCAACACTCCCTCTCAGTGAGGGAGACATTCTACATCACGCCAAGCTTGTCCCTGTAGTATGCCCATCCTTAAACGATTTTACAATGATGGAAATGCAACAATATTTGGCAGTTTTAGGAAGAAATCCATTGCAAGTATTGTCAAATCTTTCAAGTTGCAAACACCATTATTTGCCAGATGCAAAATTCTGCCTGGTGTGCCTAAAAGCGCATGATGTCATTCGTCGAAATAGTTCCTTCTGTACTAACCATTACTTGAATATTCAATCGCTTGGCCAGCTCCTTGTACACTTGAGATGTCTGAAGTGCAAGCTCTCTTGTTGAAATTAACACAAAAACCTGAATGGTATTTTTATTTTGATGCACCCTCCAAACTGCTAATTATACCAGATCTTCAAACAAAAATTGCTCAGAAAGTGATGTTGTGTAGACTCTCATCCTCGTGCAATCATCCTCTGGCAAGCCCCAAGCTATTGTAATATTCCAGTAAGGATGGATTTAGTGGCACAAGCATATATTTGAATGCTCCTATCATTCACTCCTGAAAACATCTATACTCAGCTGATAATTATCCTTAAATGATGCTATGGAGAGGTCTGAAAGGATTGTTTGTTTTGTTGTCTTGTCAGAAACTGTAGCTACTAGCTACACTGCCCACTTTACCTTGCACAGGAGTACCCAGATTTAGCTTTTACCACTGTCATGAGGCATTAGCAGTCCCAAACTGAATAGAATCCAATCCTTGACCACAGGAAGAAGGCCCCTTGTTCATAACAGTGATAAAGGTAGCTCCATATGGGTTTAGGACAGATCTTCACTCAGATCTACCGCTGTATCATAATTTCACAGCATATTCAAAGAATAACAGTCCACAAATAATGCCAGGTCATCATCAAAACAGCCACATAGGAGGCCTCCATATGTCACAAGTAACAAACCATAGCGCTCCCATGAGAAACCTCTAAATATTACCATTCATGTATATCAACTGATAACCTTTCCCCAAATAAGCAAGCTGCCCTTTACTGGCATCCAAATGCTCATGATCCTCTTTGCTGGTCATACTATGCTGTGTGAAAGTCTGTGTGTGTGTATTGTGTATCAACTGATAACCTTTCCCCAAATAAACAAGCTGCCCTTGACTGGCATCCAAATGCTCATGATCCTCTTTGCTGGTTGTTATCACCTATTTTGTACAAATAGTTGAAACCTTATTAAGCCGCCAGTGTTGGAACACATTAGTGTTCACTTCCAGAGTATCTAGGTTTCAGATTGCAGCAGTTAGCCAATTTTGGCTAGCCAGTTTTTGTTTTTAGTCGATATGACCATGGCCCCTTGGGGGTCTGTAATAAAGTGTGCTAGTAGGAATTTTGAGTGGCTCGATTCCCCATGACTTGATTAAGCAACTAAGGTATTCCAGGGAGTTTTTTCCCTTGTCAATTATACTTTGCCTAGACGAGCTATAATCGATGAGGTTTTCTCCCGCTTCCTCCAAAGCTGGAATGCCCGATTTTGAAAATTTTAGCCATGGGGGGTTATTAGAGTCCAACTGATGTATATAAGCCTACTAGACACTATTAGAATAGGTGTTGGTCATGTCCTAGGTCCCTAGGACCCTCAGAAAAAAAATTCAAAAAATTTTTACCGGGTCCTCCGGTTTTGGGTTTTTAATTATTTTTTAAATTTTAATAAATTTCTCTATAGTTTAAATGGAGAAATTTCATTTTGTAATATGTCAATCATCCGGGATCCGAATTCAGTGATGGAAGGCTTGAACCTTAAGCCAAAAATCATTCATAATCCCCAGACCAGCTAACCCTAAGTTTCAGACAATTATTTGGCCTCATAATTAATATTTTCTCAAAAAATCAAAAAATCAAAAAATGAGAAATATTAATTAAAATATTCAAAAAATAATAAATTAGAGATAATTTAAATCTCTCCAAAAAAGTCCAAATTGAATAAAGTAAAAGTCAAAATGACATGGCAAAAAGCATTTATGTGATTGGAATCTTCACCCACCTGATTCAGATCAGTTTCGGAGCACTATGAGTGATCTACAGTTGAGAAATTCGCCCTCTCCTTTAGCTTGACGTTTTTGTGATGTGGAGGATTGCTATTTGATGGATGGAGTTTACAAGAAGGAATGGGGGGCGCCTTGCCTAGGTGGAGGCCACCTCCCCACCCTAATTCATTGCAAACTCGAGTTAGTTGGTATGTTATCACTCCAAGCCACATTTTGATTGGTTGATGACTGGAATTTGGAGTTTTGTCAAGTATTATTGGCTCCCTTAGTGCCAAATTCGAATTAGGGTTTTAGCTTAGTTATTTTGCTATAATGAAAGGCCATTTTGGCTCTCTTCTCATGGATCATTTAGCAAAGAAACTCTGGAGGAATTGTAATCGTTAATTGTTGAATAAAATTGTGACTTTGGAGGTCAATTCGTGGAGGCTCTTGGTGGCCATGCTTCATCTTGTAACGAGGTGACATTGTGTAATGCTTTTTGTACTTGAGATTCTTAAGCATAGATTAATATTTCAAGAAGGCTAACAATCTAGCACATGCATCTATATATCTATGTTTTTTGCTTGAGTATACTGGTTTTGCAGGTGTTCTCCAAGGATCAAGGTCTTTGTGTGTTTTCATCTTCACTCTATAGATTGCCAAAGAGGTTAAATCTTTTCAAGATCAAGCAACAAGAAGTCCTTGCTTTCTCCATCACCCATTCAACAAACTTTCAACCTGGTCACCTTGGTTCTAAGCGCTATCTTCTTCAAGCCATCCATTTTCTCCTTGATCTTTGTCATTGATTGCTAGTCTTTTCTTCCAACCCATAGCTCCCCATTCTTCTCCTTCTAGTTGACAGTCCACACCCTTGTCTGCTGCCCTACTTCTCTGTTTTGCAGCTGCTTTCTTCTCCATTTCTGTTGGCTGCCCCCTCTCCTCAATTCTTGACTGTCCCATCCATTTTTTTTTTTTGCAGCCATCTTCCTTGTTAGTTTTGCCCTTTTTTTTTCTTGTTTCCTGTCTCCCATTTTTTTTTTCTTGTTTCCTATCTCCCATTTTTTTTTCTTGTTTCCCTTGCTCCTCTCGTCCACTTTTCAAATCTGCCATGAACATATCAGAAAACACAAAACAATAAGTTGGTTAAAGAGTCAGTTTTCATTCATTCAAAGTTGCAAGTGACTCTAAATCTCAGTTTTAGTCTCTCTAGTTCGTCATTTTGCATTTTATTTATAGATTTTGCTTCTAGTTCATGTTAGCATTGCACTTTAAATAGTTGAAGTCCATGTTATAATCTCAAGCTTATGTTGTTCATAAAATTTCATAGTTAGATCTTGTATTAGTTTTGATTAGTAGATATCATACTTGGCATAGATAGATCTCTTAAAAAAACTAATAATTTGCATTGTCTTTCAAAGCATTTAGTCATTTTTCATGTTAGAAGCTACTTTCCATATTGTTATAGCTTGCTTTAGGTTTTACATCTCATCAAACTTCTAGGGTTTGTTACTTTCAAGTTATTTGATTTTTTAATGCTAATGGGTGTTTGAGTTGCTCCATTGTGATAGATTTCTCTTTGAGAAATAGAAGCTTTGAGAAGATTTGAAGCAAATAGAAGAAAGAAGCTTCTAATACAAGAAGCTATCAAGAAACCAAAGGGATGATCCAAACCAAAAAAGTCATTATGGATCCTTTGTAAATATTTCTTAAGAGCTTTGTTTCAAGTATATTTTGCAAGTTATATCTCTCAAAGTCCTTTCAAGGATCTCATTCCCAAGGCAATTGTATCAAATTAATAAAAAGTTAAGTGGAGGAGTCCTCCACTTTTTGGGTTCTTCTTCCCCATTTGGGGAAGAGTGTTGTGCTTTGCTTAGCTTAGATCTCTCTTTATCTTTTAGTTCTTAGATTAATATTTCATTTTTATACTCCATTTCTGGGATTGCATCCCAAAGGCCACATAGCTTTGTGGTAGCTTCTCGTTCCCCATTAGCCTCCTTGCCGAAGTTTCAGCTAGCTAGAAAGTCTCAAGGACTAGTGGTTCTAGTAATCAACCTTGTTCGGAGGTAGATCCCACTTTTAAATTAATATTGTTTGGTAGAACATTAAATTTACTTTTAGTTTGTTTCAAGTATCTTGTTTCATCTTGTTATCATCATTTTATTTTCAGTCATTTTAAAGCTTCATTTTTGTTCTTCAAGGTACAACTGTTTCTCTTTCATAAAAAGAACTAAAGTCTCTTGAACTTGGCCAAATCCAAGTCAAGAGCACTCTCTGTCGAAGAGCATTTAGTTGTTGCATTTCCCTTGCATTACGCATTTAGATTAATTAAAGTCTCTTGAACTTTGGTCTTAAGACTAAGTCAAGAGCGCTCTCTGTCGGAGAGTTGAACTGTGCTTTAATAATAAAATATTCCAACTCACATCCCTTCATAATTAATTTATCTTGGTCGATTATCCAGCACCTGTATGCTCTGCCAACCTGAAAGGGTTGGGCTAGTACTCATAAAGGTGTTGGATTTGCTAATCTCACAAGTGGTAACCTAATAAAACTTTACCCCAACCAACGAACCGGCGTTGCTTTCGAGATTTACTGAGGTTGTTTCCTAAAACAGGTGGTGCCAAAATCCCGCTGTCAGACTCGAGGGTGGTCAAGCCAATTGAACACTTACCCTCTTGAAATCTGGGTGGCTTCGACCTATCATCTAAGAGGTTACCAGTACTATTTCCGGTCTTTTGATATCCTTGCCTTTAACCTAATAATCAAGACCACTAAAAACTTATAATGTACCAAGATAATTTGCACAACTATCTCACGAACAGCTACTATCAAGACTTACTTTTCAACATCCCCCAGCACTATACAAATTTTTGACTCCATAAGGCACTGGTTATTTAAATATTATATCTTGATCAGGACCATTTGTCCTTGTGGTTTTACTTTGTCTTGTGGATGCATTATTTAAACTTCAATTCTTGAAAAGTACTGTCTTTTTCGATATCTTATTTAGCAACGTGGATTGCATCTTATCTTGTTTATCTTATTTATAATTTGGTCTCATCGCAAAAACTCCTAAACAACACCCATCCGCATCACTTCATCAAAAAACATTACAGAATATAAGAGCCTTAGTGAAACTCTTTGTAGGGACTACCCCCCTTGGCTTCATTAGGAGTTAGCCTAAACGGAGGAGTTGGGATTCACGTGACAGTACCTAGCTCATTGCTTGCCCCCAAGGCCACACCTCTCCCACTTGTAGTGAGGAGACAGCTTTCGAAAGATTTCCGCTGCTGGTGTGCATCTCGGCGGACAACACTGGTCATATTATGCCGTGTGAAAAATCCGTGTGTGTGTGAAATTTGAATATTTTAAGTTTTGGTCTACTGGTTTGAATACTATGCTGTGTAAAAAATCTGTGTGTGTGTATGTGTCAAATTTGAATATTTTATGTTTTGGTCTACTGGTTTTTCCCCACTCCAGCCTGGTTTGTCAAATTGGGATCGACTGGTTTGGTTCCAGTTACAGTTCTAATAACTATGGCCTGAATGCTATGGGCTTCAATGTGGAAGCAGGCATTTTATGACATAAATGTGCAGCTGGAGCAAAAAGAATTTCCCACAAAGATCCTGGAAAAAGGTGATAACTCAAAGTTTTCCAATTCAATGTAGGTGAAAGAAAGATTTCTCAGATTTGAATTGTGAGTAACTTAGTCCTACATATATATTTCTACGTACTGAATATAATAAGCAAAAGATTCAGCAGATTTGATGTCACTAAATTATATCCTATAATAAGACTAATTCGAGTGGTGCATTTTACATAATGTGAATGGTGAATATACATGTTAAAAAGGATGACAGCCCATCTCCAGCAGATTTAGTGAGAATACTTGATGATTCTTTGTTCTTTATAGCCAATAAGGAACTCTTGCATTTATTATTTACAGTTTTCTTTGACAGTTGGGAAATAAAAGAGTTATACTGCTTTTTTATTCTATAAGCTCTCAGATGATATTCGTTCTGTTTATATGTCTTCTCAGTCCTGATTTTCCATGACCAGCCTTCTCAGTCCTGATTTTCCATGACCAGCATTCTAACAAAAGTTCATTCAGGCATGCCACTTGATGAAATCACCATATATAATCCTTGGAATGGGCTCTCTGGCAGTAATTTTTTACCATTTTTACCACAGTTATGTCAAGATACAAACCTCCAATTGATGAATTTACATGATACTGTACAGTTTTTCTATTTCCGCGGTGCATATTACACAGGGATTCTAAATTTAAAATTGGAAAATCAGTTGGTTGAGCACTAAGTATTTGTCCAGCAACACAAATGATAGTTTGGCTTTCTTAGAAAGATACATGTTTTTAAAAATGCAATGCGCAAGAAGCCAACTATCCAAATAACAATTGCACTTGTTTGTTCATGCATTTCGGTATACAAGTTGGCATCAATAATATTTTCTCAGTTAGTCATCTACACTTGAGCATCTAACATCTTCAGGAAAAGCCATCTGAATCTCTGATAGTAATCTGCCATCAAGAGGTTTGACTTTGGACTATCACATGATTGTGTTATAGAATTAGTGGATTATATTCCTGTTAACAGAGTGTGGCCGAGGAAAATTTAGTGCCAGTACAGAAATGCCCTAAAGATACTAAAATGCCAAGCCAGTATTTCTTCATGATTATTGTGTCTTTGTGTTTTTTGCTCTATTTCCAATAATAATAGTTTGAAGACTGTTTTATGAAATCAGTAAAACATTGCTACATGACAAGAAGAATTATCAGGGAAGTCGAAGCTCAGCCATCACAAGTTGTCTTTTTCCTTAATTGTACAAAAAGCTCAATTTGTCATTTAAGTTCACCACAGAAGGAGACTTTGAGATTGAAAAGAACAGCATTGTTATGATGAAGTTTCAAGAGATTTATATGGACTGCCTAAATATGGTAGAAAGGCAACTTTATCCAGTTCTAGAATCAAAATCAAATATTTAACAAAATGCTTTCATCAGGTAATAATCAACAAAACTAACAGTCCTGCATATGCATAGATAGAAAGTGCATACACACACAGAGATTGAACCTTGAAACCAGAACGTTGAACTGCTATAGCGACAGCTTGAAACTGAGGATAGTCCTTCAATTTGGCAACTACATAAGACCTTCCAATCTGCATCCAATATCAAGTGAAAGAGTACGTATGAGTTGAGTAATTCTTTTAGTATAATGTGAACCATAACCACTAATTAAAAGTATACATGAATCCCTACAGTAGATGAAGTAAAAAGAAAATATTACAGGCCCAGAAACTAAGTGTTTAACTGAAGAAAACAGAATATCCAATGAAACGGTGAGAAAAAGTCCATAATTGTCACTATCGGCAACATCTGGGACCACTCTGAACTGAGAATGAAAGAAACCATCTCAACATGGGGCAGACACCATGCTTCCTAGTTCCAGTTCTAATATGACAGTCAACTAGTAGACGAATGACTATGCTTAGAAAGCTATACAAGGAATCTAGGGTGCCTCATCTCTCATTAATTCACTTTTCCTTGCTGTTTCCAATCTGCACAAGAGGAGTTCTTACAGATGAGCTACAGTTCAGCCTCACTTGGAGAACTTCAGGGTCTCAGGCCAAGTGCTTATTGATTAGATTAGAATTAGTTAGATAAGACAAGATAAAATAATTGTATTAATGTCCAACAAATGATCACAGAAGTAGGTCAATGGGACTGTGTGGTAGCATGATGTCAATACAAAGTGGGAGCACTAAGGCAGCTCCTACATAAAGCAAGATGTGAAACTCAATCCTAAAGCCAAAGAGAGCTAACTCCAAAGATGGAGAGCCAACCTAGAAGAGATGAGTACAAAGAGAGCCGATACAAAAGAAAAATGTACAAGGCTGGGAACTGTGATACAAAAATGGAGAATATGTAATGGCACACTGGAAGCAAGGTAAGCATCTCTCCTCACATCCGAAGACAAATGAAGAAATCTCAAGATAGTAATATGTCTAGAAGAAGAACTGGACGGACTGGAAGAAGATATATAATGGGTAGTGTGCCATCGTTGGGGATGGGGAGCCTGCTACTGTGACCTAGATGTATTCGACCGGCTACTGGGATGGGGTCGAAGTTGGGTACGTCGTTGGGGTCGGACGGACGTAGAGGTGGTATGTCGAGTCCTAACTGATCTGCGGTCAGAGATGGTATTGTCCTATTCCGGTCTCTTGGTGCCCCTAGAGGAGGGGAGCACCGAAAAGAAGGAAGTGATATGCCGAGTGGAGGTTGATCCTAACTACGAATGTCGCTGGAGGAGGAGGAACCAAAGCTAGAGGGCCTCCTGCAAGTATAAGGCCAGACATCTTTGGTCCAGATACCTAACAAAACTAGCCAAAGATTGGAACTCCGCAAGAAGGTCCCTACAAAGACAATGAATCGTTCACAAATCTCGTAATAGATGGGACACCGAAAAATGAAATGCTCCTCGATCTCGACCTCTCAAAGATCGCAAATCTGGAAGATCCTATATGATCGGTTGATCTGGTGATCTATCTCAACCCTGAGACTATGAGAAACCACTTTGAATGCCAAAAGGGATACGAAGAGCATGTGTCCAATGGCGGAGTGTGTAATGGGGCCAAACGATGAGGCCGTCCCTCAGATTCATGAAATGTGCAGCATAAAAGGCCACCTTTGGATGTAACCCGCCCTGGGGGTTGGTCCAAGTAACCAACACAAACTGCTTATAGATGTGATCTTCGGTGATTTTGTTCAACTCCTGCCTGGTAGGTAAGAGGCGACCAAGCGCATCCAAGGAATACGAAAATGGAGGAAGTCAATCCATCGCAATGCCAACTAATGCTGAAAGATCTGTGACCCCTACGTACCAAGATCTAGTACGGCCCAAAGGGCTAGCCAAGGCAATGGACTGCGATGAGATATAGGCTAAGTACGGTATCAATTGCGCCCTTACACTGAGTCAAGGAAGCTCCAAAGACGGAGTAAGAGTGTAATGTCCTCTTCTGCACCAAAGACCATCCCGCTAACCTATCTAATTCCCATAAGTTTGAGCAAGTACTGACATTCAGGGAATTGACTGAGGACTGATACCATTCGGAACAAAAGAAGATCTTAATCAATGTTATTAGGTCATCAGTAGATAAAAGAGGGCCACGGAAACTAGGAGCCACTTACATGCATTACATGCGGGCCATATTTCATGATGCATGCACAAAAGTATCTTAAATTAATCCTACATGCATACAGGAAGCACTGCATGCAAGTCAACTGAAAAATAGAAGAGAAAAGCAACTTAGGCATGCAAAAGTTAGGGCATGCAATGTCAAAGTTATAAAAGAAGGAAAAAGCGAATGGCTAGGTCTGCTAATTTTATTATTGATTTGTGAATTCGATTTGGAGAGCTCTGAGAGCCAAGTTAGGGTTGAGGGCACATTACTCAACCATTGAGTGTATTTCGGCAGCAAAATCTATCTTCCCTAGTCACTTTCAAGGTTGGATCATACATGTTCAACATTACTATTCATCAAGTACATCTTAAACATCAATCTTCAGCATTCTTCTGAATTCAAAGCTACATATTGGATCAAGAGAGCTCGCCCTCTTGCATGGGCGACTTGGACAAGTCATAAGATCTTCATATATTGACAGACAGCTGCTATTTGGTCTGCATGCATCTTCCATCCTTCCAAGAGGGCCAGTATTAGCCTAATTATTGAATACATGCTTCTACTTTGGCTTCAGAAGAGAGATATCATCATTTCATATTTCGGAAGGGCGCCTTTCCTTGCATGGGTGACTTTCCTTGAGGAGGTTCACGCTTTTTGACCCAGAGCTCTTGCATGGCTTGCATGAAGCCTCCATACTGATCAGAGGGCCATTATAACCCTAGTACCTGCTTCCTGGAGCTATCGCACATCATTGGAGCATTTATTATTCAATTTAAAGTCTGAAGGCGCCATTATTGCATGTGCGAATTGTCTGACAGAGTTCATCTCCTATCTTGGCTGATACTCAGTGCGTGACTTGCATGTCTGCATTTTATTGTTCTACAGCTCAAGCTCAAGCCATTGGTATGTACATGCATCATTTCTAGTTTGATCTTCTTTCATATTTGATTACTTGGGTTTTTAGGGTTTATACAACCCATGCATTTTTGCATGCATTCATAGTTTTGTACATGCATTCATATTTCCTTTAAGTATTGGGTAACAAGACCTCAAGCAAACAAACAACCACATCAGAAACTCTACAAAAAGACAGAAAATATCAGTTGGGATATTACAAAGAGTGAGATAAGACGCAACACAGCCTCAAGCCGGAAGGGGCAGGCACCGAACTCTGCAAGTATGATGGGCTGAGGAACTATCTACTTGCATCTGATGATGCGACGGAGGAGGAGGAACTGCACTTTCTCTATCGAAGCCCAATCATATTCTGTATTTTCGAAGAATATGCCTAGTTTATTAAAAGGTACATATTTTGTAATTGTAAATCCAATTCTAGGAGAATCTTGTAACAGTAAAACTCACCTCACTTTCACTTGCCATTCCACCTAACTCTCACCTACCAAATTTTGTGCTCTTATTATGGCCAATGAAATATGTAGTGTATAGTTCGGCAATTTCTATCATGTGCTTTCCTTCTTGTGTGGGTGTTCTCGATGTTGTTCACCTGTGCACATATCAATTGGTATTAGAGCCTAATGATTACGCCCACAATTACCAGATTCAGCCTTCCTAGCCCCATATCTGAATCCGAATCAGCAAGGAATTGGGGGTCCATATCCGATTCTTCAAGATTCAAACAATTGCTTGAGGGATCCATTTCTGATTGTGGGATTCGGATCCTAATCTAGGATTCGGTTCCAAAGTCAAGATTAGGTTCCAAAGTCAAGGAAAACGGTTCAATAACTTGAAATTTCAAAATGGCAGTAAGGATTTGCAGCCTGAGTTTTAACTTTTGCTAAACCACAGAGTCATCTTACATTACATAGCTACAAGGCATTTTGAAGAATATGCCTAGTTTATTAAAATAGATCTCATAATTGATTCCCAAAGTAAGTGATATAGATCATAGCTATGAAAAAGACTGTTATCACATATATAGTAGCCGGGCTACCATACATTATTTTTTTCATTCCAGTACACTATTCAGCCAGTTCCCTTGCATTTGAGATGCCGAGATGAGCATCTATATTGGATCACTATCAGATTGTGGACAGCAGTTATATTCCCCATGCCATGACTGAGTTTCAGGACACTCAGAGAGATGACCGATGTAGCCATTATACCATTGGGACAGAGCAGACAGTAGTGCCCAGAGTTACAGCAGCAGTTCCAGAGGACAGATGATGGTACAGGTTGATGTGCATTCAGGTATATGACTCAACAGGTATATTACGGTGTTATGGTTAGATTGCTTTTATACTTATTCTTATAGCATGTCTTAGCACTTAGTGTCATGATCTGGCGATCATATAGATATATGGACCTGGTTGATCTATTATATATATTATATTGTCCCTACTCAGACTTAGAAGTTCACTATTCATACTCATTGGTACATACCCTCCTTAGGGAGAATAGAGGTGATCATTCCACCATACCTTGGCTTGCTAGTGTTGGCTCCATTATTTCATTGTCTTCATCCATCCATGGCCTACCTTTTAGATTATCACCCTGACTTACTACTTGACTAGTGACATGGAGGACTTTTCCCCACTGTAGCCTCTGTATTGGATGAGCTTCCTTGTTTATTGTGTCTCGGCTCTGAGTTGGTGACAAAACTTACCTATGGTGAGTTGGAGTTCCTTGGAATTCCCCCTAGTCACTAAAGTTGTGTTGGCTAAACCTGAAACTTTTAGTGCTGCCATGAATACAAAATCTGGAAAAATGAAATGCTATATCTTGTATGAAAAGCCCATTCATGCAATGTGTTTTTTAAACACACATGAATGAAAGGAATGCCAAATGAAAATGGCCATGAAAAATAAAATGTTATATCTTTTGGAAAAATGAATACCTAGGTAAACAAGCTGTCCATGACACACCTAGAAGTGCTCAGGTAAACAAGTGCCTTAAAAACACACCTGCAGCAGAAAGCCTAAAAGAAAAAATGTAAATCTATGCAATGTGTTTATAAACACACATAGATCAAGGCTATGGAAACTTCAGGCCCAAAAAGCAACGGAACTTAAATGCTATATCTAAACAATTGCTGGCCTTATTTGTATTATGGATTGTGCGCATCTGTGAAGGTGAATAAACCCTCTTTAAACAACTCATCCATTTGTGAGACACCGCCATTCCCTGTGTTATTGCTCATTCAGTATATACTATGGTGTATTCCCTTTCCCTTGCCAAAGTGTCACAAAGTCAAGACAGTTGAGTCATCCCTTAGCCTAGCCAGTTAATTTAGCCTTCACCCTTCACTAGCAAATTGATCACAACTATGAAGTGAGTATGATCCTGAAAGTCTAGTCTGAGTAATAATAATAATTAACGACACTATATATTCGGATGTAGATCGCCAATCATGATCATTATGTGTTATAATTGCTATTTGAATAAGTTGTAGAGCATGTATTAACCTTGACACTTTGCAGCAGCCTTGGATGATGGTCTGAGTTATATTTGGTCTTGGTTAGACCTAGTTTGACCATGGAGGACCATGGGACATGAGATGTTAGACCTTATGATGATATGGATAGATGATATATGGTCTATGTACACATACATGATGATTCTATGCAGCAGCTACAGGGTTATGATGATGATTATTGGGATACAGCAGTATTTGATCATTTACAGATCATTATTATTGGCCTTGTTCTGGTATATTGGATATTTATTTTGATCATGCAGAGACTCATATGGTGTATGAGTACACATCTTGGATAGATTTGGACCTTCTGAGTCCAATGGAACAGTTTGTTTTCAGTTCCGGGCACTCACAGTGATGATTGAGCCTCAGTAGGCTGTCCCAGGGCAGTTTTGGTCTGTTGGAGGCCCTGTCGGAGCAGATGTGATTTTTATCCGGATGACCTAGGGCGCTGATGATGGAGGGGGTGGTCCAGCCACTTGTTTTTACCATATTACCCCCCCTTCCGGACACATTGGTGCCCTCACCTTGACAGCGCCATCACTCCAGGAGGCTGTTTGGGGCAGTTTCACGCTTCCCGAGGCATTTCAGGATTGGTAGAAATGGCTATTGAGGAAATCGATTTGGGCTACTGAGGCAAAGTTATGGCATGGGATGATCAGTGATGATAAATCGAGGTCTTCCACACCTTCTCCAGCAGTTTCAGCTTCATCGGGGCCCGCATCCATCACTTATGGCACTTTCTGTGGATTTTCTGAGGTCTTTTGAGGACCACGACTTCACTATGGAGGCACGATTTGGTACATTCATGATTATTTTTTGGTTATTGTGCTATGGGGATTGACCAAGGAGGGATAAAATTACCCCTTGGACCCACCATAAGCCTTTTATGATATTTCATCATCATGATTTGGTGGGATTCCCCTCTTCTAGGGCGATTTTGTCCACCTATATTATATTTTATGTGTGATCCATGTATTATGTTGTTGAGCTCATCTCAACCATTGATTAGACATTTGTATCTTTTAATCTTAGCCACTCATTCAAAAAGTGGTTAGGGTTTTGGTGCCTCTCCTTCCTATTTAAAGGAGAGAGCCTCTCATTGTAAGGGGTCTTTGGCTCTTGGATTATTGGTATAGAAAAATATTCTTGTGGAAATTCTTGTGGTCTCCTTTGCATCTGGTGTTCTTAGATGGTGATTGGAAAGTCTATTGCAACCTAGCATTTGGAAATTGCGGCAAGATCTATCTTTTTTGGAAATCATTGTTTGTCTACAGGAGGGCGACTTCAACAAGGGCGATTTTGCAAGGCTTCTTCAAATCGACTTTCTTGGCATTCGCTTGTATCAGGGGGTTATCATTAGCATCATTGTGATCTATGCTATCTTTCTGTTACTTCTTTTGTGGCAATAGTCTTATCTCTTGATGCATCAAATCTGATATTGTTGACGTTTGTTGTGCAGGAGAGAGGGCGCATTGGCTTCTTGGACCAAATCGACTTGCATAGAAACTACCTCAAAGCTTCTCAAATTGATCGGGTTTGCATAGATCATCATCATCAAGGCATCTACAAGGTTACCCAGGTAAGATCCACAGGTTTGTTTCTCTTTCCTTTATCCAATCCATTGACATAGCTCATAAATTGTTGAAACCCTAAATATCTTAAAACCCCCATTTTACATTTTCTCAGATCTACTTAGATCTAGTGGGTTGTTGGGCATAATACTGAAAACCCACCTCTATAGCATCCAAGGCATCCCGGATCTATAGTTTGGTGAGGATTGGCTTCCATTTGATCCCCTTCCCAGGCCAACTTAGCCTCTCCCAAGCAAGGCGCACTTCACTAGTTGGGCAAGTTGACCTAGATCTAAGTGGTGGGTGTTTGAGATTCCACTTGATTTGACATCTACACATCAAATAACATACACCCAGGTTGTCACTTTTCTGAAATTTACCTTGTGGGCCCTATTCCACATTTTAAGGGATTTAATCCCCATTTTGGACCACTTGGAATACTTAAACTCAGATCTACTAAGATCTAACCGGTGGATTGCCACGAAATTATAGATCCATACTCCTACCTGACTGATCTACCCGGATCTAAAATTTGGGTGCCATCCGACTTGTCTTGACCCACCTAAACCCCACTTTCAGCCTCCTTGGGCAAAGTCGCACCACCTTGGAGAAGTGAGTTCACTCACTTCTAGGAACTAGGTACTTGAGATTATTGCAAATCTGAAACCGGAATAATTCAAAACCTAGGTCTAGACTATCACTTTGTCAAATCTTGCCTTGGGGACAGCATTCCTTGTTTTAAGGGATTGTGGTCCACTTGGGTCAAACCTAGATCTAGACACATTCAACCATCAAGACCTATATTGCCCACTTATCTCATGTTGTAGGAGTCCTAAACCATAAGTCAACCCCACTTTGACTCCACTTCCCAATTCCCAAGGCACTGGTTTCTCTACAAGGTAATTCAACTTTCCTAGATTGTTGGATTGACTTGTGGTTTGACCTATGCATGGTAAACTATACCTTTGAAGACATCATGAACCATGGTCAAGCTTGTCATCTGTACTAGTTAGCCCCAATTGAACCCCTAAACTACCCTGCATTGGACACGGTTCCCAAGGCAGTGGATCTTCCAACATTGAACTAGTACACTCATCCTAGATCTCACTTCAAACATTGTAAGTCACTCTCACATCAACTATGAACCAAAGCTATACCCATTGAACCCCTCACTTGGCTTGTGACTTCATCCTTAGGTCTAGGAAAAACCATACACCTAACTTCACTTAGAAATACCCTGATTTGGTGTCTTGGTTTTGACCTCTCCTGTCGGGAGTAGATCGGGTCTCCCCCTTTGTTGTCTGGGCTAGATAACATAAAGCGAAGGTTGCCTCGACTGGCGTGACAACCATATATATTGGAGGTCGAGGTGATCGTGGTTGCACCTTTTGAGTTGCCCTTCCCTATTGCCATCCATGACTGGATCCATCCATAGGGGTAACTACAGTTTAGGTGATAACAAAGACTTCCTGGACACATAAGAGTAATCATTTGGATTTGACCTACAATTAAAACCCATCATCATAATTATATCACCTGCACTAAATAAAGACCACATAAATACTTGCAAAAAGATTATTAAAGTGTTGGCATAAAAGGGTAATGGGACAACATATTTTCATCATGTGTTCATTCCTACACTTGTCATGAACCCCTTCCTAAAAGATGACATGGTTACAAGTAAGGTTTAGACGGGATTTTGGAAACCTCATTCTGTTGAAACAAGTTTTAAACAAAAAAGCTACAAAGGACAATCTCTACAGCTTGCAAGCCTAAATCCATCGAAACAAGTTTATCGACCTGGAATCTAGAACAAGCTAAACAATTCACATGTGACAAAGCAATAGTACCATAGGTTGATCTGCACCTACATTACTAGCCCTACCAAGAAATAGAATCCATGATGTTGTTATGAATCATTTGAGATTTGAGATTTAATTTGTTTGTTTTTCAATTTCAATATAAAATTAAAATTTGTAAAATATATTAATAAAAAATTAGGGTTAAAGTTCTAAATCCCCAATTCTAATTTTGGGAAGAGTGTCGCACCCACACCGGATTCTTCAGTTGATTCAGATCCCACCCACGGTTGATGTAACATATTAGGCTACTTTAGGGCTCTGCAATGCAGGTCTTTCTCGGAGCTTCGCCTACCAAAAATTCCACCTTGAACTCTCAACACAACAGAGGCCTCAAGCAACATCTGCATGGGTGAGAGCAAGACATCATTTACAGGTAACCAGTGTGTTTCCCTCTTAAATTTGTAAAATGTCCCTTTATTTGCACATATTTGTGCAGAGATCTCATTGTTTCCAAAATCAAAAGAGTCTCTAGAACTGTTTAAAAGTATTCATATGCAGGAATAGTTTGAGTAAGAATGGAACTGTGTTCATAGAATTGAGAAACTTGACGTTCCGGTCCCTACTCTAGGATCATCATCAGGAGACCATAATGAAGCCTGAGAAAGATTGTAAAATTGCTTAGAATATAGGAAATAAATATATGTTAAACCCTAAATTTGCTAATGTGTTAATGGAGTGTAACGTTGGCTAGGCTGTCTAAAATGTGTAATTATTTTGGAAAATGATCTTTTATTTCAGAGGGGGTTTGACTAACCTAGAATTCAAAATTTTTTATTTTAAAAATCTCTAACCCTAATGTCAAAACCTAAGTTGCCAAGGTACCCGTACCCAGGGGTACGGTACACGTACGGTCGTACCCGTACCGGGTACTTGGGTACCCGTAAGGTACATCTCCTGCCGTACCCTGACGTACCCCATACAGTCGTACCCGTGTTTGGGTACTCGGGGGGTACGGCCGACTCAATAAAATGCAATCCGCTGGGGAAAATGTAATGACCCCCAACCAAATCTGAACTAATTTTTCACTAACTGCGTATGGAGTCTGGTTCAAGACGTATGTCAAACACTTTGCAACACTGTTCAAATTCCACTGAATATTGTCCATATCTGGTAAACTGATTTTGCATTGATTTACAATTAATGTTTTTATGGTTTTATGTTCAGCACTCATAGTACATAATTTGACTACCAAATGTGCACATAAAAATTATACCTATGTATTTAATAGTGAGAAATACACTCACATCAATCCAGGAATATATTTGCAATTTTTTATTTCCTGTAACAGCAGTACAAATAGGTGTTTAAAATCAGATTTCAAGTGTCCTTTCAGGTCTGAGTTTGACTGTTTGTTACAGCTGCTTGGTAGAATGATTTATCAAATTTTATGTAACTTCCAGTATTCCAATTGATATCTACTGAGTCTATAATTTATCAAATTTTATGTTTCAAATTTTCAATTTGAATGTTCATTGTTCAATGAATCATTGAATTTAGAATTATAAATCATGATTCATAATTTATGGAGAAATCTGAAATATGATGTGACTGTGACACACACACACACACACACACACAATACCCTTGACGTACCCAAGTACCATGTTTCAAAAAGTGGCGTCCCTGTACCCGTCCCCGTCCCCATACCCAAGTTTCCTGGCAACTTAGGTCAAAACTTAAAAGGTTTATAATAGTTAGACTATTCTTAAAAATTTTAATTATTTTTATTTTTATTTTTAAGTCTTAAGGATACCTAAAGTTAAGGAGAATAAAAGGAATTTATTTCTAAAGGATTATGGTAATGAATAATTTTTTTTTGTTTATATGTTTTATGTAGAATGAAACCTACATTAGGTTAAAAGGTTATTTAGGGAGAAAGGAAAGTCACAAAAAAGGATAAGTTATATAGGAAACCTTAATTATTATTAAATGTTCAATTAATAATAAATTATAATTAAAGTTTAGTAGAAGTTAAAAGTTTTTAATTAAAAATTGCTAAAAGGACAATTCATTAACCTTTTATTATTATTAATTATTCAATTAATAATAAACAAAGTTTTTTATATATACTATTGTTAAAATTAAAATCATTTTCTTTTTATACTAAGGTCTCTATCACTAAAATATTTTGTTAAAAGGAGGGGTTAGCTTAACTAAGGATCAAGGTGTATCCCTCGGTAGGGAGTGAAGAAGAGGTATCCAAGTATTGCTAAGTTTAGTGCCGGCGTCTCTATTGAGGCAGTCTTGGGTACTAAAAATCTCGATTTTCTCTCTCACCTTTCCTTTCGTTAGGTTTTCCTCTGGCGATGACGATAGCATTTTCTAAACAAATATGATGTTAAGTGTGAG
Source organism: Larix kaempferi (assembly GCA_027924585.1). Taxonomy (NCBI): domain Eukaryota; kingdom Viridiplantae; phylum Streptophyta; class Pinopsida; order Pinales; family Pinaceae; genus Larix; species Larix kaempferi. The sequence continues at coordinate 12,581,229 of BSBM01000085.1, read as the reverse complement.
TGTTCTGCTAATGCGAACTAGACTCAAAGAACATTGTGCAGACCTTAGACCTTAGAACAGTGCCAAAATGCAGGAAATAAGCCACAGGTCAGGGACTTCCATGCTTTCAGCCCCATCTTGCCTACGCAGTTGTTTGAGTACTGGGGACTAGGTTATGTTGATCCCTTTGTACCAACCAAAAGGACACAAGAAAAGTACATTATAGCGACCAAAGACTTGTTTACAAGGTAGGTTGAAGCAAAAGATGTCCAGAATGACACATCAACCACAACTGCAAAAAATTTATTCAAGTCTCTGCTCTGCAACTTTGGTTGTCTCAGTCATATCAAATCGGATGGAGGAACACACTTTACAACAAATCTGATCAAAGAATTGCGAATGTTTAATATGATGCATTTCAAGAGAAATTTGTACTACCCTAAAGAAAATGGACAAGTGGAAAGAACTAATAAGATGCTAGTATTAGCACTAACAAAGGTAGGTGATTCAAAAAGACGGGACTTGGCAGACAGATTGCATGTTGTCCTGTAGGCATATAGGCTAAGCATGGAAGAGAGGCACAGAACACACTACCTTCAGACTTGCATTCGGTAGAGAGGCCATTATGCCCCTTGAATATTGGGTTCCATCTTTTGAGGATTGCAGTGGAACAAAGGTGGCCAAGACCCAAATCCATCATGAACAAAATAGAGGAGCTCGAGCACTTTTGACAAAGATTATAGTCTTAGTATCAGTGGGTTAGAACAGAATGACAAGAAACTCAAGGGAGACACTTTTGAGGATGGACGGCATGTCTTATTATATGAAAGGAAGTTGAATTATGTATGCCTTGGACCATACAAGTTGAAGCTGTTGTTTGAGAATGGATCAACTAAGCTAGAGACATTCGAGGAAATAAAATACCAGAGCCAAGTGAATTTCTCTCGGCTCAGACCAATTCACAACTAAGAGGACAACTTGGAAGTAGAGCCCAATCTAAAACCAACAAAAAGAATGTCCTATCCATGGATAAAAAGGGCCACCCATGAACAAAATAGTGATAGATTGGCAGCCGAGTACAAATATAATACATTTTCACACATGTTCACTATACTAAGTCTCATCAATGGTGCTTGATGTATCTTTTATTTTAATTCTGTGATATAAGACAATTTTCTCCCAAAAACACATCAGGCATTTATATGAAATTGTCATTTTATAAAACACACGAATCTGCCAGTACAAACAATGTAAACTCCTGCATTATTTTAGTTCTAGGATTCATCTCATGCTCAGTCAACAAGAACAATTATTGCGTATTTCCCAAAGGTATATAGACGGTAGCAAAATAGCTAATTTAGCCACTTATTCGAGTCAAAAGGACGAAATAAATAAATGCAAAATACATAGATAATGTATATATATGGTACCAACCGTTCTACCAACGAGGAATGCAGCTGTCGCACCAGCAGTAGATCCAATGGAATCCGCAATAAAGCCAATAGTCAGCCCAAACAGGTAGCCACCTCCAAGCTGAAATACAAATTTTATCATGAAGAACAAGTGTAAAATCATGACATTGCTAACAAAATTTTAAACACATAACATTGATATGCATTTCTTTAAATGACAGAACAGATGAAATTGAACAAAGAAAAAGTACTTAATTTTCAGAACATAATGCTGCTCAAATATGTATCATTTTCATCATTGCAAACTGTTATGTCTCTGTACTCAGATTATTGGTGGAATGCAAAGAAACAACACTGATTTTGTGTGGCGCAATGAGGCATTTATCAAAGCAGTAAAACCTAATAGCGAATGGGCCAACTGAATAGATACCAATCTAGCCTCTTTTTGAGTTAAAAGGTTTGACTCATACATAGAAAAAGGAACAGACTGCAACTTGCAATGTTAAACTATGCTATGGAGAATATGCAAGAGACAAGGAGACAGCTTGAATGAGAGATGTATTATCAATAATGTTCACCAAATTACATAAAGTGGTGTTGTACATATATATCTAGTAAGTTTTATTATTCCTGTTAGGAGCCGCTCACCTAATTTACCTAATTTCATAAATGCATTAACATAAATGCCATTTATTACCTATGAATTATTTCCATTTTATGATATTATTACTTTAGTACATAACATTAAATATCCTTAGATAAATAAACATTACAATATCTAACACCCCCTCCTAATGTTTATTTCATTTTCCACAACTCCTAACATTTCTCAAAAAATTTCAAACTTACCCTTGATGAATGCTTTGATAAAGATGTCTACCACTTGATCTTGAGACCTGCAATAAATCAATTCTATCTCTTCATTCTACATTTGTTCTCTGATATAGTAATGTTGAATTTCAACATGTTTTGTTTGCGAACGATAAATTGGATTCTTCGTCATCTTGACGGCACTTCGGTTGTCACAGTGTAAAGTTGTTGGATGCATCTATGGAAGCTTCAAATCACATAAAATTCTATGTAGCCACATTGTTTCACATGTTGCTCCAATGGCTGCTTTGTATTCTACTTCTATTCTTGTGAGAGCTATCGAAGGTTGCTTTTTACTTGCCCATGAAATCAGTCCATTACCAAGAGTAAAAGCATAACCTATTGTAGATTACCAAGAGTTTGGGCTCGAAGATGTCTTTCTACCTTGAACACATCTTGGAACTACAGGATGGCATCATCATCTGCCCCCCATACAAACGCAGGCATTGGACGCACTCTCTCAAGATTCCTTTGGGACAGCTTCGGGTGGGATCTCATCAACTCCGGGTGGAAACCGACCACCATATACCACAATCTGATAGGATCTACCAGGTGTGTCACCTGCAGCCTCATTTTTAGGTGCACCCTATACTATGAGATCATAGGACATTACCACTGCCTCTAGAGAGACTCGGGTGGTTCCCTCTTGACTTTCTTTCAACATTAGGACCAGAGATGCCTAGCCCTCTTCATTAGGGAGATATTCAGCCACAAATCTCAGTTCCTACACACCCCACCTCACCTTGAGATGACCAAGACGATCATGTCATACTTTCATGTGGATCATTCAAAACAGAGCAACAAACGGCAAGTTGAGTGCCATAGTACTTCAGATAGTATAGTGGTGAGACCCTGGGCCTCCCCTCAGCCTCCCTCTTTGGGAGTTCGACCGATATCTTTGAGACCTGCTTGGAGGTGTTGAACAACACATTAGTCCACACACCCCCAGAGCGTCAGAAGGACCAGTTACCGACAGATTTGGTGCAGGGCACCTCCCACTAGTCAGATCCCTTCCCAGCCCCAGCGGAGTAGTCAAAGGTTTATCCAAAGTTTCGTTCTTTCGACCTCGAATGCTAGGAGTATCCCTCACTCCTACATCCCCCCAAGATCATAAAGCAAGACTCAATGGCTCCATAGGACTCTAATAGTGATTGAGAGGCAATGCCCCAAAAGCCTCCATTGCCATCGACTATTAGACTCAAACATTCTTGACTTCATCGACCTCATCCTTGTCTTCTCCTATGCCACTATGCCTTAACACAACTTTATACATGTTTTTGAGGAGTCTTACTACTTGTATCTTTCTTTCTTTATTTCATTTTATTTTATATTAGGTTTAGCTCCAACATTATCTAGGAGTTGCGTTTGCACTCCCACATTGTAGTTATACCGATTATATCCATGTAGTCCCATTGAGCTACTTTTGCGGTCATTTGTTGGACCTTCATAAGATTATCTTATCTTCATCTATATCATCTGCCCAGTCTGAATCTAAAAAGCCTTTCAAGATCATGTTATCAGTCTTCTCAAGTACAACGCGCCAAACTGTAAGGTACCTTTGATATCCAAGTAGTCTCTTTGTTGCACTCCAATGTGTCTCTCTGGGGCAGTTTAAAAACCTTGATAACATACCCACTGCAAAAGCTATGTCTAGTCTAGTTGTGGTAAGATATATCAATCCTCCTAGAAATTGACGATAAAGCAATTCATTAACACCTCAAATTTATTATCTTTCAAAAGCTTTAAGTTTACCTCCATTGGTGTTTTGTTAGGATTACACTCTTCCATTCTTAACTTGCTCAACAATTCTGAAGCATACTTTGCCTGTGAGATGAAAATCCCATTTGGTTTCTGCAAACTTTAATACCTAAACAATAATATAATAATTCCAAGTCATTCATATCAAATGATTTGCAAAGATTTTATTTTATTTTTCTTCCTAAATCAAATCATTACCACTACCAATAAGGAATAAGTCATAAACATATACAACCATAATGATAATTTCTTCACCTAATTCTTTGATATACAACAGGATCAAAATCACTTCTCTTGAAACCTCTTGATTTAAGGGACATAAAACTTTTCATACCATGCTCGAGGGGCTTGCTTAATCCATATAAATCCTTCACCAACATACATACCAATTTTTCTTCTCCTTCAACTACAAATATTTCAAGCTACTTATTGCCGCCGAAAACACACCTGGGGTTAAAGTGGCAGAAATCTTCAAGCCACTAAGTGTGTCCTTGGGGGCAAGCCTCGAGTCAAGTACTATCACTTGAATCTTGACTCCTTCGTTTATGCAAACTCCTAACGAAGCCAAGGGGGGTGGACCCTAAAGGTTACTAAGGCTGACTAAGCTAATTAGTTATGGTGGATGAGTTAGTTTTTTTTTAGGAGTTTTTTAACAATAAAATTGATACAAGAGATTTGCAATAAAATTAAAGGATAACAACATAAAAATTAAACATGTTCATCAATCCATTCAACACATGATAGAAATTGAATACAGATTATAATGATAAAGCAAAAAGACCAGTGTTGATAATGGAGTCAAAAAAGTGTTGTTGTAATGCTTGAAATGAAATGTTGTGTGAATGCTCTTGGTCAATTTTAAATTAATATGGAGATGAGTGTATTATTAGGGGGAAGGGGGATTCCCAATATACCGTGAGGTACTGGAAATATGTTCGGATTATGGCAAAGGTGGCTTCTCACTCAGAAATGTGGGCTGGATCGAAGTCTCTGGGAGGTGTTCAACATAACACCAAACGAGGGTGTAGTCTAACGGTATCCTGAGGTCGCTACCCAGTGGTTCCCCGCTTCCTTTGAGGAATTTCCCCACACAATGCCAAAAATCGATACGTCGAACTTTCATATATGGGAGGTTAATTGAAAAAAAGTGAGACTAATTACTAGTCACTAAGTCCCTTTCTAGTATGATCGATCTGTTCAGTCGAGGCTACAGTGATCTAGAGCATACTCAGGACAAAACCTTGTTAGTTTTAAAAGTTTTTTTACAACGTTTTCTTCTTTATTAAGAACCCCAAGAGTCTCTTTTCTGGCCAGTACTCGAGCAAGCCCTTATCCTGAACTCCGTACTTCGGGAAAGAAAGGGGGGTTAATTAAAAGTAAATGACTAAAAAAATAAAATGTTATCTAATTACTACACTACCGAGGTAGTGGGCTAGTATCCGATTACTTTTGCAAAAGATAAAACAAATTGTATTGAAAAGTATATGGTCTGCAAAAAACAAGATAAAAAAGTTCTTAAGTCCTGAGTGAGTCAATGGCCCAATATTTGGATTGGACCACGACGTTAAATTTTAATTAATCTTGGTTGATTTTAGTTAAACTAAGCTAATGTAAAAATTATTAGGTTGAAAAATGACAACATCCACAAAAAAGGAACCGACACCAAACCCCCCTTGGGGAATGAGAAGCAAGCTTTGTGAGCTTGCTTCCAAAAATACTTTTTATTATAGGATTACAATGTCAATCTTGAAGTGAAAGAACTCCTCTTTCTCCTTATAGATCTTGGAGAAAAGAGGTTACAAATAATTGAGGCAAAGTTTGGAAGGAAAGGTAAGGTTCAAGAAAGTCTTGGATCTTCCAATCTGGTCAAAATGAGTGCTACAAAGACTTTTTTCTGCTGTCATGCAACAAAAACCAGCAAACAAATTAGTAGCAAAAGGTGCCCAAAATCACTTTAAAAGTGACTTGGGCAAAATCAAAAAATGCTAAAAAATTCTAAGGTAAGAAACTAGTTGACTAAAGCAAAAGAACTAAGATGGATTGGCTAAAAAGCCAACCCTCTTAGGGTCTTGGACAACCTTGAAAAGGAAGCCAATGAAGCACTTAAGTTGCTTGATTTTAAAGAAAAGACACTTTCAAACAAGCTTTAAATTTTACGTGAATAACTTGCTCAAAGACACTTTTTCAAAGCTAGATCCAAAGGAAAAATGATAACCTTTTAAAATAACTTTAGATCTATGCATAAAAATCAGATCTATTCTTTTGATAAGCTTGCTAAATAAATCAGATCTGAAAGTACCAAGAACCAGTAACCAAGAAGAAGTTAATTTGAGAAGAGAAAGAGTAAGGAGAGCAAAGCTTGTTGCCGGAAAGATCAACCAAAAAGGCTTCTTCGTGGAGTGTCGAGGGACAATGTATTATAATGTTATTGGAAATGGAATGGAGTCAAACTAGATCAAAACCTCCTCCAAGGTTGGCAACCTGAAAACTAAATCACAATCTTGCAAACAACCCGGTGAGATTTGGATATATGTATGCAAAGAGACAAAAATAACATACAAATAAACTTATTTAACATGTAAATCTTAAACCTCTAAACATATATATAAAAGATGGAAATGAATAAGTAATCTTACTTACAAATCTCCATTCCTATTGATTCGGAGGAATCCTTCAAAGGCCAAGTCTATGAACGGAAGAAGCAGAGAATTGAACCAAAGCCAAAGTTACCTCATGAACAGCATGACAATGTTGATCCACACATAAATGCACTACACATTTTAGCCTCCAAAGCTTTCTTTATTACCAATGCAAAATACAACAAATTACAAATCCAAGCCTACTCTCAATTCAACTCTAACTAATCTTGCAATGAGAGGGATGCCTTGCTTAAATAGCAAAATGAAGAGAGAGGGGCGCACTAGTGGAGAGACTTGGGCCAAAGAATATGGCTTGATTAAGGGGGTTGCCACCACTATTTGGGCTGCCCAAAACTCAGCCCAAAATCTGCCTAAAAATCAGCTGCAAAATTCATAAATTATGGGCCCCCTTCCTTGGGAAATGCGTCCCCCTTAAGAGGAATGCGCCCTCCTTAATGTGGGGAATAGATTCCCTTATTAAGTGCTGCCATAAACTTGCCAAAATCAGCTCTTACATCCTCTTAATCAATTCTGATCCAAAACTCTTCCAAATCCCAACAAATTAGGAAATGGATTTTTTCATATTTTTCATTTTTTTGCATTTTTTCTCTCTTTTTTGACTTTTTTTATAATAAGTGAAAAATAAAGCACCTAACCACTTAGGAAAGTGGGTTTTGGGGTATAGTAGATGCTCTGAACTTGAAAATGAGCACCCCCATGGCAGAAAAAACCCCTAGACCACATTTTTTTATTTTTTTTATTAAACCATTAAAAAATGGCTTGTTTTTACGGAAAAATATTTTTTTCTTGGAACTTAAAAAAAACCTAGGGGGACCTAACACATGTTCATACGACTCAAATTTAATGCCTAGCATGGTTTAATACATTGACACTTAGGCTCTAATAACCTCCTAAGGCCTAAACACCACGCCGACCACCCCAACTTTGGAGGATTGAGTGAAAAACTCGAAAATTATTAGTCATTTGTTCAACAACAAATATACAAGGGAAAAAAACACTCTGGGCTAGTCGGATTAATGTTCAAGTCCTAGGAAGTCGTGTCTTTTACATACAGCTACCATGCTAGCACATTTTATTACAATTTCCTCGAGGGGGTATGAACATGTGGTACAAAAAATAAAGGGCCTAGAAGGCCTGATGGACTTCTGAACTCTGATAATGAACATTTTGACATGTTCAAGCTTTGTCGGCTCACTCGGAATCCACTAAGTAAAATTTAGTGGATAACACTACTCATATACACTTCTTGCAAATCCCCATTTAAGAATGCACTTATTGACATCCACCTGGTGTACCTACCATCCAAACGATGTTGCATGCGCTAACAACATTCTGATTGTGATTAATTTTGTAGTGGGAGCAAATGTTTCTTCATAGTTTATGCCTTAATTTTGTGCATATCATTTTGCAACTAACATGGTTTTTGTGAATTAATCCCTTAGCACCTCTAAGGGATTGAGTTCTCATTGGACCACAAACATAACTATGAATTAATTCTAGTACTTGAGTTGCTATGATTTTGCTCTTGTCAAATTTGAAACGATATTGTTTCCCTATCAAACATGCTTCACATACACCTTTATCTTATTCAATGTCAGGCAATCCATTCACCAAATTATGATTGTGAAGCAACTTTAAATAGAAATAATTAAGATGACCATATATTTCATGCCATAATTGGTTCTTTGAAGTAGAACATGTCAAAAACGCTTGTTGTTGCTTGGGAATACTATCAAACCTATACATATCATTACACTGCAATCCTCTGGCCATGATGTTGTTACAATCTTTAATCAAGCATTGTTTCTTATCCAAAACAACAATATAATTTCCATCAATAATTCACTGGTAGAAAGCAAGTTGGTCTTTAAACCTGAAACATACGAGACATTTTGGATATTTTTTATGCAATTCCCTAAAACTCTTATAGGTACTTCACCTCTTTTGTGATAAAACCTTAGATGAAATTATAAAGAAGAGGAGAGGACGTCTTGGCTTGGAGGATGTGTTGGAGTGATTATTGCATATTGGATCTCCTTGGTTGCCAAGGTTTTCTTGATTTCCCTAGCTAGGGTTGTGGAGAGTGTTACCGGACAATGTTAATTGATCTCATAAACAATTCTAAGGGTAGTGACCCAATGTCACCTCAATCACACCCTTGAACTACTTCGGAGTGTCGTATTTTATTTCCTTATTTATATTTCACCATTGAGTAATCTAAGGGGTAACTTCCATAAGTCAAGGAGTCAACAAATAATATAAAATACTTTAGTTAGGGTCCTTTTTAATTTCATTGTGGGATTTTAACACTTTATTAGAGCTAATGATATTTCATTTGGGATATTAACCCAATCTTCTTAGGCAAGTCATCTTTAGGGAAATTATTATCCCCTTCTCTTGGTCTCCATGGTCCACACGTACCAACTCAAGTACATCATCATATATAAGGAAGATTATTCTTTGGGTGTCTTGTTCTCCCAACTAACACCAAGGTCATATGCTAATTACTCCAACAAGAGATGTTCAGTCCCTTGAGGAGGTCCCATAGCCCAATGACCAAGGAGAGGAGTACACTATCTGCCTAGACCTAGTCTAGGGCTATTGTGTTGGCCTGGTAACTGACCAGGTGCCTCAGCCCCGAGCTGAATCAAGTTGACCACTAGTCAACATCGTGGTAACAGACCAAGTGCCTCAATCCTAAACTGAATGATATTCCTAGTAACTAACCAGGTGCCTCAGCCCCAGGCTTAATCAAGTTGACCACAGTCAACATCTTAGTAACAGACCAAGTGCCTCAGTCCTAGACCGAATGATATTCCTGGTAACTGACCAAGTGCCTCCATTCTCCCAGAGAATGGCTCTCGATGCTGCTCAAAAATCAACAGTTAACCCTTTTTCAACAAGGGATGGTACATTGATCAATTGTTCCTAAGATGAGATCTATGGCTTCTCCATAGGTCATTGGTCAAAGATCCTTCCAGCATGTTCAGATGGTCCATGTGCCTTGGATGTGCCTAGTAGAGATGGTGTCGAATGCGCTGGTGTTGTGATATCTCTTACCCACATTGACACTTGGAATGTTTACTTATATGACAATATGATTTCATGGGATGTTACGTTTATGCTTGTATAATGACTCATAACACTTAAAGTTGTTACTCATTACTTAGTCTTACCTCGGTGTCATCATCATTATACCTTAGAAGTGTGTCATTCTGAAGGTTAAGTTGTACCCTAGTGAACTACATACAGTGTTTTCACCATTTCATAACATTTTTCCTAGCCACTTTTCATTTCACCGACCAGTTCATTCATCCCCTTCATTTCACCGACCAATTCATTCATCAGTGATTATCTAAGGTCTCGTAACTATTCCCATGTATGAATGCCTTACTCATTACTTAGTCTAACCCTGGTGTTATCATCATTATCCCTTAGAAGTGTGTCACTCTGAAGGTTAAGTTGTACCCTAATGAAGTAAGTACAGAGTTTTCAACCATTTCATAACATTTTGCCTGGCCACTTTTCATTTCACTAGCCAGTTTATTCATCCCCTTCATTTTCCCCTATGTAAGTGATCTATCATCAGTGATTATCCAAGGTCTCTTAACTCTTCCTATGTATGAATGCCTCAATAAATCTAAAAGAGTCTAGTACTCTAAGGTTGATGCTACTGAATTAAATTGAAATATATGGAAGATATTCCCCCTTGCAAAAAGGCAAGTTCCCTATGTCCCAGATCATCAAAGCCAAATCTAAAGTAAGGGACTAAGCCAATGAAAAGGCTAAGAAATGCAAATAAATGCAAAATAAATTAAAAGGTATCGCAAAAAAGAGGCGCAAGGATGGGTGACCCATGACAGCACCTCCTTCGAAGGCACACATATGGATGAAATATCTTAAACCCTAGCGCTTGAAAGTTAAGGGTAGACCTAGCACACACAGTTACTATAGTGGTTAATTTGCAAACTCCATGACAAAACTGTCAGATGAGGAACTCTGCAAGTACCTACTATGGGACAAGGTTCTATGCCGTTGGCACATCAACTAGTTTCTCGGGTTGATATGGTGGCATAAAAGTATTTGACTAGCTAACAGAATAGCAAGTAAGAAGATAACATTAATATATAAACCTCCAAGATCCAACTCAATTTTATATCCTGCAAAGATTCATGCTTTGCATATTACTTCAATAAGCTTGAACTGCCTGATAATTCCCTTAGAATGGCTAACTTCCAGTACTATGCAAGCTCAGAGTAAGTTTATTCAAGTTACAATTATGAAGAGTAGCAGATCATCAAAGCCAAATCTAAAGTAAGGAACTAAGCCAATGAAAAGGCTAAGAAATGCAAATAAATGCAAAATAAATTAAAAGAGATCGCAAAAAAGAGGCGCAAGGATGGGTGACCCATGACAGCACCTCCTTCTAAGGCACACATGTGGATGAAATATCTTAAACCCTAGCTCTTGAAAGTTAAGGGTAGACCTAGCACACCCAGTTACTATAGTAGTTAATTTGCAAACTCCATGACAAAACTGTCAGATGAGGAATTCTGCAAGTACCTACTATGGGACAAGGTTCTATGCCTTTGGCACATCAACTAGTTTGTCGGGTTGATATGGTGGCATAAAAGTATTTGACTAGCTAACAGAATAGCTAATAAGAAGATAACATTAATATATAAACCTCCAATATCTAACTCAATTTTATATCCTACAAAGATTCATGCTTTGCATATTACTTCAATAAGCTTGAACTGCCTGATAATTCCCTTGGAATGGCTAACTTCCAGTACTATGCAAGCTAAGAGTAAGTTTATTCAAGTTACAATTATGAAGAGTAGCAGCCTAAAATAACAATCTTTCCTGATTTTAAACCTTGATCAAAAGTTTATGCAAGTAAAAAGAAAACCAACAGTACTCAACTTGCTTTAAATCATCATTAATGTGAACTCAAAAGTAAATAAATTAGAAAGACAATTATACAAAATAACGACAAAAAACTCAGTAGCAGGTATAGACTGAAGTGAAACATGTATATCCTTATGCACTAAATGGCTCAGGAAGAAGGATAACCTGGAAAAATAGTTTGATGCACACTAATCAGATTGAAAGCTTATGCTAAACTCTCTTTCATATCAACAATGTATGGAAAGCAAGACTTTTAGAAAACTGGGAAGGATACAATTAACTAACTGAAATTGAGGATAACTATAAGAATACAATCCTTAATATTCCTAGCATGGAAAAGATTCAACTTGATAGTGCATACAATGTAGGAACTCGTAATAAAACTTCCATTTTATATGACCTTCAGGGTTAATTTATCATTGGCTTACATACAAAGATACTTCAATGCTCAATCCTGCTATCATCTCATATTGGACATACTATAGATAAAGAGAATCTCTCGAGTCAAATATATGTAGGCATTCTATCTCACCATTACCATGAATAGCACATCCTATCAACATGGATATGCAATTGCCCATTTACCTAACTTCAATTGGGTGCAGAAGCCTCAAACCATGAATCCAAAAAAAAGACAATCAATTACAGAAGCATACACAAAATCCAAACTTGGACACAGAAAAAAATTCAAATTCAGACTTACTGTAAGGATGGATGCTGGAACTGCAAGCACTGTCAATGGAATATATGCCACAGCCCTGCATGCCTTTCAAAATCCGACATCAGTACAAACTTCATTATGATCCCAGAAAGGAGGACAAGGAAGTTCAATAAAAAAAATCCATGGAGTCGTAACTTTTCATTTTAATCCATTCATTTGCATATTGCACTTCACATATCTGTAGGTCCAAAAAGAATTCATTTCTTCAGTGGAAAGCACATATAAAAACCAATATATTATGATGAACGAATGAACTAAACAGAATAAAGAGCAGAAATCAATCACAAAAACAAGAGTTCTAACTTCTTTGGAAAGTGGAAACCGATAGCCCCGGACATTGTATACACAACTTTGGAATAAAGGTATTAAGTATTGGTGGCTGACTCTTTTTGGTTTGTTTAATTTCTTTTATTCAGAATTTTCTGAGTTAGTTAACCTGGGGAATCTCCCCCACTTAACTGCTTTTCTTCCCCATTCAACCCCAATGGATTCAAGGATATCAGTCAAATTTTTAGGCTTTTACTCTGCTGTTTTTGAGTTTTTATTAGCATATCAGTAACGGTAGTTCATTGATTTGAGATGCTTTTAGGCAGATTGCATGAAAATCAACAAAGAAATTATATATCTAGTGTAAAGTTGTAAACCTGTTATGTACTTGCTATTTGGAACCAATTTTAAGCCTATGTAAAGTCTGATTTTCACAAAACAGTGAGCCTTTTTAGACAGATCTGAAGTTGTTTTATATTTAGTGGAGGTAAAATTTTCTCTTCAGTTCGCCTAGGGATACCCGCATCTCATTGATTTGAGATGCTTTGAGGCAGATTTCATGAAAATCAACAAAGAAATTATATATCTAGTGTAAAGTTGTAAACCTGTTATGTACTTGCTATTTGGAACCAATTTTAAGCCTATGTAAAGTCTGATTTTCACAAAACAGTGAGCCTTTTTAGACAGATCTGAAGTTGTTTTATGTTTAGCAGAGGTAAAATTCTCTTCAGTTCACCTAGGGATACCCGCAGACTAGCAAGCACTATCCCAAAGCACAGAGGGAACGTACTGAGGTGACAGTATACCTTCCCTAGTTACATTTTAAGTGGATGGTTTTAGGTGTTGACATTTTGATGCCATTGCTGGGGAGCAAGCCAATATTTCTGAGATTAGTAGCATTGGGCTACCCAACAATGGTGTATCATTCTTATTGCAGACTTTTTTGATATCACCTACCAACTCCACTGGATTCAGGGTCTGGTTTGTTTGATAGATATTGTTGCATATGGTCCACAGTGAGAGCAGTTAGGAGCAGATGGTATTAATGTGGCAAGCTTTTATTTAGACCTCATCTGATGGCTTTAAAATTTAAATTGAAGGATCATATTACCTGCACTGATGGAGCTATCATTAGGAAAAATACAAAATAGAGATTATTGGAGGTTTGCTCCATTAGATTTTACTGCCATATGTGTGTATCCTAATCCACTTCTTGGTGCGGAAAGAAGGTGGCATGATCACTTTTCATACTATCAAGGTTTGAAAGGTGAGTCAGTTAACTGACATCTTAGAGCTTTTGATAGGTTTATCAACCATTTTGATGTGAGACGTGACAATGTGTTGATGCAATTGTTCGCGATGTCCTTGTCTCAAGACAGCTAGCGATGGCTCATTTATGTGTTACCTTCAGGTTCTGTTACATCTTTATTAGAGCTGCAAGCAGAATTCATATGCAATTTCAAGGACTCTAATGAAGATGATGTTTCTTAGGATGATGCCGATTCTGTCAATTATTCATCATGGAATGAGGATTTCGATGGTGAGGTAGTTTCCACTTTCCAGTACTCTTCCATTGTTGAAATAGAATTGATTAATTAATCAGTGTTTAATTTGCTGTCCAGATGTATTTACACAGACTTAACCTCTGATTTCTGATTTCAACATAAAAGCAAGTTACTTTTGCAGTTTGGAAGAGTATTTTGTTTCCCACGATTATTTTTAATCTCCAAAGTGCATAGGGATACCCCCTATGGATGGCAAGCACCAGGCCAAAGTGCACAGGGAGTGTACAATAAGTGACAGCTTACCCTCCCTAGTTACCATTCAACTGCATGGTTTCAAGTGTTAACAGGTACCATGTAGAAAAATAGGAACACACAAACGAACAAGAGATGTGGAATATAATTTTTTATCAATAATGGGGTTATTAATACAATGAGGTAGAACATCCATTAGGTAGATGTGCTACCTAATTGACCTAACTAGCATCACTTAATTCAAATAACATATTACTAACCTATAGTTGGTCACCTAACATATATGTGACTAAGTTACAGGAAACTTAGGTCTGGCACACGTTTCACCCTCGGAAACTCGCCGAAACTCGGAAACCCATATGGTACCTTGATGGAAACTTGTTTCTGTCCATAAGAAACATGTTTCCTGTATGGACAGAAACATGTTTCCATCATGTTTCCTCTCTTGTATGGTGTGTTTCCTGTCAAATTAAAGTCCTTCACTTAAAAAAACAGCTCGTAAAGTCTCTTTCCACCCACGGATTTCAGTAATTAAGGGTTAATACATTAAATTTTAAAATAAAATTTAATTCTAGATGCTTCTAATTAGGTTGAAGAAAGATATAAAGAGAACATCACTTCACTCTCTCCTCACACAAGCGACTAGAGCACTCAAGGCCCAGGCCCCAGAATATAGCAATGGGCCTTGTGCAAATTGGGATGTCGAGTCAAAATTTGCTGACATGGACCTCTCTCTTTCTGCACTAAGTATTGAGGAACCTAGAAGTGGAATTGGAAATACTTCTTCCACTCTACATTCTGCTGCTGAGCATGCTTCTTGTTCTATCTTTGAGGAAGACTATGAAGATGAGGATGACTATTAGTATGAGCCCATGTTTTACTTTTATTTCTATGCTAGTATGTTCATGGTTCACAGTTTGATACATTGTACTTGTAGCCTCGTAAAAGGCTAATTTTGGATATATAGTATATACTATATAGTCTCGTTTATAAAGTTTGTTTTTGGATATTACTACTTGCATGAATGAAATGTTATAGACCTGGGTTGATGAGTAAAATACTAAAATGTGATGTTACATGTATGGTTTAAATTTTATTTGTATCATTTAACGTTTATCACTTGGCAATGTTGCTTGCAACTAAATGTAATTAATAATTTATGGTTTGTTTTATAATAATTTTGTCCATGCTCATATATATATGGGGGGCGCTTTTCCAACGTTTCCCCGTTTCCCCGTTTCATGCAACATAAATATGTGATCTTTATTACAGAGTAATGTTACTTTATTAAACTTTGACTCCCTGCAATGTGTTGACATCCACCATTATTTAAATATTGTGTATGACCATGTCGGCCACTTTTATTTAATATACCATTATGGGCATTGTTGGATATAACTTTATAAGCACCCCTTCATATTTTACATTTTGATAACAATCAAGTGTGTAATGTATAATTGTTGGATTTTGTGCAACTTCGGAAGATATTATTATTGTACTTCATTGTACCTCCTAAGGGAGATGAACTTGATGTAATTAATTATGTAGGACCCTTGAAAGAATCAATGTAAACCTTGGGATGAACAGCAAGCAAAAGAAAAAGAAAAATTAAATTATTTATTGCTCCCCAAAAGAAGTCAGCCAAGTTAGAAAAATTTCCAGTTTGGCACTTGTATAAATAGAGGTAAAGTGCACCTCATTATTCACTCATTTTCACTACACACAAGTTCGCATCACTTGGAGAGAGAAGTTCGCACCTGCAGAAGGAGAAGACTATTTTGGGGTTTCTATCTTTGGAAAGCATTTCCATCTTTTCTCTCTCATCATTGTACTCTGTTCTCAGAATTATTATCTCTATACGAAGGTTGTTGGGTTTTCTCCCGTTTGGGTTTCCCAGGATAAACTCTTGTGTTATTGTTTTGTGCTTTGTCTTTCTTCTAGTGATCCTATTTATGCATTTGAATTATTATGCTATGAATGTATGAAAAACTAACATGGTATCAGAGTGGTACTAGAAGAAGCCATTGCCGGAACATTTTCGGAACTAAGGTTTCATCTTTCTAAGTCTTCACTCAACTTTTTGGAAGAAAAAGAGCATTGGGAATTTCGCTCTAAGGAGGGCGCATCTTTTGGTGAAGACAGAATTCAATTCTGAGAATTTTCAATTTTTGACCTAATTCTACAGCTGCAGCAGAAATTAGGGTTTCAACTTCTAACCTATTTTCTCCACAGTTTTGGCTCAGCCCTACCTCTACTCAACTCGCCTTGCTAGGGTGCATCTACCTGTGGAGTCAGTTTTTCAAAATTCCAACTTTCATTTTTTACCTAGCTCCTGCTAGGGTTTCTGATCCAAATCTGCAGTCAAGATGATTGGAATGAAGGTTGAAGATCGTCTGGAAGGGGCCTCCAACTTCATCTCTTGGAAGTCTAGGGTTCTTCTCTTACTAGAAGAAAATGATCTCTTGCATATTGTCAATGAGAAGGTCCCATAACCAGAAGCTGAAGAAGACAAATCTCGCTGGAGGAAGAATGATGCCAAAGCAAGAAGGATTTTGGTGGACTCAATTAGAGATCACTTGGTTCCCCAAATATCAGGTAAGAAGACTACTAGAAAGATGTTCAAAACCATAAAGAAGTTGTTTGAACATAGTAGTATCAATGTGACACTCACATTGAGGAACCAACTATCAAATATGAAGATGTCCAAGTCTGAATCCATTGCCTAATATTTCATGAGGATCACAGAACTAAGGGACAAGCTTAGTACTAGTGGAGATCCCATTGATGGTAAGGAGCTTGTCATTACTACTTTAAATGGTCTCCCACCATCTTGGGAGTCTTTCATTCAAAGTATAAGCGGTAGATCCAAGCTACCCAAATTTGATAAGCTATGGGCAGATTGCACTCAGGAAGAGACAAGAATAGAAGCAAGACAGAGACTTCATGGCACTCAACCTGAGGAGAATCAAGCATTCGTATCCCATGCCAAGAAAGGCAAGGGAAGGGGAAGAAAGTTTTACAAACACAAGCACCAAGATAGGAGATCTAGTCCTCCTCCAGATCGAAAGAAGGAGAAGAAGGATTTGTCTCAGATACAATGCTACAGGTGCAAGGCATATGGTCATTATGCCAATAATTGTCGAAGTTCAATCAAAAGGAAGCATGAAGCCTCAACTGCTGATGTAGAAGAAGACCATCATCACAAGAAGTCAAGGAATGATGATCATTCGGAGTTCTTCTTCTAGGAGATATGAAGATCCAGACTGCAAGAAAAGAGATCTCTCATGGTTCCCACAAGAAGGCAGTGGGAGCCCACACACAAAAACAATAAGAGATAAGTATTTGGTTTTCTTGCTTACATAGATCTATGTTGTCTTATATGTCTTAATTATATGCAGATCTATCAGGAAGTATGTTGAGCAGTTGATATAGTTTACCTTGTTTTATTTATTTGAGCTACACAACATTTCATGAACACATGTTGGAGCTAGTCTAGATGATATCTCCTTCTTGCATGCTTAGAGTAGTGCACACTCTTGATGGCATGTTCTAGTGGAGATAGCAGACATCCAGATAGTTCCCAGATGTGTGTGGAAGACATGTTTATGATTGTTGTGCTAAAGTATTAGCCGAGATGTCTATGTAAACTAGTGTCATTACATTGATTATGCAATGTCACTAATCATCAATCGGGATTTGACTTGTAGGGAAAAGACCATGTGATATAGCCTACAAGAAAAGGATGATGTGACTTGTTCTGAATGAACGATTGGTGGACACATGAATCCCGTTGATGGTCAACAGGAAGCTTCCAAGAATACGACTCTCAGCCTAGAAGGATGACCTCGGAGAAAGCTTTCACAGAAGTAAAACCAGAAGTGGGCCACCTTCGGATATTTGGTTGTCCAGTCGATATACATGTGCCCAAGGAGAAGAGAACGAAGTTAGAACCTTCAGGCAAGAAGGGAACTTTCGTGGGATAAAGTGTGTCTTCAAAGGCTTACAGAATCTACATCCCAGGATCCAGACAAATTGAAGTCAACAGGGATGTGACCTTTGAAGAAGAGATGGCTGTCAGGAAAGGCAGAGGATCAAACATGGAGATCGATGATGAAGAAATGTTAGAACCAAAGGAGATGAGATCATTTCCCCCTCTAGCAAGAGGGAGCTAACAAAAGAGGATGAACCCATCGATTCCATTGATCTAGTTGAGCCAGTTGATGTTCCCAAAGATATTGCAGTAGGCCTGAAGAGGCCTAGATGGGAACAATAGACTTTGCATCGAGAAAATGGGAGTGTTGAAAAACGCTAGGCTAGATTTGTTGCCAAAGGGTTCTCTCAGAAAAAGGGAGTCGATTATGATGAGACATTTGCTCCTGTGTACTTCCACCAGATCGATCATTGCTAGTATTTCAACCATGGAGTGGAAGTTGCATCAGAGTGATGCAGACCCCAACCTTTACTACAAGGTTGTGGATGATGAGCCACTGATTTTGGTACTATAGGTTGATGACTTGTTTCTCACTGGAAATGAGAAACTCATCGTATGGTGTAAGAAGAAACTCGCCTCTGAGTTCGAAATGAAGGATCTTGGATTGATGCATTACTTCTTGGGATTAGAAGTATGGCAAAGGTAGAAGGAGATTTTCCTAGGTCAAGGAAAATACACCATAGATATCCTGAAGAGATTCAGAATGTTGGACTGCAAGTCCATGGCCACTCCGATGGATGCACATTTGAAGAAGCTGAGAGATTTTGCTTCAGATTCAGATTTGATTGATCCTACTATGTATCACCAGCTGATTGGGTCCTTGATGTATCTGACGAACACCAGACCAGATATATGTTTTGTTGTGAATGCTCTCAACCAGTTCATGTGCGAGTAGAAGCAGATTCACTGGATTGCTGCAAAGCATGTGCTCAGATACTTATGTGGCACTGTGGGATATGGCCTGAGATATGCTTCAGAATGTGACTTGAGATTGCAAGGGTTTACAGACTCAGATTAGGCTGGATGTGTTGCAGATAGGAAGAGGACTTCCGGATGTTGCTTCAGTTTGGGTTCTGCAGTGATTTCCTGGTGCAGCAGGAAGCAGAACTCAGTAGCACTCAGTACTGCAGAGGCCAAGTATATGGCTGCTAGTACAGCAGCCTGAGAAGCAGTATGGCTTCGTAAACTCCTTGCAGAATCGTTTGGCCAGATTCCAGAGCCAACCGTGATTCACTGTGATAACCAGAGTTGTGTGCGGATGTCAGTGAATCCTGTGTTTCACGACAGGTTGAAGCATATAGAGATTCATTATCACTTCATTCGTGATATGGTGCAGAAAGGTGCAGTTGAGTTACAGTATATTCCGACAGATGACTAGACTGTAGATGTTCTCACCAAGCCTTTTTCTAGGATGAAGTTCGAATACTTTCGCGAAAGACTTGGAGTAGAAGAGAACATATCCCTCCTTGAGAGGGAGAGATGATATAGAGATATTTACCTTGCATTCACCCAGGTGCCTCTACTCGTCCAGCTACTCAACCAGGTAAGGGAGAATTAACATCGGCAGACGAGTCAAACAGGCAGTAAATGGTCGGGTTCACCCAGGTGCCTCTACTCATCCAAGTGCTCAGCCAGGTATGGGAGAAATCCAATCGGCAGATGAGTCGGACAGGCAGTAGATGGTCGGGTTCACACAGGTGCCTTTGCTCATCCAGGTTCTCAGTCAGGTATGGGAGAAATCCCATCGGCAGATGAGACGGACAGGTAGTAGATGGTCGTGTGATGATTGCACAGGTACCTCTACTCGTTCAGGTTCTCAACCAGGTATGGCAGTACCCCATCGGCAGATGAGACAAACAAGTAGTAGATGGTTGTGCACATATGCTCATCCAAGATCTCAACCAGGTATGGGAGGATCCCATCAGCAGATGGTATAGCAGATGGTAAAAGCCTATCTCTCGGACATCCAGGTAGGATGGAGAGACTCTCTTGGACTCGCCGAAGGACTGGTGGAGTTGATGCATGATGACACTTCTCGAAGGACTAAGACTTGACAACCTTTAGTATGTATAGAGATGATGGAGACAGTATAGATGTACAGATGAAACCCTGAGGATCGTGATGCTGATGAAGACCGAAGAATACCTTCCTTGTTGAGAGGGAGTGTTGGATTTTGCGCAACTTCGGAAGATATTATTATTGTACTTCATTGTACCTCCTAAGGGAGATGAACTTGATGTAATTAATTATGTAAAACCCTTGAAAGAATCAATGTAAACCTTGGGATGAACAGCAAGCAAAAAAAAAATTAAAATTAAATTATTTATTGCTCCCCAAGAGAAGTCGGCCCAATTAGGGAAATTTCCAGTTTGGCACCTGTATAAATAGAGGTAAAGTGCACCTCATTATTCACTCATTTTCACTACACACAAGTTCGCATCACTTGGAGAGAGAAGTTCGCACCTACAAAAGGAGAAGACTATTTTGGGGTTTCTATCTTTGGAAAGCATTTCCATCTTTTCTCTCTCATCACTATACTATGTTCTTGGAATTATTATCTCTATACGAAGGTTGTTGGGTTTTCTCCCGTTTGGGTTTCCCAGGATAAACTCTTGTGTTATTGTTTTGTGCTTTGTCTTTCTTCTAGTGATCCTATTTATGCATTTGAATTATTATGCTATGAATGTATGAAAAACTAACAATAATCAATTTTCATTAAATATTACCGGTGTTGTTGGACCCTCCAGCAAATGTTTTTGCATTTTAACATTTGTATCTTGGATTTTATGTGGCATATGATATCTTAAAACTTCTCTTCTTATTCTTTTTCTTGTTCTTCTTCTTCCCAACACTTCTCTTCTTTTTCTTCTTGTTCTTTTTCTTGCTCTTGCTCTTCCCTGCTTTTTTGCAATTCCTTGGTCATTTCTTTATTTCTGTATGACCTAGCAACAAACCACTCTCAGCAGAAGCAAGTATGGACTCATATAACACTGTTCATCTTGATTTTGTCACAATGTTTTTTGCAGCTTTTTACTTCATCTAAGTTGCATGAAACGTGGAAACGTGTACAAGTTTCGGAAACAGGAATGCTTGGAAACGTGACCCCCCAAAATGGGTACGTCAATGGAAACGTGGGCTATATATTTATATATATATGTATTTTTTTAATAACACATTATCTCACAATAAAATAAGAATAGGAGGTTAATTCCTAGGTAGGTTTAAAAACAATTTAGAGGTTAATTGGTTTTCATTTTCCATAAACGAAGGTTTTTTAGATTTCCTATGGGTTTGAAGTTGCCCTTGGGCCTTTGGAGGTTTCCTAGAAGTTTCCGAGAAGTTTCCGAGTTTCCGCGAGTTTCCAGTACCGGTACATGGGTATTCTAGAAGTTTCGTGCAACATAGCTTCATACCAATGTTGCACGACTCGGACTCGGCAAAGACTCTGCTGGCATGTGACTCGTCGACTCGAGAAAGACTCAGGAAGGGCTTGGGACAGACTCGGCAAGACTCGGCAAATAGGATCCCATGGGTGTACAAGGGGATAAATTTGTTCAGACCATAAAATGTGAATTCTGGGCAATCCTGAACTAATTACCAGCACTTATGGGCATCTTTCTGACTTCTTGTGCACCCTAGCAGCAGTTTGTAGGATTTTTGGGCATGTTGCAGCCCTAGCAGAGTGATGAACAACAGTGAAGAACCTTCAGAACAAAAACAGCGGTGACATAAGCAAGTCTGGGCATGAAATCAGCCCTCAAACCACACTTCTGGGCATTTTTTGAAGCATGGACAGCAGACGGTGTTCATTTTGCTCAAGTAGGGGCATATATCAGCCACTAAACAAACAATGGAACTTTCAATTCTGGGCATGAGGAGCAAATCTGGGCAGAATTATGTCTCTTCTAAACAGCCTAAACCCATCAAACTGAAACAACCTTTCTCAGGTTTGGGCACTGGTTGGGCTGAGTATGTGTAGAGTCTTAGCCGAGTCCGACCGAGTAAGTGCCAAGTCTGGGCGAGTCTCCCGAGTTTTCCAAGTTGGCGAATCTGTAAACGAGTATGGGCCGGTTACTCGTTTTCGGGTCTGAATCAGGCAGACTCGCGAGTACCCACGAGTCTTGGCTGAGTTGTGTTACAGTGCTTCATACTCCATCTTTGAGGTTTCTGAGATCTTTTGTATTTTTTTATACCTTTGTATATCTGTTCAAGGACTGGTTTTCTATTCTTTCAATAGTTATAAACTAGAAAAAAGAATCAGATTTGTAACTGGCATTTTAAAATACTATAGGACATCTTACAATTTTATGACAAGATCAATGACGGCCCCCCATAACAGAGGGGATCAACAATGACCCTCATACACCACAAAGGTAGACGTCTCCTGCAGTAGCTCCCTGCAGCTATGGCAGTGGACGTGGACCCCTTAGCAACTATGGCGGTCAAGGTGGACATTCATAGCAACCATGGGAATCAATGTGGACCTCGTAACAACATGAAACTGCTACAAGGGATGTTGACTTGTGTAGTAGCTCCTTGTAGTTATGGATTCAATGTCCCCCATAGCAGCACCCTGCTGCTATGAGGATCCACAGAGACACCCTAGCAGGCTACCTCAAAACCTCTAGAAGTTCCCAATTGCTACCAGATTTTTCCGATATGTCATTTTATTTTTGTTTTTCTTGTGTTCGTTCTTAATATGACAAGGGACAGAGCATATCCAAAACGTATACACATATGGGTTTTGTAAGGCTTGTATCAAGTCCATATCCATAATCTAGGTCAGGACACAATTTATTCCAGCCTCCCGCCCTAGTGTAATTGATATACTACAGTAAATCTTTTTCCCCCCAAGGAAAACCTCGCAAGGAAACCCAAGGGATGTTTCCCCACATTTGTGCATCCATAGTAAACTCATTGGCATTGACTACTGTGTCTAACCCAAAGAGATTCAAACCAATCACCTGCTGGCACAGAACTAGACAAATGCCCAATAACATTAGCAAGAGCTGGTTGAGCTAAGCCCATGGACTTTCTAGAGTAAGATGACCAAGAAAACCAGGATGGCGGAAAAAGGCGTTAGCCAGATCAATTTCATATTCACCAATATATTACATTTATACAACATTTACTCATAACCATCACATAACTAAATACATATTTACCAAGGGTTATTACTATATCCTTAGTAAACGTTAGGTGGTGTTAAGGACTTTAGATTAGGAGTATAATGCTAACAACCCCCCCCCCTTAATCATAAGTATGTATCGACTAGGCAACAAAGACAAGTGCAAAAACTGATAACATATCCAAGTCGTCAACCTGTAACCTATGGTCTCAAACTTCATGAGTGTTGATGAAGATTCTCCTGAAAAACCGCAAAAAGTGGATGTCGAAACCAAGTCTAGAAAACTCAATGTGCAACAAATGAGCTACACAACCTGTCACCGTTCACTGAAGTGAACCCAAAAACTAATGAGAGCAAACCCTAATGAGAATTGAATTGGCTTCAAGTCCAACACATCCCATAACCTGAAAAAGCCTGAAAAACCTGAATGCACCAAGCACAAATGCAGAAGAATCAGTTGTCCTCTGCTAGATCCAAAGATCATCCCTGTAAAGTCCAAAGACTATCAAGTGAACAAAAAAGGTTTAGAAAAATGCTCTCAGAAATCGACACATAAAAAAAATTGTCAAAAAAACAAGTGACAAAATAAAAGTGTCGAACGGCATCCGAAACCTATATCCATAAAATCGGGTGAGTGGTAAACCAGGTGAATCGCTAGTACTACCTCAAATCCAAAATCCAAAAAAGCTATGAGTAGTAAACCAGGTGAATCATTGGTACTGCCTCAATCCAAAAAACCAAACTGTCGATCAAAAGTCGAACTATCATCAAAGTCACAAGGTGACCGAAATCCATTAAATGCCAAAATGTGGCAAGTCATCCATCCATCAAAATCACTATTGAATCACAAAAGAGTGCCAAGTGGTGAATTGTCTCGACGAAATTCCACTGAATGTCTAACTAACCAATCCAAATCCAACCATCAATCCTGAATCCAAATCGTCAAATCCAAAATTATGTGTAACCATCCTGAATAAACCAGAATCCATAATCCATCTGCAAAATCAATCCCAAAATAAACCATCCTGAAACAATCATCATCAATCATGTCATGTAAATCATCCTCTGTCTAAACCATAGTCTGCAAGAAATACTGAATAGACTTCGAAACGTGAAGTCGACATCAACAATATCTTCCCCCCGTCAACTAAAAGGTGAGAAGTCCTGGATCATTAGATATACCCCCTTGAAAGTGAAAAGGCATAATCACACTGTCTTTGAGCAGAGTCAAAAGACTCGATCTTCAACTCAAAAGACACGTCATGTGGGCCCCGATCATACCCTGGAATCAAAACAATCATAACCATCTGCTGTAGAAACTGCTCCTCACAAACACATATGAACATGTGTATGAACCTATCGGTAAGATCTCTCCAATAACTTGGCTTCAAAAAGCCAACGCCAAGTATTCATCCATCCAAAGTGCACTTGTTTTCGCTGTTGCTTCTTCTACTGCTGACATCTGTCTGAGAAGTGATTTGTCTTACCACAAAAACTACATGGGTGAAGATCAAAACAGTTTGACTCATAATGGCCAGTTCGTTGACAATGTTGGCACTGTAACAGTTCTTCATCCAACTGATCACCATCATCCAACAAATCTGCAATACCTGTATCATCATCAACATCTTGTACCTCTTCCTTACCATTATCCTCAAGTTCCATCTTCCAATCATCATCGTTTAAAAAGACACCACTCACAAATGTAATTGGTTTGCTATAATTAGGAATATGAAAAAGGTTATCATGATCCTTTTCATATCCTAAGCCATATCTGTTTCGTTTGAACTCTAGCTCTTCCCAAGGTCTAATGATCTTAACTGACTTATCCTCATATGACTCGATGCCATTAGTTGTTGTCATGGCTTCGTCCAACCCATCTTCTTTTTGTTTAACTTCATTATCCAAGATTTCCTTCAATGTTGCAGTAACTTCAGTTTCATTTGAAGAGAATAATTCTATCTCACAATCATCAAGCGCAACTTTATCATAGTGCTGAGAATAGGACTTCGTCCAACTCATCAAGCGCATTAGTGCTACAGGAAATGTCAATAGTGCTGAGAATAGGACTTCATTGCCAGCTTAATATGGCTGTCAACCAGATCTGCAGAGTATGCTTGCTGTGTGCCTAAATAAATACTGCTTTAGTGCTACCATGGGTAACCTTGGATAAATCTGCTAGTGCCCTTGATTACTGCTAGCAAAAATCCCCAGAATGCAATAATTATAGCCCTGTGTTTTTCCAGAATAACCCCACAAGTCTATTCATGCACATAAATCAGATCTGGAACATGAATTACATGCTGCTGTTTGTCTATGTAAACATAGCAGATTTAAAGACAATGAAAACAGTCCTCAAAGGACTTTGACTGTTTTAAGGGCAGCATTTTCTCCAAGACTTGGGATGTGTACAGGCTGCCCCATACTCCCAGAACTCAACTTCCTGCCAACAAAATGCTGAAATGTATGTCATATGCCACAAAATGCATACCCAAACATCTCAACAAGCCAAGCGTTCATCATCAAAATTACCACATCAAACGAATGGAGCAAGTGAGATGCATTATTGCGCCGAGAGGCGCTCTACAGCCCAGTATGGGGGAGATCTTGTAACGGATGTCACATGTAACGTTTGTCAAACATAATAAAATGTAAAAAGTAATAGTATGGGGGAAATCTTGTAACGGATGTCACATGTAACGTTTGTCGAACATAATAAAATGTAAAAAGTAATAGTATGGGGGAGATCTTGTAACGGATGTCACATGTAACGTTTGTCGAACATAATAAAATGTAAAAAGTAATAGTATGGGGGAGATCTTGTAACAGATGTCACATGTAATGTTTGTCGAACTTAATAAAATGTGAAAAGTAATAGTATGAGGGAGATCTTGTAACGGATGTAACATGTAACGTTTGTAAAATGTAATAACCTTTGTAAAATGTAAAAACTTATAAAATAAAAAGTAATAAAATGTAAAAAGTAATATATATTATGATATATTAGGTCGGCCATTAATAAAATAAAACTACGTGTTTTTTCGTTTGAAAAACACCTTCGAAATCAATGGCTATATAAGAAATCAAAACAACATTAAAAAATATAGAAAAAATTAAATTGTTGTGTAATCTGCAGCAGGAACCAACGAAGAGAGAATCGGATCTGCGAACGAATAGGTAATTTAATTTAGCTCTCCACTCTGACGCTTTAGCTCTCCACTCTCACGCAGGCAGACCTCCCCTCCTCCACTCTTCCGCAACTCTTCCAGCCCACCTCCACTCGGCAGCTCCAGCTCCAGCTTCCCTCCTCCCCTCCTATGCAGCCCTCCCTCCCGTCCACCTCCACCGCAGCCCTCCCTCCTGTCCACCTCCACCGCATCCCTCCACTCCTCCGCAACCCTTCCTTTCTCCTCCTGCGCAGCCCTCCACTCGCAGCCCTCCCCTCCACCTCCACCGCAGCCCTCCCCTCCTCCTCCTGGGCAGCTCTTCCAGCCCACCTCCACCACAGCCCCTCCGTCCTCCTCCCTCCCGTCCACCTCCACCGCTGCACCTCCCGAAATACAACTCTTCGAAATACAACACTTAGATATTAGTCAAATAAACTTCATTTGATATTTTTTTCCCATCCATTTAGAGTTCGTCAAAATCATCGTTACGAATAAGGCCTAAAATTGGTGTGTAATCAGATGTATATGTAAATCTTGTCACTATCACCAAGACTCGGATTCTAATTCTCACTTAGTCATTTTTATACTTCTACGTAAAGTCATTTTTATACTTCTACATTTAAAAAAAAAAAAAATAGTTGTTTACAACAAATTATGGAATGCAAAGATATTTTATATTACTTATTGAAAAGAATGATGTTAAATGAAAATGAGTTTAATTATTATGTTTACATATCAAGGAAAAGTACTTCATATTAAAATAAGGACGTTAATAGAAAGGAACTTTAGTTATGTTTAAAAAAGAACTTTAGTTATGTTAGTCATAGGAGACGTGTACATCTTGATGTATGAGAGAAAATTGGATTTTGACATTTTATCGGTATTTTTAAATATAATTCATATATATTTATATTTTTTTGAGAAGTTATATGTGTGGCGAAAATATAGTTTTAATTTATATTTAAATTTAAATTTAGAATTAATCTTTAATATTAATTCTAAATATTAACATTAAATTTAGAATTAATCTTATGTTAAAAGGTATATATCAAACTTATGTTAGTGCCATATTTTATATACCACACTCAAGTTAACATCATATACTATATACCAAACTCATGTATACACCAAACTTAAGTGATATTATATGTTAACATGGTATCATGATAATATCAAACTCATGCGACATCAAATATTATATGTTGTATATTTAAATTTTTTAAATATAAATTTAAATTAAATTTAATATTAACATTTTATTTAAATTTATATTTAAAAAATTTAGAATTAATCTTTAATATTAATTCTAAATATTAACATTAAAATAATCTTTAATATTAACATTTAATTTAAATTTATATAAGTTCTTTACTATGTGTCAAGGATATGGTGGCTCGTTGGTGGGGTTAGATGGATTTCATTCCATCCACCTGGGTTCAATTCCGTTGAGACATCTTCTGGCTTGGATTACCGGCTGACGGTTTGCTCGACCTACACATCCACGATATGTGAGGAAGTTTGTTGAGATTTCCCGTGCGTTGTTAGCTTTCCTTGATTCCTTCGGAATAGCAAGAAGGTGATTTTTCCGTTGAAAAAAAATAAAAAATAAAAAATCTTTACTATGTATAATAAGAACTACATGTGGTATAGTGGTAAGGGTGTTGGGATAATGGGCGTGAGGTCCAAGGTTCAATCCTCCCAGATCACCTACTTTTTTTTTTAAAATATAGAATTTCGTAAATATGTTGAATTTCATGTAAAGTGAGTATCGAGAGAGAGGAGACGCATTGATTTCAGTGAGTAAAGTGTAGATGTTATTCTGTGGACGCATTGATTTCAGTGTATGAACGCATAGATTTCTGTGGACGCATTGATTTCAGTGTATGGACGCATAGATTTCTGTAGACGGATTGATTTCAGTGTATGGACGCATAGATTTCAGTGATATAGAGTCTAAACTAGAAATGGAAGATCTACATGCGGAAGATGATATGAGACAAACTGACGAAGAACCAAAAAAACAGAATGTCGAACATCGTAAAACATATCAAGGAAGAAAATCTTAGGAAATGACAACAAAAGAACGAGAAGAAGACTTGAAACGAAAAGCAAAAGAACAAAAAGAATTTTGAAAAAGGAAGTTGGACGAAATGACAGTAGAAGAACGAGAAGAACAAAGAAAACGAAACACAGATCGACAAAAAGAATATCAAAAAAGTAAGTTAGACGAATTGTCAGCAAAAGAACAAGAGGAACAAAGAAAACGAAACGTTGATCGACAAAGAGTGTATCGAGAGAGAAAGTTGAAGCAGTTGGAAGAACAAAGAAATCAGTTTGCAAAACAACAAATAAATCAAAATTTACGAAATGACGAAATGACGGCACAAGAAGGAGAAGAACGAACAAAACAAAACGCAGATCAACAAAAAAACAAAGGAAAAAAAAGTTAGGCGAATTGACATCAGAAGAACGAGAAGAACAAAGAAAACGAAACGTTGATCGACAAAGAGCGTATCGAGAGAGAAAGTTGAAGCAATTTACTCAATCCTTAATACTTATTACTTACATTATGATAATCCTCGTAAATGTATCTGTGTTTTCAACTTAACCTGTTCCTTACAATGCTGATCAAACTCCAGTTTTATGTCACCGACCACGACTGAAACCAGCCTAGATCCAAATCCTAGGCTCTATCAAGCGCCGAGATGGATCAAATCTCTCGAGGTGCAAACCTCTTCTCAGGTATTGCATTCAAGGAGCTTTTGGAGGAGAGGTTTGCACCTCGGGAGATTTGATCCCTCTCGGCGCTTGATAGAGACTAGGATTTGGATCTAGGCTAGTAATCATACAACCATGTAGAATCACCCATATGAAAGCATACCCATACCCAATTCCCATGTCTGCTAGCAAGTAAATAATGAAGCAAACCATCTAGGGCATCATCATCCCTGAAGCAAATCTCTTCCAACAAGATCCCAAGGCATCAACCATGTCACCCCCAGCTGAAGATTGTGATAAAAATCACAAGTGGACAACTACAGAAAATGGGAGGCAACATTTGGCTCCAACTATGGGACATGTGCTCCTCTTGGGAGTGCATGAGAACCTCATAATCTCTAAAACGCACCTGTTAGTAATGACCATCAATGAAAACAAAAACAAAAACCATGTGGTGGGATGGATAACCTCAACATCCACAAACACCACATCACATCCAAAAAGTCCATTGCATCAAGTTTGGCTATACAACAAAAGAAGCCATCAATGAAATCTATTCTAATGCTCATGCAAGAGCTTATTCATTCTCCTACTTACCTACTCTAGCTTATGAAAAAGCGCATGCTAGGTAATGTCAAAGATCCAATGAAGCCACCTAAGCATCTCATCCATGCAAGCTTTTTCCCCTATGCTTAGTGATGGACCAAGACAAGACAACATCAATTATAAAATAAATACATGCTAATCTCCATAACAACAGGGCTGGAAATACATATGAGATCATAACATATAAAAGAACATCATCCCTAAACCTTTGCCAAGCATGGAAAAGCTTCCCACAAGCTCTCTATCCAAGATTGGATTGGGCTTGTATAAATGTCTACATTATGGGGCTTCCCATCAAAAACTGCAATATTATCATTAAAACCCTCTAGGAGAGAGAGTTGAAGCTTCTCCAACAATATATTAGATCCAACCAAGCATAAAAATGAAAAAGAAGACAGATTTTTCTGCTTGAACATGAAACCTTGAACAAAGGAAGATGGCTGGAAATAACTGCTAAAACCTGAATAAACAACAGCCTCTTACTACCCCAAAACATCATCAAAATCAGCATTGATCACCGGTTGGGGAGCCATCCTCCTAGGTGACTTCAATGCCCACACTAGAGCTCTCCAAGTAACTCTCCATGACCGGTCAAATGACGTGTTTGGCACCCAGGGGATAGATCTAGAGTCAATGAGGCTTAACCAAATGTCTGTAGATGCTTTAGGACCTACCAAAGCCTATGGTTAGTACCTAGGCTGCGGGGAAGCCCCCCGCCCCCCCCCCCCCCCCGCTTCGCTCCCAATTCGCACTCCCAAAGGAATCGGCCTCGGAAGCGTGATTCCTCATCGATTCCTCTTGGGAGCATTTTTTGGAATCGCGCTTCCCTAAAAAAACGCTCCCTGGATTTTTTGAGAGCACTTAGGGAGCGACGAGGAAGCTTCGCTTCCGAAGCGATTCCTCATCGCTCCAGAGTGCAAAAAAACGCTCCAGAGAACGCTTCATCAACGCTTTAGCGAGCAAGGGCGCACCAATTCTTTTTTTTTTTGCTTGTGGAACTAATGCATGATTCCACTTGGGTTTTTTGACTTGCTTAGAGTTAATTTGGAGGATATGGTGTTGGGAAGCAGATATGGTGGTGGTAGTGATGAGATCATGAGGGGGAAGAGGTAGAGAGTGACACATACCGTGGAGAAGAGGAGGAAGGGGAAGAGGGTGATGATAATGATGAGCTTGAGAGTGATGAGGGGCAAAAACAAAAAGACACAACACCTTTGTGGAAGTATGTGACAAGGCTTGGGGGAGGGAGAGGGGGTGGAACCACAAAGTTTATATGCCCCCATTGCACTAAAACTTACACTGGTTCATATAACCGGGTGAGAAAGCATTTGTGTGGGCTTATGCCATGTGATCAAGGTAAGGCTGTTGGAGTCAAAACCTATGACAAAGTGCCAACTAAAGAGAGAAACAAATACAAGATGGAAGAAGAGGCCGCTCAAAACACTTCCAAGAGATCAAGGATTGAATCTGAATCCTCTCACTCACATAGAATGTTTGGTAGTGGATCATCATCGACTCCAACGGGATCCTCTCCTGGATTTGCAACTATGCGAAGAACATTATCAGATTTCCTTGACCTTGGTTATAGAGATGATGTGGATTCAAAAGTTTATAGGTTTCTCTATGCATGTGGTGTGCCATTCAATGTTCTTCGCTCAACTTATTGGCATGAAATGGTACAAGCCATCAATGGTGCCCCTAAAGGATACAGGAGCCTTGGGTATGACAAAGCCAGAACCGTGGGACTTGACAAGGAAAGAGCAAAATCATAGTGCTATTGGAAAGCTTACAAATGATTGGTCCAACTATGGGGTATCCATTGTATCTGATGGGTGGACAAATGTTAAAGGCAATCCATTGATAAATATTCTTGGTGTGTCTGCTAGCGGTGCGGTCTTCCTTTCAGCCCTTGACTACTCGGATTGCTACAAAACCGGTATTAATATTGCACAACCTTTACTTAAAACCATTCAAGAGATTGGGCCATACAATGTCATTCAAGTCATCATTGATAATGCTGCTAACTGTAAGGCAGCAGGAGCAATCATTGAGGATAAGTATCCCAACATATTTTGGTCAGGGTGTTTGGTTCACACATTGAACCTTTTGATGCATGATATTGTTAAAATGAAGGACCCTAATTCCCGATGGATTGGTGCCTTGTACAAGAGAGGTAAGAAAATGATCAAATTTATTACCAATCATAGCATGGCCCACCATATTTTTCACAGTCACTCTAGGTTGGAGCTATTCAAGATTGCAAAGACTAGATTTGCTAGCTATTACCTCACCTTCGGGAGGTTTTTGAAGGTAAGAGAGGCATTGGCTAGTATTGTCTCAAGTGATCCATGGCAAGGATTAAAAGATAGAGCTACAAGCGCAGCTGATAGACATGACTTTTAGGAGGTGGAGGACACTGTTCTTGATGGTCAATTCTGGTCACAGGTTAGGTATGTTCTGCAATTCACCAAGTCAGTTTATAATATGATTCGTTTTGCAGATACA
This sequence comes from Larix kaempferi, assembly GCA_027924585.1. Taxonomy (NCBI): domain Eukaryota; kingdom Viridiplantae; phylum Streptophyta; class Pinopsida; order Pinales; family Pinaceae; genus Larix; species Larix kaempferi. The sequence continues at coordinate 12,548,779 of BSBM01000085.1, read as the reverse complement.
GATCAGCCGGTGATTGGGGAGGTATATGAGCAGATGGATAGCATGCTTGGTCAAATCAAAGACATTGTTGAGCAAAGAGATGCAATCTTGTATGACCATATTCATAAACATGTGGTCAAAAGGTGGGATAATCTAAATGTTCCACTCCATGCCCTTGCATATGTCCTTACCCCAAAATATTATTCTCCAATTTGGTTGGCCCAACCTACACCTGGGGGTGGAGTTAGGAAAAAACCACATACATATCCAGAGGTGCAAAATGGGTATATGCTTGCATTGGACAAGTTGGTCCCTGATGAGGAGGAGTGTGCTCAAGTACGGAGTGAATTGAGCGAATACATCAGTGAGCATGGAGTCTTTGGTACCCTGCATGCAACCAAAGATCGAGATAGATTGGATCCTATGGAACATGTATGGCTCTGGAGCCTCATATTTGCATAAATTGGCGATGAGGGTGCTTTCATAGGTTGTTAATAGTTCTTCTGTAGAGAGGTGTTGGAGCACCTACAGCTTCATCCACGGTGTCAAGAGAACAGTTTGAATGTAGAACGCGCAGAAAGCTTGGTTTATGTGCACTACAACTTGAGGTTGTTGTCCCATTCTTGTGAGGTGGCCAAGAATGATAGAACATTTTTTACTTGGGACAACAATCCAAAGGAGGCTAATGTGGAGGATGGAGCCATAGCATTAGAGCGCTTGGAGGCTGAACTATTGGGTAATCATGATGGTGATCCAATTCATACTACAGAGATGCCACCCCCATCCAATAGCAGGTTTCCAAATGCAGGAGTTTTTCCTTTAGCTTCACAACATCCAGCAATCCGTGGGGGCCATTCATCTTCTTCTCATGTTCCACAATCACTTCCAGCAGCTCCTATTCCACCTAGACCGCGAGAAAAGAAATTGGAAGTTTCTCATGGCAAGCATAAAGCTTAGTAGATAGTATCATAGTACTTTGTATTTCATGTTTATTATGGCCTATATCATAGTCTTTGACCTTTGAATCTTGAATAGATGAACCTACCTTTGAAGTTTAAACTTTAAATGTTTTATTGCATCCTACAACTCTTTGGTATTGAATATGATATTATGATGCTTTGTTTCATTTCATGGTTGATGTTATATGTTAGAGTTTGTTGATGGCAAATATTATATGTTGTTAATAGTTCTTCTACAGAGAGGTGTTGGAGCACCTAAAACTTCATCCACAACATCAAGAGAAACAATTTGAATGTAGAACGGGCAGAAAGCTTGGTTTATGTGCACTACAACTTGCTTGTTAGCAATTAAAATCTTCTCACATGATTGGTATCTCTCCAACTCAACCATCCTCTCATCTCTTCATCCCACGAGTCTCCCCAAATGTGAAAACCTTTCTTAGCTAACTTGTTTTCTGCAAAACAAAGAACCAAACAAATTTGTCCTTTATCTTTGGAAAAATTCATATGGACCTTGCTACCAAATCCCATTCATTTCTTGGACCATCAAAGTTCCAATGTAACTCCTAGGATACTAGCAGCAATTCTTGCCAAATCTTCTATTAGGTGAGCCCTTAAAATTTTAAAAGCACAAACTCCACCAAATACATCACATATTCCAAAAGTCCCCTTTATGCCACTCACATGGGTAGTATTAAATCGAGCCCTTCACCCTCCAACATTATGCAAATGACCTGTGATGATAGTGAGAGACCATTATTCCCTCCTTGTTTCCCCCAACAGAATTTCCTCATATATCTTGTTGCTACAAGAATGAGTTGGGAGGAATGATAGACATGAGTTGCTGCCCAGATTGTATCCACTATGGTGTTTCTCCTTGCAAGCAATATATCCTTAGTGGTTTTGCATTTTTTTGACTTGGGAATAACTCCATTGGGGTTCTGAATTGTTGCCTCAAAAAAGAAAAAGAAAAAAGCAGTCTCAGCAAAAAATTGAGGGACATTAAAAAAATTTAAATTTAAATTTTTTCAACTAAATTAAATTATCTTTTCCCACAAATTAAACACCATTTTTACCCTCTACCCACGCAATAAAGCAAAGTTCTTACTCACAAAATCAAAAGTCATAAGCAAGAATAAGCAAAATGAGCACCCAAAAATTCAATTTATAAACAAATTTTTACCCTCAAGACAATTTTTTGAAAAAAATGAGAATGACATGACAGACTCATGACAATTGCAAGTCTGGAATTTTTCAAAACTCACCAATTTTTTCCACCTGATTACTCATTTTGAGTTAGACTCTCGATTAATTGATCAGTCTTGCAACTCTACTAAATGAAGCATCTCTTAAACCTGTAAATGGCGTCCATTATCTATGATAAAATAGACCATCCAAGGAACCACACCACACAATGCCCCACCTCTACTATTTTCATGAGTCACATGTTTAAACTCACTCTGCTACACAATGCCCCACCCTCTACTATTGTCATGAGTCACATGTTTAAACTCACCCTGCTAGTAATTTTCATGAAGGATCTACACAAAAATTTGGCAATTTTGACTTTCTGTAGGAAAAGGATATCTGGTTTGATCACCTGGACAGTATCCATATAAGAACTCATGCTCTATCTCCAAATACCCCTCGAACAATCCAGGGCATGGATTGAATTTCATGGGCACCCTTCATCAAGTCCCTATCTCTTATCATTGTATCTGCAGAGCAATGTCTGAAGAGGAATTGAGGCATCAACACCCTTTTCTCTTGTAATGATGGTGATTATCAAGATTTAAAGGCTCTTGACCTATGTTTGACAAGTTTTGTGCTATAAAGTTATAACAACCTTGGTTGTAAATCCCTGTCAACTAACAATTTGCAATAAAATTAGCTAGGAACGATTAGCATTGACTTCGATATAAAATTCACAACAGTGGTAGATATTACAACATCAAACAAGATTTGATTCAAAAGCCAAATTGGCAAATACCAAAGACTTGTGAACAAAATTATCTACTAAGAAACATTGAAAATAAAGACATTTTAAACTTGAGATTGTTAGAATATTGTTAAAAGTAAGCGATGCTGTGATACTTACAACACAAGAGGCCCCCAATGGCCTAAATTCTTATCAATCCAGACCAAGAAGTCTTTTAACGTCTGCAATATAAAAAAAGTAACTTAGTTTAAGAAAAACAGCCCAAGAGCTTAAAAGCAAGATTTTCGATCTGGTAATAAAGAAAATGGATGGAAAAATAAGAAGATTCTCAAAATGACATGTTCTCCTTGAACTCAACACATGTGCTATAAAAACATCAAATGAAATTGCCCAGGATAGTAAAAGATGCCTCCTAATTTGTCTAAAGAATGGTAAGAATGAACCATGATAGATACACCCAAGCTAAATGAACTTGAGCAAGCATGGTCAATGTCCTTGAACCCATGCAGATTCTGCAATATTATTCTACAATATACATTTGCTTCATTTTTCACTTTGAAAACTGCCCAAATAACAATCGTGAATTTTTAATCAAAGCCCACTACTAACTTTGAAATCCAATGAAGCAAAACTAGATTATGTTTGGTTCATCCTGCTAAAATGAAATATGGCGAGTATGTAAAGAGACAAGCGAGAAATGGAAAGAGAGATGTAATAAATAACGTGTTTCAAAATTTCAGGGAGTGGTGTTCACGCAGTGGGGCTTTGCCTTATTACTAGGTAATGATGATTGTTAAGGTAGCTTTGGCATTCCCCCATTAATGGAGATCGGAACAATTTCCATGACCTCTTGGACTTCCTCACACAGGCAGTCCTGATATTATTGTTATTATTATCTTGGTCTGTGCTCCTCTGGTGTTCAGGTGTTTTTAATGTTTCAAAGGTCTGCTGGTTATCGGTGGTGTGCCCTATGCTGCCCTCTCTTTTTTTTAGTAATGTACTTTGTACTATGTATTGTTTATATAATAGAAAATTGAAGCATATTTCAAACCCAAAAATACACAGGTCATCGTTCTTCAATTTTCTCCCTTGGAAAAATCTGACAGTTATTAGCTATAATCGATTTTTATAACTAGGTAAGAAACCATTTCCTGCAAAAATAATCCCAGGAGGCGATGAAGCAAACTACTATATCAGCAATAAACCAATCCTGAGAGCCAAGATTTACTTTCCGATGAGTGAATTAGGCCTTAAAAGCTCACTAAAAGGCAATGCCTTAAGCTCTAACGTATCGGCATTGCCAGAAGAAAATTGAAGCAAAATCAATTTTTGCTTCAATTTTTTGATTACTGCCGCAGGACTATTATCGAAATTGCCAGAAAAGTGAGAATGTATAATACTGCTAAATGGATACTGTGAAGATATTTACTTAATGCTGACCTTTTCCATCGGCAGAGTGAGGCAAGCCGTAATGAAGGCACCGAGAAGAAGAAGCACGAGAAGCAATCGGAACATGGATCCCCGTGTGACTGTCATGCTAAGCCTCCTCTGCCAGGGCCTGCAATCTTCTTCGTCGTCTGTGGGGGCTTGTTTCGAGGACGACCTGGCCCTCAATTCCCCGTAGTTTGCCAGATTTACTCACTTCTTCTTCCCCAATTTCAGAGTCTCTGTTTGTGTTCACGCCAAGGCGGATGTGCCAGGGAATCGAACCTGCGCGCATAGGTGTGGACTTCTTTGATGCGTTCAGTGACTGGTCTTGCGCCGGAGTTTCTGAGGGGAAACGCTTGTGGTGTCAAATGTATAAGCGTGGAATATGCCCACTACATAGCCTGGTTTAATGATCACGTGGAGAGGGATCTTGCTGGATTTTCCAGCAATAAACCTTAAAGACTCCACAGGTCACTTCCCACCTCCTACCATCGTTTGGAAATGTTGTGTTGAGTGATTAGGTTGATAGATTTGGCGATTTGATATAAATTGCTTCAGAAGGAGCAAGGAAAAGTCGATAAAATAAGAATTATAAAATGGTGGTATTTTTTGTATACTTGAAAATTATTTAATATTTTTAAATTATACTTAAGTTTGAATCAAATTGAAAATTCTCTAATAATTATATTTATAATTAAAAAAATTCCTCAAATAGGGTGGCAAGAAGGTTTGATAATGCCACTTAGCATCCAAGCACAAACATGGAGGTGGCACATCACGCTTTGCATGTTTTATTAAAAAGTGGTTACTTGGGTGATGAGGAAATGAGGAATGTGGGAAAGGTTCGTGCAAGATTGGTAACCTATGCGACCCATGTACCTACAACCCACCATCATTGTGATAGGGGATGGTTCACACCAAAGTCTTACTCTCATTATTTCACTGTGGTGGTCATTATTATGATGGCAATCTGATCGAAGGCAATGTGGCTCATTGGTCATGATGGCGATGGGCATGTTATTCAGCACAGGAAACTTTCAAATTGGGTTCAATCTCCTATGTGTTAGGTTAGTGGATTCTTTTATCTTTTGATTATGGTTTTATTGATGTACAAAGTGCAGTTTCATTGGTTTTGGTTCCTCCCTGCATATGGGTGGGTGTCTGGTTCTCCCTCGTTGTTGAGTCTGAATTCTTCTTGTGGTTGGGTACGCGACTCATCCCTGCGGCGACCAAGTGTGTGTTTGATTCCCTCTCATTGTTGGGATTGGGTTCAAAGCTTCTATTGTTGTTGGATGTGCACCCAATTCTGTCTCCCCCTCTCTTTTGTGTAAGTAGTCCATTACCAACCCTCCTTGCAATGGCTAGCAACATTCGCAAACGAAGTGGAAACAGGAGAAGAAGGTCAAACTTACAAACTCAAGCAATGAAGGAAGTCGTGAAAGCAAGGGAAATATATTAGCAAAAAGCCCCTCCCACTAGCAAACAAGAGATTGCTAAGAAGGAAGCTTGGTTGAAAACTAAGCAGGGTTATATAAATCAAGAGGACATTAAGCAAAAGATGAGCCCATGGGTTCATGATGTTGGTTCCTCCTAGTCCCGGAAAACTAAATATTACAAGATTGGATTGTGGCTTTATACTAGCAAATGAAAGCACTTATGGCCAAAGTTATGCAAAACAATAAGGTGGAACATCAAGAATTGTTGCTACAACGAGATGAAGCTTAGGAATAGATTCAGTGCTTGGAATCAAAACTCAATAGCATTCTCAAAGCCACCACCAACCTTGAATTTGTTGAAAAAGAACATGAGGTGTCAATTATTTATATTTCTAAGGAAGACACGGTTATTTAGTTTAGTTTACGTTAGCCTCTCCTTGTGGTTTTCCTGGCATATTAGTCATTTTGCCTTTGTGATTTGTTATCTCCAATTTTATCTATGTATAAGGTTTAACTGTAACTCTAAACATTAAAGTCGAGATGTTTAACAATGTCAATCTCCTCTTTTATTGATGGTCAGGTTTACCAAGTGATAGACCAAACATCTTAAACTCCGCAAAGTTTTTTTGAATCAATATAAAAATACAAAATTTTCAATGAATTTAATGTTGAATTACTTAATCAAATATAAAGTGACATTTTCCTTTTGTTTTATCATGATAATTCTTGTTTAACATTTGTTTTAATTTTATTTTTATATTAAAATTTAATTTTATTTATCTATATTTAATATACATATCCCCACTACATTAAATATAAATTCAAATCTCTCAAATGGGGTGAGGAACATGCCACGTGCTACCCCAGCCACTAAGCACGTGGAAGGGGTAAATGGCACATGTACTCATCTTCATTAGCAAGATCAAGCAGAGGAAGGGCATGCAAGGGATAATTAAGGAGGGTCGACGATAGAGAATGGTCTGTAATCGTAACATGCAACACTAAATGGGGATCAGTTAGAGATCTTTGGCATTCATGGCATCGGATGGGACCTGGTACTTGGAGGTCTAGGTCAACAATGAAGTGAACCCCCCATTCGATGGATATCTATTTCAACTAATAATTGTGGGACGTTGAGTAACGCGGCGATCTGGGAGACTCTGAGGCGAGTGAGCTTGGGGAGTTGCATATGCCAGCGACCCCTCTACTCCAAAGTACTCAAGCCTATTCCCAGCTTACTACGTATCCATTTTCATGCCTCTTGCGAGTCTTGCCCCCCCCTGGCACCCGCCCCCCGATTTTGCCTATCATGGTGCCTCTCACACGTAAATGCCTCCCTTTTCTAGGTCTATTATACATTCCCCTTCCACTTCCACTCATAAGCTCTATTCCTTCGGATAAGAACATAAAGGAATTGTAATGCCCGGTATGTTAAGCCCCAGACATATGTAATAATTGTTATTATTGTGGCACAAGGTGTTGAAGGGTCTTTAAGGACCAAGAGACATTATTATTTTGTATGGGAGGCATAGATCCACAATGTGAGGGAGAATGGGGACATTCCTAGCACTTTAGAACTTGTTTGAATGAGCTTGGTTCATATTTATGCCTTGGTGGCTTTATTAGTTGATGATCACCCAAACATTGTACAATGGACCAAATTTTGATTATTTTAGCCTATGTTGGTACTATTGAGCCTAATTCATGATTTAGTAGGCCTCTCTTGGTGAATGCACTATCCTTGGTGATTGAGTGGATTCCACTTGTTGATTGAGCCCCTTTGGTGGTTTTGTAGCTCATTTTTGGAGGTTACATTTGGTTTTGTAAACCCCACTTGCACAAGTGTGCCCTTACTAGCTATTTTTAGCCTTGGTTTGTGTAACTCCTTTTGTCACCCCTCCTTTGTTATTTTGGGGAGATGCTTTGGCTTGTGTAGCTCCTCACCTCACTATTTTGAATTCCTCTACATGGATGAAGTGTCCACAAATGAATTTGAGTTGGTTGGAGTGACTTGGGGCCACTCTCCTTGAAATTCAAATTGCTTGGGTTGGATTCGAGTTAGCCTCTTGTGGTTGAGTTAAACCACCCTTGGGTCAACTCAAGTTGGCTTACCTTGGTTTGATTTCACGCCCTTGGGTTTGAATTGCCTTCTTTGGCCTATAAATCCATGGTTGATCTCATTGGTTAAGGTTGTTGATTATTGTTGGTTTTTCTTGGTTGATTCATGCCATTGATGTTAAGAGCTTGGTAAGGTTGTGAGCTTGGGATGTCATGTCCCCAAATTTTGCATTGGGTCACAATGGCCTAAGCCACTTGCCCATACTCATGATAGTTTTTCAAATTGATGCTAAGGGTCAAATAATTGCCAAGAATGATGTCCAAGGTAGTAATAATGTAAAATTGGATCCAAATGGACAAGGTGGGTCACATTAAGAGAAATTCCCAATTCAAAGTTTGTAATATACCCATTCAAATGAACTATCATGGAGGAAAATTACTAGTTCCCTAGGTTGGGGGTGGAAGCATTAAAAGTTGGAATAAGGGAGCTACAAGACCCAAAATGACCTTAGACTTACAAATTCACATTAAATGGGTCAAACAAATAGCAATAAAAAGAAAATAAGGTGGCATTGGATCATGAGGGCACATAAGAGGTTGTGGGACCCACATGTGGCAAGATTCCCCACTATACTTGGCATTATTCTCTCACCAATTCGAGTTCAAGATGAAGGGTAACATACTTGGGGAAGTTGAAGAGGTATTATTCATGGCATGAATCATGTAAGGTCGAATTGGAGTGGAAGAGAAACTCCCATGGAAGAGGAAGAGGCATCTTAAAAGATTGTGACACTTGGAGCTAGATTCCCTAACTCCCATGACAACAATGATGAAGATTCTATGACACTTATGACAAATTTCAGACCTGATTGCTAACATATGACATATATGACATGTCAGGGCTAAAAATAGCTTCCAAGAGGGCGCACAAGGGAGTTATGGCAGCCAAGAAGCTTCCCCATTCGAATTGAGGGAAGATGGAGACTAGGAATTGTGAGACAAGTGGCATTCATGGGAATCTCTCCCTAACTCAAGTTGGGTTGAGTCTCTTGGATGGAATTCGAGATAAGGAGACCTTTGGAGGTTAATAAAAGACAAGAAGAAAGAAGGAGACCAGATTTTGATCATTTTCTCATTTTGCAAATTGGAGAGCATAGCTTGTCCATGCTAGTGGAGTGTTCACTGTACTTGCCGTAGTACCAATTTCGAGGGTGAAAGATTCCCATCATAATTGGAAATTGGAGAGGCCATTCAGACCTTTCATTTGGAGATACAATGGAGTCATTTGTTGTAGGTTGAAGCTATAGGGCTGCTCATGACTATTTCTCCTTCAACTTGTTCCCACATCTCTCTCACTTTTCTCTCCATATTCTTGCTCTTGGAGGAAGGGCACACATGGTGAGATGTTGATCTCTTTGTGGAAGTCCAAGGGGCCTCATTTATTTGTAATAGGTTTTCTGAACTCTGCATTTGATTCTCATATGAACCTCAGGTTGAATATCCAAGTAAAACCATGTAAAAATGCCAAACTATGTATGAATGGTGTCATTTTCCCCCATAGCTTTTGCATAGTGCACTCGTTGTTGCACATAGTTAGTGAAGGACTGTTATTTCGACTCCATGGACATGTTTGATGATATATATATATATATGTGTGTGTGTGTGTGTGTGTGTGTGTGTGTGTGTAATAATCATATCATGAGAGCCACAACTCGAAACATTATGTATTCCAAGTGATATTTACATTCAAGGAAGAGATTCGAGTCATTTTCCCATATATCTTGTTGAGAGAGCTTGAAGTTGTTTGGTATCAACTTGTATCAGTAGATCTCCATGGTTTTATTGTTATTTGGAGAGCCATTAATATAATGAAGAAGTTTCATACACCTTATGCAAGTCCTTGTAACATTTCTCACAAATTTCATAGCAAGTTATAGCGTTTTCTCTCATTTCCCCCTATGTTAAGACATGTTTACCAATCTCTGATTTATGGGAGTTGCAGCAGCATTTAGGAACTGATTAATGATGAATTTGGGTTCCCATTGAAGTCATTTAACTAATCCATGTCTTTGTTCTGAAATTTGGGAGGTTTGTATTGCATTTGGGAAGCCATTAGTGACTTCTACCCTTGGGGATTTGAACCTCGAATTTACTAGCAAAATTCCCTATTTTCTCCTGAACTTAAATGAATGTTGCAGAAGTCTTATGTCCTAATACCCTTCAAACACTCGCATACCCAATTCGAAATCCTTAGGAGTCTTTTGGAGCCATCTACCCTTGGGGGTTTCAACATCGATTTTCCTAGTAATTTTGTCTTTCATTCTCTAATTGTAAATGCAAGTTGATGAAGTAATTAGAAGGTGTCCAAGAATATAATAGTTGCATTAGTGTGTCCTAATACACCTCAATCCACTCTGGACATAATTCGAAACCATTTGGGATCATTTGGGACAGTTTGGAGCTTCACTAGTCCAAGGTTCAAAAATTGGCCAAAATGGGAAAAATTTCAAATTGGGTACATTACATGGGAAGCCATGTATGCTCTGCTATGTGAATGAACCTTGTGCTTGAAGCACTATGATATTGTATGGTGTTTTTGGAAATCCTGGACAACTTTGTTATAGTTCCTCCATGTCCACTGCTTGTCTATGTCCTGGACCTGCACACAAATCCTGATGGTGAATAGCGATGTCATGAGGAACCTAGGGGGTGAAGGGTATACCATTGCACCTGGTAGTGGGGTGGATGAGAAAGTATGTGGTGAGGAATTGAGTTGTGGTTTCTCAAACTGATACTTGAGCTATCCTTGAGTGCACTTCTGTTGTTGTGGATATGTGGCCTCAGCTCGAGGGTGGCCTGTCAAAGTGAGATCTAGCTTGGCAGTGCCTTTGGCTGGGTGGTACGTTATGGTGGATGCTAGTTGTAAATTAATAAGATAAGTGGTTTAGTTTTTTTATGTAAATTCATATGTTTATATGATGTTTCCACTGTTGCCATAGCTAAATTGTTTACTATTGAAAAGCTTGGTAGAGATATCAATGGTTTGATGCAAATATGATGGTTTAATTGCTTGGAAGTTGGTGTATTCTCCTTGATTTTTAGATATGATTAGGATGGAAGCTTGAAATATGTTTATTCGTGTTTTTATTTGTTGTAGCTTACTTTGTAAATGTTCCCTCTATGGTTGATCATATCTGTGGATGAAATTACATATGAAAATGCTTGGTTTTCAGAACATTGGTCGAGGAATCCTGCTTGGAAATTGACGTTTTCTCCTTGATTTTGAGATATGATATTGACGGTAGCTTTAAATATGATTATACATGTGTTATTTGATGTTTCTTACTTTGCAAGTGCACCCTCCATGGTTGTCCAGATCTATTATATGATTTTACAAATGAAAATGTTGAGTTTTGACTACTAGGAAACAGGTTTTTTTGCTTGAAAACTAGATTGAATGGATGGTTTTTTATGTAGAGTTGATTATATAAAGTTGTATGGTTGTGTATGAACTTTCTATTGTGCCCTTGGTGGTTGTAGAGTGCCCCATGTAGCTGGTATGATTTCTACTTGGGACTCCCAGTCAGTTTTGCAGGGATTTGGATACTTGTCGGATGATCCAATGGTGATTTCGATAGCCATTGGTAGATCTGATATTTTGTATGAATTAATGGTTGTATATGGTAGCTCTATACCTATAATTTTGTATTGTTGAATGGTTGTAGGTGTTAGATTCATATTTGATCCGATGAGCAATGCAAAACTATTAATGAAGGCGTCTTAAATTGGAATTACGGATGTGTAGTAATTGGATAGTTTTATGGCAAAAAGTTATGGTTGTAATTGTTTGCAAAGAATTCTATAATCTGATTATATAGTATTATTGGGCTGATTATGGTCACCCTTAATGTTTTATTAATGCTAAGGTACAATTTTAATAAGCTTGTAAATCTAGTTGCCTTTTCATGCTTGCACAACCTTGCATCTGCATGAGCTTTTGGGGAGTTTTATAATTGTTTTTAAGGTGTCGCAATTTATTTTAATGGTTGAATGTTTTTTTAAATTGGCTTGATGGTATGTTAGCCTAACCTTTGGTTGACCCTATTATGTTGTACAATACATTTATTCAGCTTTCCTTTGGGTTTACATGTGCCCATGACCTTGGTTTCAGGGTCGGGTACACTACAGGAATAGACTCTCAAGTAGTCAAAATAGTACTAGGGAGATATAGTGCTTCTGGTGGTTGGTTTTTTGTCCACTAACCTATTAAAAGTATGGGAGAAAAAATGGATAGTTGATTAAATTCTTTAATGAAACGAATCTATAGAGTTGGATTGTCATACCCAGGGCATGCACTTTATTGATTGGTCGAACTAGATTATATACATATTAACAATCAAGCATTTACATAGATAGAATAGTTAAGGGAGGCTAGAAATTTTATTATTGACTTCTTTCTCTACAAAGGATTCCTGGAAAGGGGGGGATCTTGTGGGGTTTCACAACTCTTTCGTTCCTAGTTTCTCTCTATGTATTTGCATGAATGTTGGATGTTTTTGGAACCATGGTGAGGCAAAGGGCACATTGTAGATGAGGAGGGAACTCACGTCAACATTCGTTGGAGAGGAAATAGAATGAAAGCACACTCTGGCATATCCGTAATGAGATAAACCAAGTAGAGGCTACCGTGCTATCAAAGGTTCAAGGTCTGTTAGAATATGTAATGATGACTAGTGTGGTGTTCTTGGTTTTGTAATGATCTTATCTATCGAAGAAGACATAAAACTCTTCATAACTCTCTATATTATAAGAAAGGAGTTAACCCACGTGCATCATGAAGAAAATTATTTTATTACCATTCTCTATATAAGAGAAGTGGAAAAATATTTATCCCACATGCATTATGGGATGTAAACCTTCCATACCACTAGCTATATAATAGAGATGAAGGAGACCCTTTTAGGTTATGTTTTTCTTTTTGTAAATTAGATCAGTACCTTCTATTGCCGAAAATAAAGATATACATCCATCAGTTTTATCAGGGCCCTCCCACGACAAAGAAAACATGCCATACCAAAAAAAGAGAAGGTCCGAGCTCTCCCATAGGGAAAACAGGCTCGAACTTTAACCAGTATCAAGACGAAGTATGCTTCTAAACGAGACTAAGCTAAACCATTTACAAATTGAACTGTTCAGAATTAAACACTTACTGTTCTTCATATTCAAAAGCAAAGAGAAAAACCAAGAAAATTAACTGAAATTAACCCACATCTGGCTTGGTTTCCGAGCTGGAAGGGGCTTCCTTGTTATCGTTCAGTTGAAGACCCAGATGTGCAGCAATCTAATGGAGATTCATGGTAAGCTCATCAAGCTGCAGGAGGATGGTTTCAGGAGCTTCCCCTCTCTCCACAAGAGCCTTTCCTGTCATGTACTTCTGATTCCAAGCAATATCCAGGGTTTTGAGGTACAGGGAAACTCTTCCCCGTGCCTATCCTGGCTCCGGAATGAGGGCCTCAAACTCCTTCCTAACTTCCTCGTTCTGGGTGCAACTCCGTTCCACCTTTGCATCAGCTTCCATTGCTCCAATCTCTGCTTTGATTTTAGCCGGCATTTCCTTCTCATAGAGACGTGTCGAGTGCACGATGTTGCTCATAGTTCGGGTCAGGGTGGCGAGGGGAACAGAAGAGGCGCAGGCCTCCTTTGCCTTGCGATGGCGATAGGATCTTTTTTGAGGAGGCATTAGGGTAAGTAGTAGTGGAGGAAGAGGACCCGAGAGCCACTAAATATCTAAAACCTTTGAAACCAAACCCCCCCAGAGAATGTTGAGAGCCAATCGATTCAGAGAGGGAGTGGTTGCACAGAGCACAAAGGAAAAACCTTGGAGCAAGGGTGAAACCCTTCAAGAAACCAAACAGGGATCCTTAATTGGCAAGAAAAAGGACATATGGAAACTCAAGCTCGCGGGATAGAGGGCAAAACTTTCCAAGAAAAAGCCGGTGGAGATCTGGGCCCCGGGAGTTGAGAACTCTCGTGGGAAGGCTGCAAAGGCCTGTAACCAACAGAGAAACTTGACAGAGAACCAGAGACTCATCGACAAACCAAAAACTGTTGAAAATCCCGATAGTGAGGCTATCTATAAAAGGCTTGAGCATCGAATTACCTCTTAACTGCATGATGCAACTCAGACTAGGACATACATCCTTCCATATCACCATCATGATGGTTGGAGTTGGGCAAGGAGGCTCGCATCCACCGAGCGCGAGTGTCTTCATTGCCACCAATCGTCAAGCTACCACCTTGAATCGATCTCTGTGTACACTCTCCATCATTCGATTGAGATAACACACACGAAGTTATATCACTAGGCCATACTGGAGATGATGAGGTGGCGGCCTAAGGCCCAATCACGTGCCCCCCATGCACCTCACCATTTGCCTCTTCATTCACCCACCGTGGGGACCCTTTTAGGTTATGTTAAAAGAAACATCATATGCACATTATTGTGTGTCATTGTGGCATGAAGTGAAGATTGGATGTGATGTGTGGGTGCTCAAGATTGTGAGAGTTGGAGTTTTCTGAAGAATAAAGAAGATCAAGCTTTCCCATGGGTATATCCCCATTTTGGGTTTTACCACATACATCTAGACATGCACTATCATTTTTCTCGTTTCATATCTTACTATTTGATTATTTGGTGTTTCTATTGATAGGATGTTATACTAGTTAGATTCTAGTTATTGTGTTACATGTTAGTCAAGTTATTGTTGTATTTTTATCCATATTTCTCAATAATCTAACATGGCATCAGAGCTTGTTACTATGCTCTACCTCCTTCAGTAATTTGTTGTTAATTTTTTTTACAAGCATCAAATTCTTCAATATTTGTGTTGGGCCCTCCTTTTCTAGTATATTTGCCATCAAATCTAGACAACCATTGGGGTTTTTCTTCGAATCTAGTCATTTTTCTACATGTTTGAATTATTTTTTAAACCTTAACCTCACTATTTATTTTTCATAATTTTTTGTCAGACATTTTCAGGTTCTACTTGGTTTTTTCTGTAGATCTGAAGTTGAAATCCACTGTATCCTAGCTTGTTATCAAGGATCTATATCTCTTACAACATATATGGTTGTTTTTCTATTTTTGGTTGTGTTTTTTGCAAGTTTCTATCCAGACAGCTTCAACATCCATGACTCTGTAGTTTTAGGCCAGTTTCAGACACACACGTGGGTTTTGAACGGCAAAGGCGCATACGTACGCAACCCTCCTTCATAAAAGGCGTGTACCCATGCAACCTCTCTTCTCAGAAAGCACAGACACTCATATTCGAAGCAAAAAAAATCGTTGCAAGCTGATTCTTTTCATTGTTTTTTACATAGGGCTTGCATATATGTCAGTTTGCTACTACAGGGTTTCGTGATTAGTGATAATTTCAGTTTTACTCACTCTTTCTTCTAGTCATTAGCTACTTGTCTTTTTTGCATTAGGTTTTAGTTTCTTTTTAATCATCATGAGTTCATAGGTAGCTTTTATCCATCAATTAATTGATACTAACCTTCTTGTTTCGAAGATGATTGACCTTTTTAGGGGCTTGGATCTCTAGTATTTGGTGACAAACAAGAAACCAGTTGATGCCTAACACCTAGTTGCTTCGTGGAAATATTTTCCAATCTCTAAGTGATACCAATTTTTGTTTCATCCATATTTTGCTTATTATTTATATGGTCTTGCTAACCCTTGTTTGTGTAAAATCTCTATCTTTCATGTTCCGTTATATTTCATGTCATGTCTTGATTTTTCCTTTATCGTTATTGGCTTATCATGTTCATTATATGCTTTACTCTTAGAAGTTCTTTGTGTAGATTAACTCTTTGTTTACTTCACTTTCTCCACAGGGGCCTTTGTGAAGAGTTGTGGGAGAACTTGGTTCTGTCGTTCCTTCCTATCTTAAGCATATTGATGTTGTTATCTCTAGTCATTTAGCAGTGTTCCTCTTTACAACTTATCATTGACAGTAGCAAAGTTGAAACCTTTTGCCACTTTACCTAGGATGCTTGAAGTTGTAATTAAGAAGGAATATAATGTAACAAAATACCATATAATGCCACCTTCTTCCATTTAATTTGTAATGTAATGAACAACCACCTTCTTCCTGTATCACCATGATTATCTGTGGGACGCATTTTCGATGTATAATACCATATGGGGTTCTTGTAACCGCTATGAGGTCTACTACAGAGTTCTTTCATCTTTCAGCTTGGTTGTGAAAATTGCCTACATGACACATTTTCGATGTATAGGACCATCTGGGGTTCTTTTATTCCGCATGATGTCTATTGCATACTTCTTTCAACTATCTATTGGGTTGCAGTTGTGATGCGTGCTTGTTGGCCACATTTTTCGATGTATTGGCCACCTGAGGTTTCTATACACTATTGTGGTTTTCTATGGAGTTCATCGTACAACTTGGTTCAGGTGTAATTTCATGATCAATGAGAAGCGATTGTTATCTTCATCAAATCCACAAGGTGAAGTGTGTTCATATTCGCATCTTATTGGGAATTTTGAAAGTTGTCATAAAGGGGGATGTCAATGTAATTCCATCTTCCCCCATTTGTATGGTTTCTCCCTAGTCATCATTAAGGGGGGATGTTGGAATATGTAACGATGACTAGTGTAGTTTTGTTGGTTGTGTAATGATTCTATCTATCAAAGAAGGCATACAACTCTTCATAACTCTCTATATTGTAAAAAGGAGTTATCCCACATGCACCATGAAGAAAATTCTTCTATTGCCATTCTTTATATAAGAGAAGTGAAAAATATTTATCCCACATGTATTATGGGATGTAAATATTCCACAACTCTAGTTATGTAATAGAGGTGAAGGAAACCCTTTTAGGGTATGTTGTTGAAACATCATATGCACATTATTGTGTGTCATTGTGACATGAAGTGAAGATGGAATGTGATGCGTGGGTGCTCAAGATTGTAGGAGTTGGAGTTTTCTGAAGAATACAGAAGATCAAACCTTCCCATGGATGTTTCCCCATTTGCATTTTTACCACTTATATCCAATGTACTATCTCTTTTCTCTTTTCCTCTCTTGTTATTTGATTATTTGGTGCTTGTGTTGATATCATATTAGATTAGTTAGATTTTGGTTATTGATATACATGTTAGTAAATTTATTGTTCTATGTTTATGCATATTTATCAATAATCTATCAGGGTCAATTGACAAGCACCCTGGTGGGGTGCATTGGTAGTGGTTTGGAACCTTACTCTGTGCTTAAGCTTTTTCTTAGCCAAATCCTACAAGACAGAGAACAAAACTAAGTTGGTATCAAGCTGGTGTTGGCATATATCCCTGATGATGTTAACAACTTTCATTATAAGCTTGGCCTCTTAGCAGAAGTGGCCAATACACCTCTCCAAATCCCACACCAACCTCAGGAAAATGTTGAAAATGTGTCACAAGTTCCCAATACTCAAATCCATTAATTATTCTTTGGTTTTAGTTTTAGCATGAATACCTTTAGGGGTAGTTTTTTGGTTTTGACATTAAACAGTTCTATTTATCAGTTTTAGACTATGGTCGACCATCCTAGTTTCCCTACGTAGGGAAGGGCCCCCTAAACAATTTTTTTCAAGACACATATTTGTTGCTTTTAACTCTAAATAAGTTCCCACTGGCTGGGTTGGTTTCTATTATGGTAGGGAAACCATGGGAGCTCTAGTTTTGTATCCTATGTATATTATAGTTTCCTTTTAATATAAACAACTAGCTTATAAATATATATATATAAATTCAATTCTTAAGATAGCTTCAAATTTAATTGATTTGATTTACAATTGAAAATACCTTTAGTATTTATAATGTAAAAAACTTTGATATAATTTAATAATTTCATTATATTATATTTCCAAATTTGATTCATACTTTTTTGTTGGTTTGCTCGAATGTCCCTAACTTGCAGGACTAGTGTTTAGTCTAAGAAACCATGACCTAGGGGCCTCTAAGCCATCAAAATCTACTTTTTGTTTTGGTGTCTCGTCCCACTATGGTCAAGTTTTGAACACTAGGCCGCCTAACAAACACAACCCCTTGAATACCAACCGCACTAGTGGGACTTGAATTTTTAAAATTGAAGGACATGTGGGTCGGATTTGATCCACTTATGCATTCACAGGTCACAAGATCATTTAATACATTCTCTCTGGGTGCAACCACACATTGACCACTACCTCAAGGTGTCCCCACAGCTTCAGGCTCAACCCTCATTGGAATTGAATCTTGCCTACTGGCTAAAAACACCTCACTCTTCGCCAATGGATCCAACCCCTTTGGGCAAATTTCATTCATACTTAATTTTAAATCAAATTTAAAAGTATTGAATAGTTTTAATTATAATACAAAAATTCAATTAATTTAATACTCTATTCAAATATAATTTCAAACAATTTATACCTCGGATCAGGTGATTGCATGGATAGACGACGGTCAAGGTAGTCAGGTTGAGGGGACATATAACAAGATAGACGTTGAGCCTCAGACGACACATTAACCACCTTCTTGTGTAATGAACATACCACCTCAAACGATGATATCCTCTTCGTAAAAATATATGAGCTTCGCTCATGGGTTCATGTTGGCCCTTTGATGGATTGCAAAAGAATTCATGGTTGGGATTTCAGCATTAAGGATCATCATTGTGTCTATAGGCACATCGCTTCACTACAAGCTTGTTTGGAAACTTCGGGTAAGTGGTTCGACTACATGGAAATTGCTTCAAGCTATAAATAGGTTGGTTGTGGCTCATCGATATTTGGTTCAACTCTCATTCTGGTTCCCATTGTCCAACTCTCCTCGATCTTTGGTTCAAATATCCTAATTTCGGTGAAGAACCCCCATCCCCCTTTGTCCCTATTTATCTACACCTCAATCCATCCCTCTGCTTATCCTGCCTCAAACTTGGATATGCTAGGGTGGTCATTCTATTTTCAATTTAGTCATCCACTTGTCTCTAGTCTTAATGTTTAACCCCAACACTCTTGACCAACCTCCTCTTTGTTTCATCTGGTTCCCAGTCCTAAGCATGGCTAGAGGAACTCACGGAAAAGACTCCCACAAGGGTAAAATCCTTGTTTTTGAATTGTAGGTGCAGAAGGAAATTGCAGACCTCAAAAAATCCTATTTCATACTCACCCCAACTCGCATCCAATGTGAGCTCGCTGAAATTGATGAATGGTTGAAAGTTGAACATGACTGCACTCCAGATGCAAAAAATCATGAAAATATGGGCCCTATGGTTCCCGATATAGGAAATACCAGAGCTCGAAAAACAAAATACTTTTTTACTGTGGCACTCTATTGGCAGATTGAAAGATTGTTGGGCAAGGTTCTACTAGACACTAAGGAAGAGCAGAATGAGTTGCTTCTGATGATGACAAAATTCATAGAATAGAATAAGAGCATCTTAGCCTAGAACCAGAGGATGGAGACCAAACTTGATGCTCTCTAAAAGGCTACCATAGGGCTTTAATTTGCTACAGTGGACCCTGAAAGTGA
Source organism: Larix kaempferi (assembly GCA_027924585.1). Taxonomy (NCBI): domain Eukaryota; kingdom Viridiplantae; phylum Streptophyta; class Pinopsida; order Pinales; family Pinaceae; genus Larix; species Larix kaempferi. Next base: position 12,529,408 of record BSBM01000085.1, on the reverse strand, counting down.
TGGTGAGAAGAAGGTTCCAACCACTCACATTCTTGATGATGATGTTGCAAATTAAAGTTATTTTCCTTCAGTTTTGTCTTTTGATTATCACATAAATGACCAAGTCATAGAAGATCAGTCTAGGTTAAATGATATTATTTTTTATAGTCTTAATTTGACTACTAGAACCTGTAATGACAATATTTTGTTTAATATGTGGTATGGGTTTCCTTTGAGCAAGACAAAAAACTTGATACTCTGTTCTATTTTGTGATTATCAATATAAGTACTTACTAGCTTACAAAAAAAAATAAAAAAATCATTCTTTAAATTTTAATGAGAAAGTCCCTCAGTTGGGGTGTCAAGGAAGTGACGAGGCTTCAAGTATGTCGCCCATCTGGCACTCCCTCAACCAAGAGATCATGCACAAGAAGGATGGTGTTATCAAGTGAGGGTACTTATGTTGGTGACGTTGCATGATGGCACTTAGAGCAGATAGGTTGGATGATTGTAGGTGGGATCAATGGAGGACGCACTCCACATTGCAAATGGTTATTATAGGCACATGTGGTTTAATGATGGTCTCTAGAATTGGCACTCATGTTGGATGATGGCAATTAAATGAGTCAGAGATGGTCAATGAGAATATGTAGTGGACACCTCATAAACTAAATCTAAAGCTTATAGTTGGCCAAGATCTTGGCAATGAAATCCCCCTCTGATCCACCCCTTCTTCAATTTCAACTATCAATTACTCTGGCTGCACTCTCCTTTCCTAGTAGCAGTATTTCAATGGTGGTTGTTTCCTTGGGTGTATGTTTCCCTCAACTACTTTATTCTCCTCACCATATTTGCAGTGGATGCCATGATGAGACAAGGGTGAGGTCGCAGAGTGAAAAGAGGACGCAAGAAGACCTCCAAACAAGAGTGCAACAAGAGGTGAGAGAAGCTTGTAATATCTATCTCAAGAAAATCCTCAGGAATGTTAAAGATCGACTTTCAAAGGTTGACGTTTGGATTAAATTGGAAATGGAGTGTAACAATGTTGAGAAAATAATAGAGTAGATGAAGTCATGGATTTGAGACTATGGAAACACCAAGACAAGGGAAACACAATACTATAAAACTCTTACCCTCTAGTGGTTAATCAAGTCTCTATTAGGCAAGGTTATATTGGAAATTCAGGAGGAGAGGAACGAAATTATGCTATAGATGGATGAAACATGAGACCAAAACATGCAATTGATGGACTGAATGAACATAATCATCAAAGCAACCACATGTTTGGGGTTTGCGATTCTAGCCCCTACTTCAAGTCTAGCCTATGCTTGTGCCACAGACCCTGCATCCTCTCATGGACAAGAGGTGCCTCTCATTCTTATTTATGAAGATGAAACTAAGGATTAGACCAGGTTTTCTGCAGTATGTTTCTTCACTAAATAGATATCATAGTTATTTCATAGCTACATTAAGTCTCTCCAGGGTTTGAGAGTTGGCAGCTCAGAACCTCGGCGGCCATGGTTCCTTCCATGGCCACCTCTCCTCTTTCTTTCCCATGTTCGCTTACTGTCATCGATGGAGCGTAATGGATTTTTCTAAGTTTGGAGAGAGGGCAGGGCCTTTGCGTGGTGACCCATTGGGTCTGTGAGCATGAGATCCAGTGGCGGCGGCGACGGTTTCTAGGAGTTCCACGACGGCGAAGATGGTTGGCAGTTGTGGCTAGGCATGGCAATGACGGTGCGACAGCGGGTGGATGGCTGCTCAAGGGCGTGTCAACTTGCATCGGCTGTGAGCAGGCTCTGAGTGTGGTAGTAGTGGGGCGGCTAAGCTTACAGGCCCCAGTCCTTTAACGGCGGTGGCTTCAACCTCGACACCGTGAGGAGGCTAAGCCTACAGGCTTCCTTCGACGGTGGTGGCTACATCCTCGAAGGCGGCGGCTACATCCTCGACGGCGGCGGCTCCTATCTTGGCGACGACGACCTCAACCTTGTCGGCTGTTCCTTAGTCAGGCATCTATATCTGAAACCGATGGCTCTATTTTCACCTGTTGTTCAAGATTTATCAGTTCTTCTTCGTGTGGCAACATTTTCTTCTGGTTTCTCTTTTTTGGTTCAACTCTTTACAAGCTGGTTTTTTTTCTATTATATTTGAGCCATTTTGGCTGACCCGATTTAGGGCTTTGACATTCACGACTGGTCTGAATCTAGATGTTTTCTCTGTATTTCTTGGGGTGTTTTGACACTAGATCTCAAAGATGGTACTAATTTTGTGCTTTAAACAACAAAAACACTCTTCTACGGTGAAGATGATCTATGTAATTTTGTACCCGAAAGATGAAATAAAATCAGCATCTGTGTAGCCCTATAATCTGAAATCATGATCTCCAAGATAATATAGACCAAAGTCTATCGTACCCTTTAGGTACCTCATCACATGCTTTGCAGCTATTAAGTGAACACATCTAGGTTCCACTAGACACTCACTCAAGGTGTTCACAGCAAAGCATATATCTGGCCTAGTGTTCGTCAGATACATCAATGACCCAATAATCTGCCTGTACAGAGTTACATCCACTAACTCTGATGAGTCATCCGCTAATAGCTTCAAGTTGGAGTCCATGGGAGTGGCCATGGCTTTACAATCCAACATATCAAAACTTTTCAAGATTTCCATAGCATACTTTCCCTGGTTGAGAAAGATTCCTTCTGAGCCTTGCCATACTTCCAGTCCTAGGAAGTAATGCATCAAATCGAGATCTTTCATCTCAAACTCTGCAGAGAGTTTCTTCTTGCATTCGAAAATCTGTTTCTCATTCCCAATCAGAAATAGATCATCCACATACAACAACAGTATGACAAGTTCATCATCCATAACTTTGAGATAAAGGTTAGGATCAGCTTTACTCTTGGTAAAGCCCAAGCTTGTCAAGAAACTGTCAATTCTTCCATACCAAGCTCTGGGAGCTTGCTTCAACCCATACAAATCCTTCTTCAGTTTGCATACGTGGGTTCTTCTATCTTCAACCTCAAATCCTTGTGGTTGTTCTATGTACACTTCTTCCTCAATCACACCATTTAGGAAAGCTGTCTTTACATCCATCTGATGTAATTTCCACTTCATCATGGATGCAAGTGCCATGATGGTTCTAATGGAAGTGTACCTTGCAACTGGTGCAAATGTCTCTTCATAGTCAATTCCCTCTTTCTGAGAGAATACTCTGGCTACGAACCTTGCCTTATATTTTTCAATGCTACCATCCGCAACATGCTTTATTTTGAATATCCATTTGGAGGATACCACACTCTTGTCCTTTGGTTTGGGAACAATATCCCAAACATCATTCTTCATTATTGACTGGTACTCCTACGTCATTGCCTCTACCCACTCTTTCTTATAATCTGCCTCTTCATAAATAGTAGGTTTTTGATCTAAAAGATCACACATCAAAGCCACATAGTTGGAGAATGGCTTTGGTTTCTTGCTCACTCTAGTGGAGCCTTCAGGAGCTCCATACTTTTCTGCTCCTAGTATAATATCTCTAACCCATGCTGGCTTTCTTTTTCTTGATATGTTTGTGATGGGGGGTTCTTGTGTTTCTAACATGTCATGGTCTTCAAGTGTCTCTTCTTCAGGGGCTGGTGCAGCTTTTGTAATTCTGGGAGATGCATCTTCTTCATATACTTCTTCATACTGGCACTTCCTAGATCTCTTGAGAGCTGCTTCTTCATCAAATGTTACATCCCTACGAATTTCCATATGATGGAATCCTGGGATGTATATCCTAAATGCTTTGGATGCCTCACAATACCCAACAAATATTCCCTTCTTTCCGGAAGGGTCCAACTTAGTTCTCTTTTCTTTTGGTATGTGAATATATACAGGACACCCAAATATCTTGAGGTAGCTTACCTCAGGTTTCTTCCTTATGAATACTTCTTTTGGAGTCTTGAATTCAAGGGCACTATGAGATAGTCTATTCTGCACATAGACTACTGTCCTGGCTGCTTCGGCCCATAGATACATAGGTAGGTCTTGATCATGTATCATTGTCTTCACTGCTTCCATAATCGTTCTATTCTTTCTTTCCACAACACCATTTTGTTGAGGATTGTAGGGAGTGGTTAGTTCCCTATTGATTCCAGCTTCTTTACAAAAGACTTCAAAATCTTTTGAAGTGTATTCTCCACCATTATCTGTCCTGAGTATTTTGATCTTCTTTTCTGAATGATTTTCTATCAAGGCTTTGAATTCCTTGAACTTTTCAAATACTTCATTCTTTCCTTTTAGGAAGTATATCCAAGTCTTTCTTGAATAGTCATCAATAAATGTAAGGTAGTATTCATATCCACTCAAGGATGTGGAGGGCATTGGACCACATACATCTGAATGGATCAGTTCCAAAGTACTTTTAGTCTTTGTTTCACTCTTTGGAAATGGGTTCTTGATATTCTTACCTTTTGCACATCCTTTGCAAGTGCCTTCATGTTCAATCTTTAAATTTGGCAATCCTGTCACTACTTTGCTCACATAGGGTAGTGCTTTGTAGTTGATATGAGCAAGCCTTCTATGCCATAGCTCACTTGTACTAGTGGCTTCATGAACAAGGGAATCTTTTGGATGACCCTTGAGTTTATATAGACCTCCTTCCTCTTCACCAATGACAATTGCATCCTTAATAGATTTTCCTTTGGACCACATGAGTACTTGTCCATCTATGAATGCAACTCTATAACCTTTCTTAGATAATGCTGAGATAGAAAGCAAGTTCTTCTTCAACCCTGGTACATACAAAACTTCCTTCATCTTCATGGGGGCTCCAGAATCAAGCTTGTAGCTTGCTTCACCAATTCCCTTGATGGGATATTGATAATCATCACCCAAAGATACTTTCCATGGGGATGTCTTCTCTTCAAGTTTTGAGAGAGTTTTCTTTTGACCTGTCATGTGCTTTGAAGCACCCCTATCAATAAGCCATGTATCTTCTCCAGGTGTCACAGACCTAGAGAGTGCAGAGAATAAAACATACTCTTCTGCATCTTCTTCTTCTATTCTAGCTCTTTTCTTTTGAGGCCTTTCCTCCTCTTCTTCTTCTTCACTATCATCTTCTGCTAGATGTGCTTGATGTCTTTTATGATGGAAACTCTTCTTTTTCTTTGAGGGACACTCCCTAGCACTGTGTCATATTTTGTGACAATTGTAACATTGGAATGAGGAGAAATCTCTTCCTGAATTAGCTCCTCTTTTCTTTTGAAACATTTGTGGAGGTTGAGACTCCTTGTGGCTTCCTTTCTTGAAGTTGGGTTGGCTTCTTCTTCTTTTGGTATGGGTGGCTAATGCTTGATCATCTTCTTTGAGCAAGGCTTCTCTATTGGCTACCCTAGCTTCTTCTTGAATGCAATCCTCCCATACCACATCAAACTTCATACTTTCTTTTCTGGCACACATGGTTTGAATGAATGACTCCCAAGGTCTAGTGAGACCATTTAGAGTAGTCATGACTAGTTCATCTTCATCAAGGGTGTCTCCAATAGCATATAGTTGTTCCTTGAACTGGGAGACCCTTGAGAAATAATCTTGAATAGATTCTCCTTTATTCATCTTAGTGCTCTTCAATTGAGCTCTCAAGTTCATCTTCCTGTTGATGTTCTTTCCTTCATACATTCTAGAAAGGGCATCATACATTTACTTTGGGGTCTTCTTGGATGCCACTTGAGGAATCAAGTGGTCCTTGATAGAATAAGCAATTATTCTCTTTTCCCTAATCAAGTCCTTCTTATGCTTTTCTTTAGCTTCAACTTTTTCAACTTCATCCTTGATATATTAGACAAGATCATTCTCTTCAAGAATGAGACCAATCGTATATTTCCATGCTCGAAAATTCTCTATACCCTCTAGCTTGTTTTCAATCTTAGTGCTTGGAGCCATTTTATCCAGGATGTCACAGAGATTGAAGTTTCTTAAGAGATAGAATAATACTTACCAGGAGATGAGCTTGATAGATTTGAGATTACTGGTGTGCTCTGCTTCTGGAAACTTCAACTTTTCACCTTTCGAATCTGCAACGAAATTTCTGGTTTTTTGGTCTTCACCTTTTTGGTTTACTGGTGCATAGGTTCATAGCTTTTCTGGTTCACTGGTGCACAGGTGCGCAGTTTTTCTAGTTCACTGGTTTTCTGGTCCAGAAGTCAAACTAGGGTTTGACAAAGTCCAGGGTTCTACCCACTCAAAAAGTTCGATCTAGGGCTCAAAACTTCGATTTTGAGGAGGGCTATCCAGCCATGCAATCAAAATCCAAAAATTCCAACTTTTACAGAAACCCTAATTTTCACCGGAGGAGGAGAGAGAGGTATTTTCACCTTGTGAAAGATGTCCTATTCAGGCTAGCTCTGATACCATGTTAATTTTAGCCTAATTTCACAAGCAAAATCACTGAAAGAAACACAATCACAAGATGGACAAAGATTTACCTTGGGAAACCCTCATGGGGTAGAAAACCCAGCAAAGCCTTCCCTCAATATAGATAATCAACCAATACAAGATGTAGTCCCCAAACAAGAGCTCCTTCTCCTCCTATACAAACCTCTCTCTCTCCTATACGCCAATCACAAGTGAGTGAATGAATGAGATAGGTGAGGAACAAACCTCCTCTACTTATACTCAACTCCTAACTGAATTTTCACCCTAACAGGGCCGACCTCTCCTAAGAGAGTCTAATAACCCCTAAGCAGCTAACTCAGGGCCGACCTCACATGGGAGATCTAATAACCCTGGTTACCACACTCTCTCAGAGGAATAAACATCTCCGGATATACAATAGGGTCTCCACGGAGGAATGGAACATCTCCAAAATAATAAAGTACAAATATAATATTCTTAGAAGTTACAATATTTCAACACTCCCCCTTAACGAGAAGGATATTATAACAACATCTATAGGAACAAGGAGTCATCAACTACATGACACATGATACATCTATAAATCATTGGAAGCTTTCTTCATACATCATCAGTAACTCAAACAGTTACTGGAACATCTTCAAGATCTTCAATACTGGAACATCAACATCTTCAGTACTGAGTCTTCATCTTCTGCATCACTCGATCAGCTACATCATCATCATCATCTAGATCACTCGATCAACAGCCTCATCTTCTGGAACTACCGATCAACAGCATCATCTGGATCTCTCGATCAACAGCCTCATCGTCTAGATCTCTCGATCAACATCATCATCTGGATCACTCGATCAACAGCCTCATCATCTGGATCTACCGATCAACAACATCATCTGGATCTCTCGATCAACAACCTCATCATTTGGATCTACTGATCAACAACATCATAGCAGCATACCCTGCAACACACATGATCCAATTATGGGATGATCAATCCCTCTCACTTTAGGACATAAGTCCAAGGATGATAAAATCCTAACACGTACATTTTGAACCAACCATTCAGGGACGATGCAGTTCTGTCACGTACATTTTGAACCAAACGTTCAGGGACGATGCAGTCCTGTCACGTACATTTTGAACCAAATGTTCAGGGACGATGCAGTCCTGTCACGTACATTTTGAACCAAATGTTCAGGGACGATGCAATCCTGTCACGTACATTTTGAACCAAATGTTCAGGGACGATGCAGTCCTCTCACGTACATTTTGAACCAAACGTTCAGGGACGATGCAGTCCTCTCACGTACATTTTGAACCAAACGTTCAGGGACGATGCAGTCCTCTCACGTACATTTTGAACCAAACGTTCAGGGACGATGCAGTCTTATCACGTACATTTTGAACCAAACATTCAGGGACGATGCAGGCCTGTCACGTAGATTTTGAACCAAACGTTCAGGGATGGTGCAGTCTCGTCATGTACATTTTGAACCAAATGTTTAGGGACGATGCAGTCCCGTCACGTACATTTTGAACCAAACATTCAGGGATGATGCAGTCCTCTCACGTACATTTTGAACCAAGCGTTCAGGGATGATGCAGTCCTATCATGTACATTTTGAACCAAGCGTTTAGGGATGATGCAGTCCTATCACGTCCATTAGGGACCATACAATGACCTCATCGTCAGAACAGGTAGCCTCATCATCGACCTCATCGTCGAAACAGATAACCTCATCAACGATACATGTATCCACATCAATACAGGTATCCTCATCACATCATCGATACAGTATCCTCATCAATACAAGTATCAATATTATTTACCTTACTGTTAATATAGGCAATCCCATCATCGATACAGGTATCCTCATCGATACCAGTATTCAAATATCATCATCGACCATATCACTCCCCCTTTCGAGGAGGGTCCTTCTGAACCACACCAAGCTTGTCTCGGAAATAATCAAACTTTACTTGAGACAGAGGTTTGGTTAATACATCAACAACTTGTTCGTCAGTGCTCACATACTCAAGCTTGATAGCTCCTTTCTGCACCCTATCCCGTATATAGAAATATCGGATCTCTATGTGCTTTGACTTATCATGGAACATGGGATTCTCTGTCATCTTGATACAACTCTGGTTGTCACACAGGATCACAGAGGGGTCCATCTCTAAGTCAAACAATCCTGATAACAACTTCTGAAGCCATATCGCTTCACAACTAGCAGAGCAAGCAGCTATATATTCCGCTTCAGCTGTGCTGAGAGCCACACTAGACTGCTTCCTGCTAAACCATGAGATCATGGCAGATCCCAGACAATAACATCCACCTGATCTACTCTTCCTGTCTGATACACTTCCAGCCCAATCAACATCTGTGTAGCCATATATTCTGAAATCATGATCTCCAAGATAATGCAGACCCAATTCTATCGTACCCTTTAGGTACCTCATCACATGATTTGCAGCTATTAAGTGAACACATCTAGGTTCCACTAGATACTGACTCAAGGTGTTCACAACAAAGCATATATCTGGCCTAGTGTTTGTCAGATACATCAATGACCCAATAATCTGCCTTTACAGAGTTACATCCACTAACTCTGATGAGTCATTCGCTAATAGCTTCAAGTTGGAGTCCATGGGAGTGGCCATGGCTTTACAATCCAACATATCGAAACTTTTCAAGATTTCCACAGCATACTTTCCCTGGTTGAGAAAGATTCCTTCTGAGCCTTGCCATACTTCCAGCCCTAGGAAGTAATGCATCAAACCGAGATCTTTCATCTCAAACTCCGCAGAGAGTTTCTTCTTGCATTCGACAATCTGTTTCTCATTCCCAGTCAGAAATAGATCATCCACATACAACAACAGTATGACAGGTTCATCATCCATAACTTTGAGATAAAGGTTAGGATCAACTTTACTCTTAGTAAAGCCCAAGCTTGTCAATAAACTGTCAGTTCTTCCATACCAAGCTCTGGGAGCTTGCTTCAACCCATACAAATCCTTCTTCAGTTTGGATACGTGGGTTCTTCTATCTTCAACCTCAAATCCTTGTGGTTGTTCTATGTACACTTCTTCCTCAATCACACCATTCAGGAAAGATGTCTTTACATCAATCTGATGTAATTTCCACTTCATCATGGATGCAAGTGCCATGATGGTTCTAATGGAAGTGTATCTTGCAACTGGTGCAAATGTCTCTTCATAGTCAATTCCCTCTTTCTGAGAGAATCCCCTGGCTACGAACCTTGCCTTATATTTTTCAATGCTACCATCCACAGCATGCTTTATTTTGAATATCCATTTGGAGGATACCACACTCTTGTCCTTTGGTTTGGGAACAATATCCCAAACATCATTCTTCATTATTGATAGGTACTTCTCCGTCATTGCCTCTACCCACTCTTTCTTATGAACTGCCTCTTCATAACTAGTAGGTTCTTGATCTACAAGATCACACATCAAATCCACATAGTTGGAGAATGGCTTTGGTTTCTTGCCCACTCTCGTGGAGCCTTCAGGAGCTCCATACTTTTCTGCTCCTAGTATAATATCTCTAGCCCATGCAAGCTTTCTCTTTCTTGATATGTTTGTGATGGGGGGTTATTGTGGTTCTAACATGTCATGGTCTTTAGGTGTCTCTTCTTCAGGGGATGGTGCAGCTTCTGTAATTCTGGGAGGTGCATCTTCTTCATATACTTCTTCATACTGGCACTTCCTAGACCTCTTGAGAGCTGCTTCTTCATCAAATGTTATATCCCTACTAATTTCCATATGATGGAATCCTAGGATGTATATCCTAAATGCTTTGGATGCCTCACAATACCCAACAAATATTCCCTTCTTTCCGGAAGGGTCCAACTTAGTTCTCTTTTCTTTTGGTATGTGAATATATACAGGACACCCAAATATCTTGAGGTGGCTTACCTCAGGTTTCTTCCCTGTGAATACTTCTTCTGGAGTCTTGAATTCAAGGGCACTATGAGATAGTCTATTCTACACATAGACTGTTGTCCTGACTTCTTCAGCCCATAGATACATAGGTAGGTCTTGATCATGTATCATTGTCTTCACTGCTTCCATAAGGGTTCTATTCTTTCTTTCTGCAACACCATTTTGTTGAGGATTGTAGGGAGTGGTTAGTCCCTTCTTGATTCCAGCTTCTTTACAAAAGACTTCAAAATCCTTTGAAGTGTATTCTCCACCATTATCTGTCCTGAGTATTTTGATCTTCTTTTCTGAATGATTTTCTATCAAGGCTTTGAATTCCTTGAACTTTTCAAAGACTTCATTCTTTCCTTTTAGAAAGTATATCCAAGTCTTTCTTGAATAGTCATCAATAAATGTAAGGTAGTATTCATATCCACTCAAGGATGTGGAGGGCATTGGACCACATACATCTGAATGGATCAGTTCCAAAGTACTTTTAGTCTTTGTTTCACTCTTTGGAAATGGGTTCTTGATATTCTTACCTTTTGCACATCCTTTGCAAGTGCCTTCATGTTCAATCTTTAAATTTGGCAATCCTGTCACTACTTTGCTCACATAGGGTAGTGCTTTGTAGTTGATATGAGCAAGCCTTCTATGCTATAGCTCACTTGGACTAGTGGCTTCATGAACAAGGGCAGCTTCTAGATGACCCTTGAGTTTATATAGACCTCCTTCCTCTTCACCAATGACAATTGCATCCTTAATAGATTTTCCTTTGGACCACATGAGTACTTGTCCATCTATGAATGCAACTCTATAATCTTTCTCATCTAATGCTGAGATAGAAAGCAAGTTCTTCTTCAACCCTGGTACATATAAAACTTCCTTCATATTCATGGGGGCTCCAGAATCAAGCTTGTAGCTTGCTTCACCAATTTCCTTGATGGGATATTGATAATCATCTCCTAAAGATACTTTCTGTGGGGATGTCTTCTCTTCAAGTTTTGAGAGAGTTTTCTTTTGACCTGTCATGTGCTTTGAAGCACCACTATCAATAATCCATGTATCTTCTCCAGGTGTCACAGACCCAGAGAGTGCAGAGAACATAACATACTCTTCTGCATCTTCTTCTTCTATTCTAGCTCTTTTCTTTTGAGGCCTTTCCTCCTCTTCTTCTTCTTCACTATCATCTTCTGCTAGATGTGCTTGATGTCTTTTATGATGGAAACTCTTCTTTTTCTTTGAGGGACACTCCCTAGCAATGTGTTCTATTTTGTGACAATTGTAACATTGGAATGAGGAGAAATCTCTTCCTGAATTAGCTCCTCTTTTCTTTTGACACCTTTGTGGAGGTTGAGACTCCTTGTGGCTTCCTTTCTTGAAGTTGGGTTGGCTTCTTCTTCTTTTGGTATGGGTGGCTAATGCTTGATCATCTTCTTTGAGCAAGGCTTCTCTATTGGCTACCTTAGATTCTTTTTTAATACAATCCTCCCATACCACATCAAACTTCATACTTTCTTTTCTGGCACACATGGTTTGGATGAATGACTCCCAAGGTCTAGTGAGACCATTTAGAGCAGTCATGACTAGTTCATCTTCATCAAGGTTGTCTCCAATATCATCTAGTTGTTCCTTGAACTGGGAGACCCTTGAGAAATAATATTGAATAGATTCTCCTTTATTCATCTTAGTGCTTTTCAATTGAGCTCTCAAGTTCATCTTCCTGTTGATTTTCTTTCCTTCATACATTCTGGAAAGGGCACCATACATTTCCTTTGGGGTCTTCTTGGATGCCACTTGGGGAATCAAGTGGTCCTTGATAGAATCATCAATTATTCTCTTTGCCCTAATCAAGTTATTCTTATGCTTTTCTTTAGCTTCAGCTTCTGCAATTTCATCCTTGATATATTGGACAAGATCATTTTCTTCAAGAATGAGACCAATCCTATATTTCCATGCCCGAAAATTCTCTATACCCTCTAGCTTGTCTTCAAGCTTAGTGCTTGGAGCCATTTTATCCAAGATGTCACAGAGATTGAAGTTTCTCAAGAGATAGAATAATACCTACCAGGAGATGAGCTTGATAGATTTGAGATTACTGGTGTGCTATACTTCTAGAATCTTCAACTTTTCACCTTCCGGATCTGCAACAGAATTTCTGGTTTTCTGGTCTTCACTTTTCTGGTTTACTGGTGCACGGGTTCGCAGCTTTTCTTGTTCACTGGTGCATAGGTGCGTAGTTTTTCTGGTTCACTGGTTTTCTGGTCCAGAAGTCAAACTAGGGTTTGTCAAAGCCCGGCGTTCTACCCACTCAAAAAGTTCGATCTAGGGCTCAAAACTTTGATTTTGAGGAGGGCTATCCAGCCATGCAATCAAAATCCAAAAATTCCAACTTTTGCAGAAACCCTGATTTTCACTGGAGGAGGACAGAGAGGTATTTTCACCTTGTGAAAGATGTCCTATTTAGGCTAGCTCTAATACCATGTTAAGTTTAGCCTAATTTCACAAGCAAGATCACTGAAAGAAACGCAATCACAAGATAGACAAAGATTTACCCTGGGAAACCCTCATGGGGTAGAAAACCCAGCAAATCTTTCCTCAATATAGATAATCAACCAATACAAGATGTAGTCCCCAACCAAGAGCTCCTTCTCCTCCTATGCAGACCTCTCTCTCTCCTAGGCGCCAATCACAAGTGAGTGAATGAATGAGATAAGTGAGGAACACACGTCCTCTACTTCTAACATGGCCGACCTCTTCTAAGAGAGTCTAATAACCCCTAAACATCTAACTCAGGGTCGACCTCACATGTGAGATCTAATAACCCTAGTTACCACACTGTCTTAGAGGAATAAACATCTTCATATATACAATAGGGTCTTTACGGAGGAATGGAATATCTCCGAAATAATAAAGTACAAATATAATATTCTTAGAAGTTACAATATTTCAACAAACAGAAGCTCCGACAGACCATTGGAAACATTGGAAGCTTTTGTTTTACTAAACAGAAGCTTCTGCTTCACACACCAGTCTTCCCATTAGCGCATCACGATATGGATTTGCCACCGTTGATCTATGACAAGCTCTATCTCGGTTGCCGATCGTAAGGATAGTCTTCACGATCGTTTCTGGCTCTGACAACTTGCGACAGGTTCTAGGTTCGACAGGTTCACCTTCGACAAGTCTCGATTCAACTTCGACAATTCAACAAGCTCGACAGGTTCCTCTTCGACCAGTCGCGGCTCGACTTCGACAACTCATGCCCGACAGGTTCTGGGTTCGACATGACCTCCACTTCGAAACGGTCGCTACCAATATCTCTCGTCACACAAATACAACCAAACTCCCCAGCATTTGGGTTGATGCAGTCTAAGCAGGCGGTGTAGCTCTGCATGGAAAAAACTTACGAGATCTACCTTTTTTATTAGAAACTTGAGCATTCAATGACAGATTGGACATTGAACAACCTTCCATAAGATTACCCACGTGAACATTCATTTCTTTGGGGTATAATCCATCATGAAGTTATGAACTTTAGTTCAGTAGTATCGACTTCTGCCTATCGACGTATATCTAGATTTGATGGATTGGACCTCCTGGTTAAATGTGCTGAGACACCGATGCACCGCCTTTACTCTTGATCGTTTATAAAATTCGATGGGTTAAGGCTCTATGATTGTTTTGTTGTTTGCTACTGTTATTGTGACATCATCTCAGTTTTTTTCTCAGCATTCGAATCGACATCAATTTGTTCCTCTTTTACGGAGAAACGACCCTCTTGAGGAGCCAAAGGTTCTTGTTTTCTATTCAAAAACAAGGTTCTCCTCTCAAACCAAACTCATATTTCTTGTTATAATTACCTTGTTCCTGTTTAATATTTACAAAAAAGGTTCTGCTGTCTTTTTGGGTATTTTTTGTTGGACACTATAGTCTTTTTTTGTCAGTGCACTGTCATTTATTTTCTCGTATTAGTTGTATGTTCAATCTTTAACGTTAGTATTTGATCATGTATGTGATTTATTTACTGGTTTCAGATGAAAGGGTGCTTGACTGGTATATATTCATTTCCTTGTGTTTACCAATATATCTTTCCTACTAACTTGGGCAGATAATTTGCACCGCAACAGTTTTTGTCTCCTATAAAAGTTAGGCCTTCCAGAAAATTAATCTTTAATTTATGCATCTAACTGTTCTTGTTTAATATTTAAAAATAAGGTTCTCATAGGAAATTTACCCAGAATTGTAATGTCTTTTTTAGTGTTTTTTGTTGGAAACTAGAGTCCGTTTCTGTCAATACACTCTGGCATCTTTCTTGTTATCATTAGCCTGATCATGTTTAATATTTACAAACAAGGTTTTGTTGTCTTCTTGGGTATTTTTTGTTGGACACTATAGTTTGTTTCTGTCAGTGCACTCTCACTTATTTACTCGTATTACTTGTATGTTCAATCTTTAACGTTAGTATTTGATCATGTATGTGATTTATTTTCTGGTTTTAGATGAAAGGGTGCTTGACTAGTATATATTCATTTCCTTGTGTTTACCAATATATCAGAGCAGTTAAATCTTTGTCAGGCCTTCACATATCTCTTGATACTCCTTGTATTGACATTGCTTTGTCAACTTTATAATTCTTTTCTTTTTAAACACCGTTCAAGAGCATCTGTATAAAAGTTAGGCCTTCCAGAAAATTAATCTTTAATTTAGGCATTTGGTATATGAACAATCCTATCTTGTTCTAACTATTCCTGTTTAATATTTTAAAATAAGGTTCTCAAAGGAAATTTACCCAGAATTGTACTGCCTTTTCAGTATTTTTTGTTGGAAACTCGAGTCTATTTCTGTCAGTACACTCTGTCGTCTTTCTTGTTATAATTAGCCTGATCCTATTTAATATTTACAAACAAGGTTCTACTGTCTTCTTGGGTCTTTTTTGTTGGACACTATAGTATGTTTCTGTTAGTGCACTGTCATTTATTTCCTCGTATTACTTGTATGTTCAATCTTTAACGTTAGTATTTGATCATGTATGTGATTTATTTTCTGGTTTTAGATGAAATGGTGCTTGACTGGTATATATTCATTTCCTTGTGTTTACCAATATATCTTTCCTACTAACTTGGGCAAATAAATTGCACCGCAATAGTTAAATCTTTGTCAGGCCTTCACATATCTCTTGATACTCCTTGTATTAACATTGCTTTGTCAACTTTATACTTCTTTTCTTTTTAAACACTATTCCAGAGCATCTATATTTCTTTCTTGCAACAACTTCGAATAAATTATCCATAAACACTCTGCTAATGATTAAATATATAATATGTTTCTCTTTCACCAAAGGCACCATAAAGTTCATAACCACCAAACATTTTTTTTGTAGGCATGTCAACCAATGATGACAATGATCAAATCAATGCACGAAGAAGAGTTCTATATGCTCAACAAAAAAAAAAAAAAAAAAAAAAAAAAAAAAAAAAAAAACAACAACAAGCGTCAACGCTTTCTATATAGATCTGCTCGTCAACTTGTTAATATCCCTTCTCCATTTCACGTTGCTCAGCCTCCCCTTAAACCCTCAGCACCATCCACATCCACATCCACACCAACGCATCCAACAAACATCGACCTAGATGGTGCACAACAATGGTTCCGTATAAGATTGGACAAGCTATCTCCCATGAATGTATGCTCTATATGCATGGAGTCTTATCCTGGAATTAAAACAAAACAATTTTCTGGTGCTTATGCATGTTCTCGATGCATTGCGGAACAAAATGGCAACCGCTATTCCTTTGCAAACAACATGGATCCTGGGATACAACCATCAGTGCTAGCTATCCTTGCTCAAGTTGAAGAAATGCTCATTTCTCGTGTTAACCCAATTTTACAAGTCACTCATGCTCGTGGGGGACAATATACATATTTTGGCCACATTATTAGCTTCCCGCAAAACATTACTAGCATTGCCACTTTCCTCCCTCACTTGCTCTCAAACATAGACATTTTTATTGTTCGTAAATGCAGTACTACGAAGAAGTCTTATGACTTCTTTGTTAGTCGAACACATGTTCTTGTTGCTTTCCAATACAAACTTTCAAATGACCCCTACTACAAAGATGTTCAAGTTAACTCAACTGCATTATCTTCTTTGCCTCTTGAACCGACCGACATTTCATCCCTCCTTCATCATGTCACATCTGATGAAACCCCACTTGTTGACCGTACCTCAAATGCACCTATTCAATCACCCATCTTCCTTGAACCCCATGAAGAACAATCCTTCTCCTTTATATCTACACAAATAAATTCTAGAACTGAGCTTGATGAAATCAAACGCTTCTTGAGCACAAGCGATGCACCAACTCTACCTTGCATTGACTGGCCCCCAATAGACGCTTCCCCTATCAATGAGTACAACACAATAGGCCTCCTCTCAATGGCCTTTCCAACCTTGTTTCCCACTGGAGTCGCAATGCTTAAACAACCACACATTCAAGAGGTTGGTATGGACAGTTATGCATTGCACCTTCTTTGATACCATGACAATAGATTTGGCCAACATCCTCGCTTTCGTTATTACATATATAACCTCATGATGCGCCACCGTAGCCATTCTACTATTTCTGTCTTTGTAAAACATAACATTGAAGATACATTGCCTCCAACCATCTCAGAACTTGTACAACAATTACAAGAGTTGCCATATGCTAAAATTGCTGAGCAAGTCATGCGCTTTGGTTCCACTCTTTGCGGTACACGCTCCTACTGGAACAAAAGCAGGGGTGAACTAACTAACATGATCAGTCAATAAGGGACACCAACCTTCTTCTTAACTCTTAGTGCAGCTGACACGAAGTGGCCAGATTTGCATTCTTTGATGCCAGGACAAGCTCCAACCACTTCAAATCAACAACACCAATGGAGAATTCACAACCTTATATGCAATCCACACATTGCATCTCAATACATGGACAATAGATTCAAAATATTCCTGGAAGAGGTTCTTCAAAAAGGCCTTTCTACAAAAGACTACTGGTGCAGGTTGGTAACAAATCATATTCCCATCAGAGTTCATTGTATTCAAAACCTCAAATGTTCGTTCCTAATATTATCTTCTCCATGCAGGTATGAATGGCAACATAGAGGATCTGCGCATATACATGGCTTCTTATGGCTGGACAATGCACCCAATATGGACACGTTAGACTGGGGAGATGCTACCAAGGTCGAATATGCAAAACAATACTTTGACAAGTTTGTTACAGCATGGAATCCTCGATTCAACCATTTTCAAACCCCATCCTTCCAAGCCTCTACTATAAATGATCCATGCACCATTGGCTCACATGCCATACTTGCAAATGATCACTTGCATGACTATGAAGAACTTGTTAATTGTGTCCAAAGGCACACAAAATGTTCAGAATCTTCTTGCCTCCGCAAAAAAGGATCATCTCTTCAATGCCGTTACAACTTCCCCTTTGATCTACAACCTACCTCTTCCTTATTCATTGATGCCAATGGCCAGAAAACATACAACCTTGCAAGGAATGATGCCCTGCTAAATATTCACAACCCTACCATGCTCTCAATTTGGCGAGCTAATGTTGATTGCCAACCTGTTCTCTCTAGACATGCCGTCCTCAAATATCTTTCAAAATATGCAGCAAAGGCAGAGCCCAAATCATAAAGCTACCATGCACTTCTTTCTCGTATTGCACATGCAACTCCAAATGATGGCCCCATCCTTCAACCAATAAGACGCTTCTTATCAGAGACTATTGCAGATCGAGACATTGGCGCATAAGAGACTTTCCACATGCTCCAAAAACTCCCTCTTTGTCTTTGCATCTGTTCCTTTCTATCCTTGAATGTTAGCCAAAGCGTTTTCCGTCGTATTTTCAATGACTCTCTTGACAACCCACCAACACCCACCTTCATTTCTGCATACATGCAATGACCCCCTACACTCGAACAAATTACCCTTCTTGAAGCTGCACGCTCTTGGTCACACTCACCTCATAGAAAGCTCTCCCAATGGAAACCAAACTACCCTCCCAAAATTGTTCGAGTCTTTCCTCGCTTCACCACCATTCCACCCTTTACTATAGATTCCTTTGTTTCCTTTTGTTGGGCTGAACTCCTCCTATACAAACCTTTTTGATCCCTCCACGATGACATTGGATCCACAACACTAGCCATAAGTTCTAATTGGATTCGCATTAAAGACACATACAATGTATGCCATGCTGATCGTTTTCCAGAAGCCCCCAGTACACCTCCCTCCGATGAGTCTGCTTCTACTTCCAACCATTGTCCGTTAGCCCCTGCCATGGATGAATGGGAACTCCTATCTCAACTCCGCCCTAGAAACAACCTCTACGTTGATGAGCTTGACATGCTTGGCCATCGTGACTTTGACAAATAACACAATTAGACCGAAAACCATTTTCCTTCACACATGCATGCAATGGTCATATCATTCATTGACCAGACTCGATTGTCCGCCCAAGTACAACCAGACACCTTTTCATCTTCATGTGCTCCTGCCTCTTTGTCTCCCACACAACTCATGGCCTTTGACCTTATCATCGCACACTCCACAAATGCTACAAGCCCTCCCCCACTCAAAATGGTCATTCAAGGCACTGCAGGAACAGGAAAGTCTTTCTTGATTTCTTGCCTTACATCTGTACTAAGAAATGCCTCTGCCGACATGCCTTCACCCTTGCTCCTCCTTTCTCCCACCGGTATTGATGCCTTTCACATACATGGCTTGACAATACATTCTGCATTTCGCATACCCATTACTGAGATGCACCCTCTTGAAGGCCAATCCCTTTCAACCTTCCAAGAACAATTCCGCCATATCGGATACATCATCATTGACGAAATGAGTTTCATTGGCCCCGGAATGTTAACCCGTATGGATGATCGCTTATGTCAAGCCTTCCCTTCCCAAAGTACAACCCCCTTTGGTGGTTGGTCCATCATTTTCCTTGGTGATTTTGGATAGCTGCCCCTTGTAAAGGACATCCCCATGTATGTTGGTGCGTCATGAGGGAATGCTCTCTAGCGTAATTTTGACACTTTTTTCACTCTTTCAACCATCTTTCGACAACAAGGCAACACCCCTTCTCAAGTTTCATTTCGTCAACTCCTACTCAATCTTTGAAATGCAATACCAACTCTTCAAGATTGGACCCTCCTCATGCTAAGGACAACTTCGTCCCTTTCACATGAAGAGAATCATACATTTGACCAATGCACTCATTTGTACGCAACTAATAACTTTGTTGCATTACACAACAAACAAATGCTAAAAGTCCTTAACATACCAATTGCACATTGCTTTGCAGAGCAAAAGAAACAACATGTGCAAACCTCGATAGATGATGAAAAACTTCCATTCAAGGTTCTACTAGCAATTGGTCAACAAGTCATGTTGACATCCAACTTGTGTGTCTCAGCAGGCCTTGTAAACGGCTCACTTGGGAAAGTTATTGCAATTGTCTACAACTCCAATGATCAATCGCCTACATTGCCATCTTATGTTGTCATTGACGTTCTCCACTACAAAGGCCCCCCATGGGATTCTTCCAATCCAAATTATGTCCCCATCCCTCCTATAACAAGGGGTTCACGAAGGCAAGTACCACTTTGAATGGCATGGGGTTTAACAATCCATAAAGCACAAGGGATGACCCTGCAAAATGCAACAATAGATATTGGCAATATTGACCGACAAGGCCTTACATTCACTGCAATATCAAGAGTTAAATCTTTGTCAGGCCTTCGCATATCTCCACCTTTTTCCTTTTCTAGGTATTCTCGAATGAAAGATAGTCCTTATGTGTAACACAGAATACAAGAAGAGAACTTGCTTGCTTCAAAGTCTTTGTAGCCACATGCTCCATAAAGCTACATTCCTGCTCCTTTGCACCTCTACTTTGCATACGTATTAATTTACTACATTCTCCTTTTTTCAAAATGGATTGTCTACTTTTTTCGGATCTTGTATTCCTATTGCTACCATCATTGAATATTTGCCTATAGAAGAGAAGAAAATACTACTCTATAAAGAAGACAAGAAATTTAATCTTCATATCAACACTTTTCTTGTACTACTCTATCTTATTTATTTCAATGTGTTATCACTTTTTTCTAAGCAAGCACATCACAACATTTCATCCCATGTTAGTTTACTCTTTTTCCAATAAATATAAAATGTCCCAATATATATACTTGACGATGGTACCATGCATTGTTTGAATATGTAATCTTTACTGTCGAGGGTCTGCCCATAAAATGTCTCCATAGTCTCGTGAGTTCGACGATGAATTTTCTGCTTGATGAAGTAATCTAATTGAAATGGTCGATACTCCAGCCGAACAAATAATGACTGACTGTTGAAGACTAGTTCATTGGTTTCAGCCAACCAACATGATCATATTGTATAGTTCGACTTGGTGCATCGACCAGTACAGTTCATTGATTAAAAATCTGTTGATTTGCATGTTGAAGATTTTGAATTCCTACAATCTTCAAACATTGGTCGACTTTATATATAAAAAAAAGCTCGACGTCCTTTGACAAGAGAGAAGTCTATTCCTTTAGTTATTGCATATCATTTATTTATTTTATATGCTCGAAGTTGAGTCGATATGCTTTTTGATCGAAGCGATATGCTTTTTGATTCTTCATATGGTCGAAAATTTTAAAAATGGTCGGTTGATGTTTTTAGTTGAAGTTCGACATGTACAAGTTGTAATACCTTTTAGTCGAAATTCTCCATATACAAATTGTCATGCTTTTTTGGTCGACGTTGATATGTATGATCGGGTATGTCAAAATGTGGTCGATATGCCAGATCTTGGTCGGAACCTTATAATATTCAGTCATGTCTTTATTACTTTTTGGTCGACATATTCCATACGCTGGTCGAGATTGTCTAAATAGAGTTAAATGGTCGAGTCTTTTAAGTAGTCATTTTGTTGTAGAAAGTGTCGGGTTTTCAGCCGACCATATAGAAGGTCACTCGAAATAATGAAGTTTTCTCGAAATAATGAAGCTTGAAACTGTCAACTCGTAGATCTCGACATCATTAGCATGCATGCTAGTCAGATCTCTATTTGACCAAGATTGTCGATTGTTATTGTCTGTCTTCATAAAACTCTTAAATACACATGATTACTGTATCCAAGATGACAACAGATTAGTTGTCTTCCTTGTTGGTGGTCGACAGTTTCAATAAAGTTCTATGAATTTAATCGTCGACTTCTTTTGGTGGTCGGTTTTTTTATCTGAAATGAAGCACTCTTAGTCAATTCTAATGCTGGTTGACTTCCATAGTTGACATAAGCAACAATATCATTCTGGTCCGCGCTCAATCATTGGTCACTGGTCAATGCACGCTCCGTGAAATTCAATGGTGGCAGAACTTTCTTGTCGACTATTCTTCAATTATCGCATCAACTATTTGCTCAAATGCTAAACGCTGATGGATTACCCAAGGACTGCTCACCATTGTGGATATTGATGTCAATTTTGTAGACAAAGGATAAACCATTCATCATTTTCTTTGTATTTGGCATTATTTTGTCATGCAGTCTTTCCAGGAAATCAACCACTCGCCTCTTAACTATGTGGTCGAATTCATGGACACTCCGTTTTGGTCGGCTCCATCAATATTTGTAATAAGTTCTTTTGAAAGTAGTCAAGGTAATCTTTCGTTGTGCAGCAACGGAATTACGATTATTTGGTAGATATCAATTTTTTTGGTCGAGGTTCATTTTCGTAAACTGGTGACATGAAGTCTAGGATCAAGATTTCATGCAACTTAAAATTTGCAACAAGGTCATTTTCAAATTAAAAACAGTGTTTTCATTCACATAGGTTGCGCATTCAACCCTTCCAATTTTCAGTTTCCATTATGTGACCTAAAGAAGAGCTCCATTCAGGGGATTACTTTTTATTGTATTCTTTCCATTCATAGTTGTATAACTTATATCGATTCAACATTTCATTAGTATTGTTTAAGCACAAAATGTACTATATCTTGTGTTCCCCAAATATGTATGCTTATGTCTACCCATTTTAAAAAATATGAGTAATTAGGATGGCAACAGAAGTTTACAACTTATATATGCTTAAGTTTGTCCATTTGAACAAATAACATCGATTACTCTACCTTGAATACTAGGTACCTTGTAAACATTTCAATCAAGATTCCTCACTATTCACACTGTATGTTTTCGAATAAGATATGTCTAAAAAAACCGCCAAAAGGAAGGGCCAGCAGATCGAGCTTCAAGAAGAAACAACTCCAAAAATACAAATGGAAACGCTATTTGAAGTCACCAAACCCATCATAGGAAGCACCCTTGAGTTCAAATGGGGCGAGCTGTACATAGCTATCAGAGATGAAAAATACCTAATTCAACTCAGGAGGAAGGCATGGTTTTTCAAAACATCAAGAGGTCCAACCTTCATAAGGCAGCTACACGGCCAAAATTGTTTCACTGTGTAGAGGTGATTGCGTGGATCTTGCCCCATGTAGATACTACCACAAGGATAATTTCAAACGCGACTGGAGGAGGGCTCGCATCCTTCCAACCAACCCACCTTACCGTCGCATACAAGCTGCCTATGTCCAAAGTATTCCTAACTGACGATTGGGTAAGACATGCCAATATAGATAATGTTGAATGTGCAAGGAAAATGCTCCTACCAGACAAACAGTTTAGACCCAAATCTAGCGGGGAATATGACAGCCAAAACTTAAGGACCCCTTATCAAATCATAGTGTTATTGTTGAGCAAAGTCTTCAGTCTACCAAACGCCAAAAACTATAAACTCAGTTGGGTTCCATTGATATACCATGTTGCCACACATGGTACAGTCTTCAATTGGGCACATATTATTTCAGACAGTATGGCGTCAAACATTTCTGCAGCTCAAACTGACCTTTCATAAGGGAAATCATAATTCTTCATGTCTAGATACCTCATCGATTGTATATTAGTCAGCCACCCTTTCCCTAATTTGGGATGTACTTGGAATCAGAATGAGATTCCCATTCATGTAGCATATCAGCTAACTTGGGCTCACTGATATGCAGGGTACTACAAATTACTATGCGAAGAACTATTCATGCCCCTTTATTCGCTACTCTTCAATAAAGAAGCAAATTGTATTTCAGACAATGCCTTCAATGTAATAGGTGAATATGGAGACTATTACTTCTCATCAGAAGGCACATACATTAGAATGTATGGGGGCACCCAACCTCCTTCTCTATTTCCCAAATATGCTACAAATTACATTGTGCATAAAGAAGCGATAAGAGTGTTCATCAATGGAATTGGTGACTATCTCCATCGAAAAAAGAAAAAAAATCTCCTACCCACCTGTACCATTCAACATTGGTGGATACAAATTTCCTAAGATTAAGGCAGCGGAGACTATTACTTCTCATCAAAAGGCACATACATTAGAATGTATGGGGGCACCCAACCTCCTTCTCTATTGCCCAAATATGCTAGAAATTACATTGTGCATAAAGAAGAGATAAGACAAGTGTTCATCAATGGAATTGGTGACTATCTCCATTAAAAAAAAAAAAAAACTCTCTTACCCACCTGTACCATTCAACATTGGTGGATACAAATTTCCTAAGAGTAAGGCAGTGGAAGCCTTTATTGCAGACTTGGAACCTCTTCACTTTGGAACTAAACTATTTGTAAGAAACGGCAACAAAGGCAAGGTGGCCAAACATTGTGCTTCTTGTAAAATCACTTTTAAGTACTCGAATCACTTTCTCAAAGAAGAAGAAATATATAAAAGGGTACACAATATGACATAGCTGCACAAGAAACTAAATCCCAACATTGGATCTACTTCTACCCAAACAACAACCAAAGAAAAGCAAGCAGAAATACGTAAGCAAATAGAAGAGGCCAAAATACTACAAGAAGAACTACGCCTGTAGCAGGAAGCAGCAATGGAACAACAACAAAACGAACCCCCAAAAAAAAAAACCAGCATCAGAGAGAGTAATTGGAAAAAAAAAACAGAAGAAGCAAAAATGCTACACAACGAATCCGAAGAAGCTCGTTGTAAGAGAGAAGCTGAATAAAATAGAACTCAACAAGACTAGAGCACAATAGAGACGCAACATAACGTCCAACATGCAATGGACCCAGAACTCACTAGTCCACATACCATGGACCTAGATCCACTTGCAATTCCAAGTGGGCCTGTAACAGGAGCCCACTTCCCTTTTCCTGAAATTGCCCTTACACCATTTACCCCATCCAATGTAATCACTAGTCGAAAGCAAGTAGTTGGTCGAATTCCTCAATCCTGCCTGACTAAGCACAGTCAATAAGTTCAGACAAAGGAAGCACGACCTCCTGACGAATATCTAGCAACAAAAAACAGTCGGGATGCCCAACCAATAGATGAGCAAAACCGACATCCACGCGATGAGGCGCAAACAGGTTCTCAGTCCAGATTAAATACCTTGTCAAATCATTCTTTAATGCAGCCATCTACTTCGCATTCACACGCGCCAAACGCTTCCTCCATAAATCTTGAGCTCGAGGATTCTTGGGTACTCTTTTGCCAAGCACTGCAGAACCAGACTTTAGAGCAAACAAAAGCCCTTTGCGAACCTAAGAGTTCTACAGAAACCATGGCACCCAAGAAAGGTCACACTACAACTCGTTCAGCCACAACTAAAGTCCATGAGTTGTAGAACGACCAATCACCGCTGCAGAGCCGCTTACAGTTGGTTTGAA
This sequence comes from Larix kaempferi, assembly GCA_027924585.1. NCBI lineage: Eukaryota > Viridiplantae > Streptophyta > Pinopsida > Pinales > Pinaceae > Larix > Larix kaempferi. Next base: position 12,504,284 of record BSBM01000085.1, on the reverse strand, counting down.
ACGCTGAAGTACAGGAGCCACAGTGGCAAAGAATTTGGAAAGATATTCTGGCGTGGGGAAAGGAATCAAATGACCATTGGAGGGAGGAAGCCCAAAAACTACGGACTGATACTATTCTGCAATACATGAATGCACCTTTGCTAGAACAGTTTGGTGGACTCAAAGACATTATTGCTCAATTCGTAGTAAGCAGATATCATAATGGAAAATTCTATTTTGACGTTCTAGTCGAAATAAATGGTGATATCATCCACAAGATTATAGGGTTATCAAACAAAGGTGCAGATGTACCTAGTCGACAGAGACCAGAATTGATCAAGTAGTTTACAGACCACCCAACTGGAAAGAATTCTCGGGGGTTATTGGTGACTCAAATAAAATACGAAAATTATAAAATAGCTTCCCAAATCGTGTCAACCGCATTATCAAGCTCCGGTCGGGGGTCCGACTTAAAAATTGAAATGCTAGAGGCAGTCTTGGAGATGGGAAAAGACGACAAAATATACAACTGGGCTGACTATCTAGCCAAAATTATCAAGAATATATGTTTCAAGTGTCAAGAGGATGGAACGGCCATTCGGTACCCATATCTAATCATCTAGATTGCAATGACCCACATAAGACCAACAGGAAATAAAGACTTTACTCAAGAAGGACCTGTGTTAATGCAGAACTTCCGTTGCTTTACGAAAGGAGGCAACAGACTTGGGCCGTCAACAGTAAAGATTTGGCTAGAACTCTGGTTCCAAGACTTAAAAATTCGTTCGAACAGATGGAGGGTATCTCAGAATGTTTGACGAAGTCTGCCTCCATCGGCCCACATTGAACTTGCACTCAACCATACATCAATTTGGCACTTGCAAGGACTAGCCGGGGCCGCACAAACTCTTGACTATTACCCTTTTGTCGACGAAATCTTCAATGATCTTAGCAGGCAATCCAAGACAAAATTGATAATTCCTGATAAGGCACGCGAGGTCGGCATTCCCATAGTCAAACCTTTAATGGATGCAGAGAAAGAAGAAGCGTATGAAAGTCGCCTATATATGCACAATTTTACATTTCAAGTTGAGCCCACGGCCGGATCACAACCTTTATCACTTACGCTCACACCACACCAAAATCCACCAAATGAAGCTCAACAATTGGATGAAGAGACCTTGTCTGAAAATACTGAGTACGCCTTGACAAGCGACAACATCCAGCAGATGGTCGACCAGTTATCAGAAGCTCGACAAGCAAGGGATGTAGAAATACAAGGGAAGGGAAAAAGAAAAATGATCATCGAGAAGCCGACAATGGAAGATGAAACTGAATTATACGATAAGGCGACACAAATATTGGAAGTTGCAGCTAAGAACATAATTCCAGTCGACGAGCAGTTCAAGAAATTTTTGGAAGTTGAACAGCCTCGACCCAAAAAGAAAGTCAAGCTTATGATCAAGGGTGCTGTCGACCTCACAAGTAGCCCACCTCCACCATCCCCGACAATTGTCATGGAGGATACTTTTTTTTCTACACCTGTGGTAAGTACCCCACTTGCACTTGCAGCTCCATCTCAAGTTTCGAATATTGTACAAACTCTTCCTTCCCCCTTTCGACAAACATTTCAAAATGATGGCGACATTACCCAATTCATAGCTCAACTCCTGGCCTTTTTCCCAGATTGGCGGAGTCTCATAACCAAAAGACCTGTATTCCCATACACTAGTTCACCGACACATTCTGCCCCTTCTGGTGTCACCCCAACCGAACTTTTGAATCCATCAGATACCTTAACACCGCAAGCAATTGGCATGTACCATACTCATCTCCAGCGCAATCCTGACGCAAACAATCTAATTTTTTCTCAACAAACTTCTTCGTTCATTCCTTTTCCAGTCAATCCATCAGTGGAAGCCCATTCACCTTGCCAACATGTCGTCGACTCACCAAAACATTCACCCGACCTTGAAGTTTTAGATGCAGTCGCACCACTGATACCAGAAGTCTTGTCCCCTGTAGTTGGTCGAGAACCGTCTGGCGGTCCGATTCCTAACCCTCCTCCCCCAGTCGACAAAACACGTCTGTCGCCGACTGGTGAAGTCGGTACTAGTGTACCATTGCGCACCCCTACCGACGGGACCACCACAACCTCAGAAGTAATGCAACTTCAAGAACAGGAAACACCAGTTCAAAAATCCTTGGAAGCAGCAGTCGAGCCAGCAACACAAACAACTGAAGCAGCAGTCGAGCCAGTAGAGCAAGCAAAACAAGCAACAACTGAAGAAGTATTCCCGAAAAACATAGTAGTCATATCAAGCAGCTCAATACAAACAGAAAAGGCTACTAGCGAAGCATAAGAAGAGACAGAACAACCATCAGCAACAGTTGAGACATGAAAAGACTCAGAACAACAATTAGCGGCCCCAAAGTCTCAAGTAAAATCCAAGAAAAAGCAACGTAAGGACAAATGATGCCATGAGAAAGATCTTCAACATCAGCAGCAACATCTGGACCACATATCTCAATTGGGTTGCTTATCTGTACATCTCGACCAATTTGGGACGATCTCGACATACCATCCACAAAAGGCACCACAAGAAGAGATCGACTTACTGACTGATGCAATCAACCGAGAACAATGACATAGACGACTAGCAGTAGAAGACCGCGTTCACCAGCTAGAAGAAGACCAAACTGTATTTCTGACAAAGTGTCAAGACATAGCGCAACAGGTCATACCAATTCCAGTCAGCTCCGACAATACTAGCACACTTGATAAAGCATTTCAGTTGTTCCAATCTGTAGTGTCGGCATTATCTGAAGAGCTCACCAGGGACCGACAAGAACAAGCCACAATAACAGCGTCACTGATGTCAGAACAGTTTGAAGCATTCAACTCAGCACACGATCAGCTCATCCAGTATAATGATGAAGCAGAGATAACAAACAACGTTCTCCGCAATTGGTGCAAACATTATGGCAACGTCTTTCGACAAATGCAGGAGACAAGCGACTTAATTGATAGTCTTCATCAACAACCACCGAGTAGCTGATGAAACCATGGGTCGAACTATTGAGGAACAACTGGTAATCGAAACCAGGAAACTGAAGAAATTGGAAAAAAGTGAACAACATTGGTTGAGCCAGGCCTGTCATAACCTTGACAAAGTAGAACAATTTCGACCACATCTTAAAACACTGCTCTCAGCTGCCAACGAGAAAATAGAGCTCTTCGGTCCCGAAATAATTCATCTACAGGGCAAGACTACTCAAGAACATATAGCTGACTTGTCCAGCCTTACAACACTTACTATCGACATCCAAAACATGTTGCGCCATTGGGAGACCTTCCAACACCATATGTCTGTTTTAGTTGAAGCAATTGTCGAGGTATGTGTACAACAACAAGCAGCGACAAGTTCCAGTCCAGACAACTCATAACAGGTACATTTATCAGTTAAAGCACAGTTATACACAAGTTTTGTTCAGTAATTTTGCACATCTCCTCCTTTCTTCGGGACAAAGAAATATTTTGAGGTGGGGGAGATGTTGGAAGAGCATACGTCGGCTTGTTGACTAGACACTCCACCCGATTGTTTGCAATGTAAGTCAACAAGTTGCGCCGACCACTTGGTATAAGTCGGTCGGTTGCTCGGACAATACAGTTGTATAACTGAATGTAAACATCTATATATAGGCTGTTGACCCAATGTAATGGTTAACTAAGTAATAAAGGCTAGTGCTTGTATCTTGTCTCTCTCTTGTCTCTTGTGCAGTTTAGGAGCTATTATAATCATTGTTTTCATTGATATTATTGCAGAAATATTTTTTCAAATTGCTTATATATACATTATATATCCCTTTATGTAATGGTTAACTAATCATTGTTGAGAAGTTGTCATCCTAAATCCCATTCAATGACTTCACTTGGTTATCGCCTAATGCAGCCGACTTTTTGCTTGATCTGGGTCCATCAAAATATTTTATGGCTTTGCTTAATTTTGTAATATATTTTAGTCAATTTTAACTTATGTCTATACAGTTACAAGTCTTTGCATTTAGTCGACATATAAAAATTGACTAAAATAAAAAGTGTGGTCGACATCCTGGTCGAAATTTTATCTCGTTGATATGTTGGTCGACATATAAAAATTGTGGTCGATAATTACATCTGGGTCAAGGATACCTTTTCCATATTTAAATGATTATAGTACGGTCGATACTTTTTCATTGACATATTAAAAGTTATATGGTCGATATAGTTGATATTTATTAGTTGGTTCTTAAATATATGGTTGAGGTGGTCGACACATCATTTGATCGACAGATCGTTTTTTTAAAATCCGATCAACTGTCGACCATTTCCCACCAGTCGATCAAAGAACCCAACCCACCACGTACAAGTTCACTGCCGACTAATTACACCATCGCCCAATTATGTCGCCTTCTCCTGTTATCACGTTTCTCATTCTGGAGCAGTCGCACATATATATCTCGACATATAAAAATTGACTAAAATAAAAATTGTGGTCGACATGCTGGTCAATATGCTGGTCGACATTTTAACTTGTCGATATTCTGGTCGACATATAAAAATTGTGGTCGATACTTACATTTGGGTCGAGGATACCTTTTCCATATTTAAATGATTATAGTACGGTCGATACTTTTTCATCGGCATATTAAAAGTTATATGGTCGATATAGTTTATATTTATTAGTCGGTTCTTAAATATATGGTTGAGGTGGTCGACACATCATTTGATCGACATATATTTTTTTAAAAATCCGACCAACCGTCGACCATTTCCCACTAGTCGATCAAAGAACCCAACCCACCATGCACAAGTTCATTGCTGACTAATTACACCATCGCCCAATTATGCTTCCTTCTCCTGTTATCACGTTTCTCAATCTGTAGCAGTTGCACATATATAACTCAACGTTGGGTACAAAATTGATATATCTCGTCCACATAGAAATTTATGATCTATAATCAATTGAAGATGACTCTCGACTAATTAGTATCGACGACCATATTTACAATAGAATGACTCATCGAACCGATCATAGTTTACAAAAAAAAATACAATGCCGACAACTTTTAATAATAATAACCATAAGGTCTACCATTTCATATCGACGAGACAACTTTTATCAACCAACTTGGAGTTGTGTTGACTTCTTGTCACCATCTATCATATTCAACTCCATCTAGAAATGTGATGGTCGATGAGTCGACTAACTGTTCATCTGGCCATAGTCATCCGACGTTCATTTTTGCTACTCCAGAGGCAAATGCTAGTCATTAAGCGTTGCGAGACAACACATAATCAACATGAAATGGCAAATGATTTATTATTCACTCAGGATCTTTAGGCAAGCTGCTACTATTATTATTATTACAAAATATTTTATAGGCTTAACTAGAAACGCGAGATTCAACTAAGAGCTTAATAATATAAGAATTTTATTATGAGCATGAATGATCATTATTATTAATAAACATATAATTACTCTTATGAGTAAATCATCTTAGCTTAGTAAGAGATATCCATAGAAGCTTCTTAATGGAAAGAAGCTAAACTCCATTCAAAAGTAATTATGTAAATTGGGTATCGATATTGTGTAAATATAAGGGAAATCGCCTTAAATAATGAAAAATAATTATATAATAATAACACAGGTTATATATATAAATATTTGAAAAACAAGCAAGAGCAGAAATATGACGGAAATAGATGACCATGTTGGTGAATTGCATATGCGTGTGTGATCATGGCGCCTCCTATTTACATGTGGTCTCCTCTTAATGTTTGACACATTGCTTTTTTGAAGTTTGACTAGAGAACTCAAGAGCTGACGGCGATCAATCTATCCTCTTTTGTAGCTTCTTGGATTTAGGATCCAAATCAATGGAGAGATTTGCAAGGATCGTGCATGCCCCAGGGACATCCTTGGGCTATTAGTGTTTTTTTGTTACCTCCTTTTGGCTTCACGCGTGCATGGACTATTGATCGGAGAGGGGAGATCATATTGTGCTATATTTTTATGTCCTCGAAGGGGATCATATATAGATTAGTGAGTTCTTATTAATTTGGGCAACATTTTAGATTTTTTTGCTGTGACTATAGTATTGATATAGTTTAAAATATTTACTATAATAAATAATTTATTAAAAATGAATTTTTGCAAATCTTATTGGTGCAGCAAGGTGACGTAGTTCTTATTTTTTGGTTCCCAGGACGGGGCGGCGGGATGATGTAAGGTGTACGGCGTGCACATTCAAGCACGCTCTAAGCAGGACCGTCTTTATTTGATGCACAGTCTTTATTTTTATGACGCCACGTTAGGGTAGTATTTATTTTATGCCGCCACGTTACGGCAGAAAGCAAGAGTTCTCCGGGGCGACCCACCGTCGCCGTGATCCGACAACGGGGTTTCGATTGTGGGGCACTTGTTTCTCTCTCCTCCTTAAAGCCCCGGAAGAAACTTCTCGATCGACGAGATTCTTGTATATCGCGACATTTAATTCTGCCGGAAAACAGCTTGCATTGTGCCTTGTTTTATCCAGTGGCCAGGAAACTTCTATTTTTTATGTGCAGGGTTCTCGGATCTCTATGGTTTTCTTTAGGTAAGGTTAAATGCGGTGATAATAGGTCTTATTTTTATACAAATAATTATTTCCATGAGTTAAAATGTATTATTGATCGAGTTTTTTTTATGTGCAGGGTTCGAGTCTTCTTCATGTCGGTTGAATCTCGAATCTCTATGGTTTTCTTCAGGTAAGGTTAAATCTTCTTCATGTCGGTCGAATCTCGAATCTCTATGGTTTTCTTCAGGTTAAGGGCACCATTATTCCAACAAGTAATACAAGAGTGAGAATGGGTTTTTTTATGTGCAGGGTTCGAGTCTTCTTCATGTCGGTCGAATCTCGAATCTCTATGGTTTTCTTTTTGTAAGGTTAAATCTTCTTCATGTTGGTTGAATCTCGAATCTCTATGGTCTCACTTGATGTCTATAGCAATTCTTGCAGTAAAATCCTTGACTTCTATGTGGATCTAAATGTTTTATTCATGTGATTTGAGAGCTAAATTTTAGTGTTGTTGTTGTAGTTCTTTGCATTGATGTCAAATTGTATGCAGTTCGAACTAATCTTTCATTTATTTTCAATCTAACTTCTGAATACATAAATTTTAATGATATTTTGCATTTGCTTCTGTTGTTGAGCTAATAGCCGTTCATTTGTTTCAAATTTATGCATTCTTTAACTTCGTTGTGATGTGAGGTTCACTGAACAAAAATTATAATGGTCTCATACTTTTACCTTAGGATGTGAGCTAAATGTTTGAGATTCTGAACAAATTGATGCGATTTGAGTTAACTTTAGCCATCTTACCAAGAATGGACTTGATTCTTTAACTAGAGGTCTGTTCCAAACATTAATGCCAATATTTGAATTCTCTTTTTCAGATTGTGCGCGTTTGCCGACAAATGATCTTCATCTATTCCTTGTTATTAAGAAATGGCGCATGTCTTCAAGCACAAACTAGTTTTACGAGCTACAGCTCCAATCTCCTTTCAAAGTGCTTTCAAGAAACTGGATCTGAATATAATTAATCACTCTCAAGAATGGGATTCCTTGTTCTGCAATTTCGTGGAATCAATTTGCTGGAAAATTTGCAGGGAAACTCAACTAGCTTGCATCTTTATTCCCTTAAACGGTTTCAAGATTCATCTTATATACCAGGTACATGCAGTTATAATCTGCTTACATGAGCATAATTACAGTAATAAAACAATTGGATTGACCTAATGTATGAGTGCGTAGTCAAATTGGTAAGATACGCGTCTATCTTATGATTTATAATAGAAGGGACAAAGAAAGGCCGTCGACAATGCAGTGACGGAGTTGGAAAGACATTTGGCGGTAAAATCTCCAATTCTATTGTCGTTTATCTCTGTTATTGATGCGATCTCGAATCTCTATGGTTTTTTATCCTCGATTGCCACCCTGCCTCTACAAATCCATACATCTTTTTCCTCCAACGCAGCTGTTAATGGAGGATGAAAGAAAACCAGTTGTCTTCACCATTCAAACGCTAGCACTCCCGCTTCGCGTTTTCTCCTGTCCGCAAGTTGTTTCTGTGAGGCTGAATTTTATCTCTTTATAAGAGTTGCCTCTGAAGACTATGACTAATGGCATGGATTGTATTTGAAGACGAAAATTGCATGCTATTACCATAGACCTGCATGTTTTTGGTGTTAGAAATTCATCTTACGATTATTATTAATGAAATGACTGTCTCTCTAGGTATGGGAAGGGAAAGAAGTCATCAAGTACGAGCGTAAACTGATAGGGGCAACTGACCTCAAAATTTAGAACCTGGAACGATTCGAGGTGACCTTGCCATAATTGTTGGAAGGTATGTTTTCCAATGGTTGAATTCTTGTTCAAAACTACTCAGTAATTTTACCTTCTTGAAATGTAGCATATGGTGAAAAGATTTCCCAAGGTTATAGAGCAATGCCAATATTGGTCTTTATCTTTAGAATTCGATCAGATCAACGACGGTCGATTAGTTTCGGAATTGTTCCAAAGGCACAAGAGATCAGCTGAATGTATCCAATGGGTTCTCTAATGGTTCGATGGGATTCTCCAAATCTTCACACTAAGCAAGGTAACAAATCATCTCATCACAAATTGAAGATCTCGATCATGTTTTCAAAAGCGATGGTTGCTCACGTTTTTTTATAAGCTGCCTGCAATGAGGCTTCACTTGAACAGTTCCATGACAAAGTAAGAAATAGTGAATTACTAGCGAGAGAAGCGCATAATAGAGGAGGAATGTATCTCTTATCTGCATTCAAATTCGTAGCGAATACCAAAGCACGAACTTTCATTGTAAGCTAGTGAAATTCCTGGCAAGTTTATGTAAGGAATTTTTGAGAGAATGCCTTTAAACTATTTATTTTCTTTGTTGGATTGGATGGCATTCACAGGCTGAAGATTATAAGCGATTTGAAGACTCGTTGGTTGAGGATGAAAACCTCCATATGAAGAACATAGGGGAAATAGATGAGGAAACAAGAATTGGTATCAAGATCTGGTAAAAAAATATTGTGCCAATTATGTTTTAGATTTTTTTTTATGTAAGAGTTATTGTTATAGGTTGAAAACATTTGTCTCCTTCTTGAAGATTCTAGATTCCAATAGAGGTAAAGGTTTAAAGATTAAATAGGAAGAAGGATCCATGTCTCTCAAACATTTAATGTGAAACTAAGTTGTGATCTGAATTTGTTATTATTTACAGGTGGACTAAAAGCAACTATGCTTATTTAAATCAACCTCCACTGACAACAATGTAACTTGCAAAACCAAAATACAAGTACACTACGCAGTTTGATATTGCTCGTTTGGGGAAAGCACAAAATGACTCAAAAACGGGATTCGATGCAAACCCTCTCAAATTGTTCTGAATTTGGCGAAGGGGAAGTATTCCATAATTGTGAATGCATGATTTCTCCCCAAGATTTATCACGTGTTTATGTAGCATCTTTCAAAGCCTGTGAAGTTGCATTTTAATGTTATTGCAGTTATTGTTGCCACTGTTACTCAACACATGACACCAAATTATGTAAATTTGTATTAGGGGTTGTTCTGGATGTCGTTAATTCAGACCTGCGCTCACTACAAAAAGTGCCACGAGCTACGAACTTTTCTAGACGAGCATGAATGACAATCCGTCGAGATTCAAAACTGAGACTCCATGGTGTCTTTGAAAACAAAAGCAAGTTGATGTCATTTTTCTATTATATGAACCATACGTTTGAAGGAATCAAGGAAAATTTGAAATACAATCATTACAATAGGGGTCAACAAGAGCATTATGTCACTTACAAGAATTGAACCTGGGTGGGGAGGGCAACAATCTTTCCTCCCAACCACCCAAGCTACAACCAATGGACAACTCAATGGAATTGTTAATATGTAGACAATATATTCTTTTTATAAATTATAAAACTTCTGAGTGTTGTTTTGAGATAGTCAATGAACAACTGACAGAGTTTTGATTTGGTTAATAGCCACCGCCCTATTTTTCCTTCAAGTGCATGACCCTTTTGGTGTACCTAGATTGAAGACAACGGGAGGGCGTCGCTGTAAGAGATGCCAAGTATGGAAACATTGGTATCGTTGTTTAACTCCTACAAAGGATGACTAACAGCCCGAGCCCCTATCCTATGCTCTCATGCAGTTGTCTTAGGGTGAGGAATTTATCAGAGGGTGTGCCTCCCTCTCATCCTTGTTGTTGTTGAACTATTGTTTTTTTTCTTTAGGGTTATCATGGAGGGCCATAGCTACTCGTCTCTGCCCAAGGGAGTGACTCTTTCCTTGCTTTTCAAGCTCAAAGGTTACCACGTATGATGTGCAGGTTATCCCATAGGCACATGTGTGGTTTGACTCGCCATGTGGCTCAATGCTTGGGGAAACGCTAGAGGCCATATAGCTCAGTTGATAGAGTGCAACACTCTTAACCTTATGGACGTGTGGTACTTGGTCTATGCTCGTCTCTTGGCTTTGGTAAAAATTTGGAATGACAGCTTGGTCCCTTAAGTCTCAATTGGTGTTTTGATTGGTCCATGTAATTATTTTATTTTCCTTTACTTACCCTCCTTGTTATTTCTTAAGGGCACCTATCCATTGAATAGACACTGATGTTATCTCTATATCCATTGGAGATCATCAAAGTCCCACACCCTACCACCCCTAATGAAAATTTGGTCTTTATGACTCACCATAATACCCTAGTTAATAGATAAGCCTTGTTTTCCCATAAATGTTAGAGCAATGAATGCATATCACCATCTCATCCTTGATAATGATAGTCAAAAGAATTTGATTGCGGCCTTATTGTCTCAAAACTAAAGCTCCCCACCACTACCCATGCTCACACATACCATTTGAGGTGGGTTAGTAATAGTTGTAATCATTTTGTAGTTAATTGTTGTTGCTTCGTCACATTTTCTATGTATTCTTTTTAAGATACACTAGAATGCAATGTTACACTGTTGAATTGTGTTGATCTTATATTACATCACCATACCAATTAGATCTTAAATCCACCTATAATGTAGATGTGAATCCACATACTTTGTTCAAGGATGCGAAGGGTTTCCTTCACGTTTAAAGATACTACTGACATAATCTCACAGTTCCTTATTAATCATGCAGCGGTTAAGCAGGTACTTCACATGAAATGCTTCCATTTATGTGTGGCACATTGAATCAAGTTGGATATTGCAATACAATAGGTCCTCACATCCCTTCAATCTCTAGTACATGATTACCGATAGTGTTCGAAAAGCCTCAAGTTTTTCTCTCGTAGCACAAGATCATAAACATGGACCAATCAAAACATCAATTATCTAACACAAGAGCAAGTTACAAATGAAGAGTCGTCAACCAATCAAAACTCCAATGATCTAACACAGGATCAAGTTCCAAATGAAGAGTCATCTTTTGATGATATTAATAAAAATTATCCAAGACATGAACAAATTCCAAAAGAATATTCATCTTTTGATTTTGATGAATGAGCATACAATATTAATAAATTTTAAAAATGATCCAGTAGATGGGCAAATTCCAACAAATTCCAAATGAAGCCATCTTTTGATTCCAATGGAAGGACACACAATATTAAAGTCAAAAGTTAAGTATATAATAACGAAAACATGAGTGGAGCCAAGATCTAAGTTTCAAATGAATAATCATCGGATGATTTTAATAATAAAAAGAAAAGACATATAGTATTAGAATTTATTAGAACTTAAATTAGTTTCAGATAAACATAATATGTTCTCCTGCTTTGCTGGACACTCGTGTGCTTTACCTAGTTTTCCTTATTCGATCCCCACACGGCAAGTGAGACATAAGTAGTAAGGGAAAGGTTTGTCGTTTTGTCCATGGCTTTGCACAAATAGCTCCTTCTTTCACTAATAGCTTCTTCTCGTTCCTCCTACATCATATGTTCCCTCGCAATATCGGGGATATTGCCACATCGTGGCTCTTGTTTATAATAGAAAATATAAAAAGACTCAAAGAGTTTAACGAAGTATTACAAAAATATTCTATTAGAGTTCAACAGTTGGAGCTATATGTCTGTGATGTCCTCTTCTGCTTAAGCATTGAGGACTATCTCGCTAACCTATATGATTCTCATAGGTTCAAGCATGCACTAACATTCAAGGAATTGACTGAGGATTGATGCCATTTACACCACAGGAAGATCTTAATTATGGTTATTAGATCATCAGTAGATAAATAAGGGCCACAAGAACTAGGGGCCACTTGCATGCATGGCATGCGGGCCACATTTCATGTTGCATGCACTGAAATGCCTTTATCGAGCTTCCATGCACACATGAAGCACTGCATGCAAGTCAACTAGAAATTAGAAGAGAAAGTGACCTAGTCATGCAAAAGTGAGGTCAAGCCAGGTGAAAGTTATAAAAGAAAGGTAAAGTGAGTGAGTAAGGCCTGCTTATATGATTATTGATTTGAGAAGTTGATTTGGAGAGCTCAGTGAGCCATTTTAGGTTGACGACACACCACTCAACCATTCAGTGTATTTCGACAGCGAAATCTATCTTCCCAAGTCACTATTAGGGTTGGATAATCCAGATTCAACATTGCTACTATCATCAAGTATCATTCTTCATCATTCTGCAGGGTTCGAGCTATAGATTGGATTGAAGAAACTCGTCATCCTTGCATAAGTGAATTGCACAAGAGAAATATCTCCGTATCTCATTCTACAGAGGTCCTTTCATTTGCATGTTCGATTCATTCTCATGGGAGCACCGCTATTACTCTAATCCCTGAAGAAGGGCTTCCCTTACAAATCCATGATCAAGTTATCATCATCTTCACCTCTCAGAAGACACCTTCTACTGCATGGGTGAATTTTCCTAGAGGAGGAAACTCGCATTAGGGTTCGGGCTTCTTGCATGGTTTGCATGCTTACTCCATCTCAATCAGAAGGGAAATATAACCCTAGTCCCAACTTCTTGTAGCATTCTAGCATCATTGGAGCCATTATTTACCACTTCTCAGTCTGAAGAGGGTGCATTCCTTACAAGCGCATTGTTGGAGAGAGACTCTCATATCTCATTTGATCCAGGGCACAATTCTTGCATGCTGGTCTCATATGCCATACATCCCCTGCTTCATCTGTTGGTACGTACATGCATATTTTCTATCCCTATTTTATAACATTTCTGATTATTTGGGTTATTTAGGGGTTGGAAAACCCATGCATCTGCATGCATGCTCATGCAAGCATAGTTTAGTACATGCATTCATATTTACTTCAATATTGAGCCCTAAATTCTACTAGCAAGCAACAAAAACCCCATAAACAGACAAAAATATAAGTTGGAATATTACAGTGGTATCAGAGCATGTTCCTCGCCAGCTGTGGGAGCATGCAGTTGTGAATAGTCAATGAATACAGAGGACCCACACAATATTACTTACATGAGACAAAGGTTTAGGAGCAATGGAAGAAGAGTTGGAGGATATAGAACTGGGAGATACAGAGACTCAGTTTGGAAAAGGTAAAGGTAAAGAAACAATGGTAGGCGATGATAAAATGGCTTTCACTAGCCTCCTTTCCGCTTTAAATGAACTAACTTCAGGACATAAAGAAATGTTGACTGCCATCAAGAAATTGGTAGATAAATCAGGGCCCACCCCACACAGTCCTCTATTCCCCAACAGTGACCGGGTATCCACAAGTAGTAGTGGGGAACAATTACGTACTAATATGCAGAGTCACCCTCACCTCTATAATAGGTCCTCCAAACCTACCATGCCACAATTCTTGGATAGCCCGATAGCAGTGCCAATAGTAGAGGTGGAGCCAGAAGATCCCATGGGGGCATATCTATGTGAGTACAGAGCACTGGGAGATGACTTCCAGTCAACCATGGCCTTACAGATTTTTGTCATTTTAAAAGTAAGAACAGGCCGAGAACTTATAACAGGCCTTTCAACTAGAACTATGAGTTACAACGCACAGTAGGGAAATTGACCATTCCTACCTTTGATGGGACAAAGTGGCCCAACGCGAAATTGGGTACAAAAGTTGGACACTTACTTCCAACTCAACCCCATGATGGAGATAGATGCCATTAACTTGGCTACCTTGCATTTGGACGGGGAAGCCCATGAGTGGTGGTACCACGGGCTAGTGACATTGGGTCACAATACCATCACCTCTTATACAGATTTTACACAAAGGCTCATCCTACGCTTTGAAAGGAAAGACCTTGAGGTGTATTTCAGAGAGCTAGCACAACTCAAGCAGACAGGCAGTCTAGAATCATTCATATCTGAGTTCCAAAGGGTAGTAGTCACGGTGACAGATATTTTAGAGAGCAGGTTAATTATGTTGTTCACCGAGGCTCTCACTGAACCCTTACGTGGATGGGTTAAGGCTTATAGACCCACCACCCTGTCGGATGCCATAAGTTGTACCATAGATTTACAGGATTCAGTTCCCAAAAATAAGTTTCCTCCCAGAACCAATTTTCATATAAAAGATAAGGAGAGGAAACCCTTCCAAAAAGAATGGCCCAAGAAAGAGTGGATGGATAATGATACCCGACAGGACCTTAGAAGAAAGGAATTATGTTTCAGTTGTCAAGAACCATGGGTACCGGGTCACAGGTGTTCAGGGAAGGGAAAGGCTCACTACATAGAGGTATACTTTGACAGTGGAGAGGATGAGGATGATTAAGACCAAGAATAGGGAGAGGCACTTTATGTAGTAGAGGAGGAGCAATCTCTTGAGGAGACACATGGAGGTGTCATTGCTACATTATTTGGAGTTCCTAGATTTCACACTCTTCAGATCATAGGTGTCATACAGGGAAACAAGGTTGGAGTGTTGATAGATGGCGGTGCATCCCACAACTTTATTGATGCTGCCTGGATAAAAAGAAAAGGTATTCCGACTGAGAGATTTGATGGATTTACAGTATTTGCAGCAGGTAACCACACCATGGAGTGTAATCATAGGATTCCAAAATTGAACGTGAGTCTAGGGAACTATATAGTGACAGATACATTCTATGTAGTTGATGTACCAGACACGAATGTGTTATTGGGAGTTCAGTGGATTTATTCCATTGGAAAGTATTCTACGAACTACCAGACCATGGAGATGGAATTTCAGGGAACAGAAGGACATAGAGTGGTTTTGAGAGGTATGAATACCTACCCTCCTAGAGCAGTATCATCACATAGGATGGAGGTAGTGCTCCAATAGTGAGACATAGAGTGGGAATCATAGTGCTTGGTTACTTTCATGAAGCCACCAGATAGAGCCACACAACATCCAACAAACATACAAGCACTATTACAGAAGCATAAAAAAGTATTCAAAGATCTTCTATCAAGTAGGCCTCCAGATCGGGGATTTGAGCACATTATTGAGTTAGAAGAGGGGACCCAAGCAGTCATCACTACCCCTGACCGACACCCTAAAAGATATAAATATGAAATTGAAAATAGGATTAAAGAGTTTCTCAAATTGGGTTACATTAAACCTAGCTCCATTCCATTTGCATCCTCAGTTGTGTTAGTGAAAAAGAAGGATGGGACCTTATGCATGTGCATTGATTACAGAGCGCTTAACAAGAAAACAATTAAAAACAGGTATCCAATCCCAAGGATCGATGAATTGATGGATGAACTACAGGGGAAAAATACTTCTCCAAAATTGACCTCTGGTCAAGTTACCATCAGATACGAGTTAGGGAACAGGATGTTCCAAAGACCGCTTTCCGTTGTCACTACGGACACTATGAGTTTCTAGTGATTCCATTTGGGCTCACTAATGCACCAACTACTTTCCAGTCATGTATGAACAACGTCTTCAAGGCTCCGTTACGCAACTATCTTCTAGTATTCTTCGATGATATATTGATTTACAGTCGGACTTGGGAAGATCATTTAAAGCACCTTGATGAATTACTTGGAATCGTAAAAGAACAATCACTAAATGCCAAGATGTCCAAATGCGAGTTCGATATGCAAGAGATGTTATATTTGGGACATGTGATAGGAGAAAATGGGGTACAGGTACACTTGGAAAAGATTAGATCCATACTGGATTGGCCTACACCTAGAAATGTAACAGAGTTGAAAGGATTTTTGGGCCTTTGCACCTACTACAAGAGATATGTCAATGGTTTCTCGCAGATGACAACACCATTCACAGATCTCACTAAGAAAGGGGCATTCAGTTGGTCAGAGGAAACACATCGGACATTCGAAGAAATGAAAAAGGTAATGAGTTCATGCCCTGTACTAGCACTACCATATTTTACTCAGCCATTCGTATTAGAATGTGATGCTTCAGGAGAGGGTATAGAAGCAGTATTGATGCAGAATAATCACGCTATCGCATTCGAGAGTATAAAACTCAAGGACTATGAGCGCCACTATTCAATATATGACAAGGAAATGTTAGCCATTGTCCATGCGCTAACCAAATTCAGACAATACTTAGTGGGTGGCATATTCAAGATTAAGACAAATCACAACAGCCTAAAGTACTTCTTGGAACATAAATAATTGAATGAGAGGCAACATAAATGGGTGAGTAATATTCAAGCATATGACTTCAAGATTGAATACATTAAGGGAAAAAACAATGTGGTAGAAGATGCACTTTCTAGACGACCAACCACTTTATCTGTTATGAGCATTTCATCGGATTGGAGATCTCATCTTTTGGTCGAATACTCCAAAGATAAGTTTGCTTGCGAAAGATTGGATGGTCAGGTTCAGGATGACAGGTACATAGTAATAGATGACATTATATACTATAAGAACATAATCTACTTAGTCATCAAGTCTTCACTTAAGAAAAAGATTCTACAAGCTTCTCATGACTCACTTTTAGCAGGACACGAGGGGTTTCTTAAGACTTACAGGCATATTAGAAAGAGGTTCTCATGGAAGGGCCTCAAGAATGATGTGATGCAACATATGGGGGAGTGTAGTTTGTGCCAACATAATAAGATAGAGCATACTCACCCAACCGGTTTACTACAACCATTACCCATTCCCGAGCAAAAATGGGATAGCATTTCAATGGATTTTATTACAGGGTTGCCTAGGGTACAGGGTAGAGAATGTCTGTACATAGTGGTGGATAGGTTGACGAAGTTCGCTCACTTATTTTCCATTCTTTCTGACTATTCATCCACATAGGTAGCCGAGTTTTTTTCCAGAGAGGTCTTTGGATTGCACAGGTTACCTAAGACCATTGTTAGTGATAGAAACAAGAAGTTCACCGGAGCCTTTTAGCAAGAGATTTTCAGGTTGGTAGGGACAGAATTGGCTATGAGCACGAGTTATCAACCACAGAGCGACGAACATACAAAGATAGTTAACAAGTGAATTGAAGGATACTTGAGGAACTATGTAGCAGGCCAGCTGAGGACATGGATTAAATGGCTACACCTAGGGGAACACTGCTACAATACTACACACCATATGACCATCGGTATGACTCCTTTCAAAGCATTGTACGGTTACGATGCCCTATCTTTTGCATATTTGATATTTGGTGACAACAGGGCTCCAAAATCCAAGGAGTGGATTCAGGAAAGTCAAGATATTCTCAAGATACTCAAGAAAAACATGCAAGTTTCTCAAAATCAACAAAAGGTATACGCAGATAGACACATGATTGAGCATAGTTTTGAGGTAGGGGATCTGGTATACTTACGTCTACAGCCTTACAGACAATCATCCCTTAAGAAGAAAGGAGCAGAGAAACTTAAGCCTCGCTTCTATGGTTCGTACAAGATAATCCGGAAAGTGGGAGAGGTAGCATATGAGCTCGAATTACCACAAGAAATCAAGATTCATATCATGTTTAATGTGTCTAACCTCAAGAAGGTAGTAGGTTGATAGATTGTTACTTCATCCAAACTGCACCCCCTTGATGATGAGGGGCAATTGATTTTGGTTCCAGAACAAATCCTAGAGGTCCGAGAAAGAAAACTAAGGAATATGATCATTAGAGAATACATGGTTCAATGGAAAGAATTTCCTATAGAAGAGGCCACTTGGGAAGGAGAACATGTATTACAACACCCAACATTATAGTTGCTTGAGGACAAGCAATTTCGAGTGGGGAGGATTGTAATTTCCTCTTCTGCTTAAGCACTAAGGACCATCCTGCTAACCTATTTGATTCCCATAGGTTCGAGCGGGCACTGACATTCAGGAAATTGACTGAGGATTGATGCCATTTACACCATAGGAAGATCTTAATCATGGTTATTAGATGATTAGTAGATAAATAAGGGTGACAGGAACTAGGGGCCACTTGCATGCATGGCATGCGGGCCATATTTCATGTTGCATGCAGTGAAACGCCTTTATTGAGCTTCCATGCACACAGGAAGCACTGCATGCAAGTCAACTGGAAATTAGAAGAGAAAGCGACCTAGTCATGCAAAAGTTAGGTCAGGCCAGGTAAAATTTATAAAAGAAAGGTAAAGTGAGTGAGTAAGGCCTGCTTAGATGATTATTGATTTGAGAAGTCGATTTGGAGAGTTCAGTGAGCCATTTTGGGTTGAGGGCACACCACTCAACCATTCAGTGTATTTCAGAAACGAAATCTATCTGCCCTAGTCACTATCAGGGTTGGATCATCTAGATTCAACATTGCTACTATCATCATGTATCATTCTTCAACATTTTGCAGGGTTCGAGCTACAGATTGGATTGAAGGAACTCACCATCCTTGCATGGGCGAATTGCACAGGAGAGATATCTTTGTATCTCATTCTACAGAGGTCCTTTCGTCTGCATGATGGCTTCATTCTTCCAGGAACATCACTATTACTCTAATCCCTGAATAAGGGCTTCCCTTACGGATCCAGGATCAAGTTATCATCATATTCACCTCTCAGAATACGCCTTCTATTGCATGAGAAACTTTTCCTAGAGGGGTAAACTTGCATTAGGGTTTAGGATTCATGCATGGTCTGCATGCTAACTCCATCTTAGTCAGAATGGAAATATAACCCTGGTCCCAGCTTCTTGCAGCATTCTAGCATCATTGGAGCCATTATTTACCACTTCTCAGTTTGAAGAGGGCGCATTCCTTAAAAGGGCGCATTGTTGGAGAGGGACTCTCTCATATCTCATCCGATCCAGGGCACAATTCTTGCATGCTGGTATCATATTGCCATAAATCCATTGCTTCATCTGTTGGTACGTACATGCATCTTTTCTATCCCTATTTTATAGCATTTTTGATTATTTGGGTTATTTAGGGGTTGGCAAACCCATGCATCTGCATGCATGCTCATGCAAGCATAGTTCAATACATGCATTCATATTTACTTCGAGTATTGAGCCCTAAAGTCTAATATCAAGCAACAAAAACTCCACAAACAAACATAAATATTAGTTGGAATATTACAATGCCTCCCAAAATTCTAAATACCCTAGACAACTGTATATTTTCACATACTATCCAAGTAGCAAAACACAAAAAAGGCATATTATGGTCAAACTAACTGCTAGAGTCACTAATTGTTCTCTGCTCATTGAAATCATCTCCGTCTTCACCATTGTCCGAACTCTTGTGTTCATTTCCTATAGCTTCCTCATCATATAAACCTCTGCATCATACAAGTTGACCTCCATCTTTCCATCAAATCCATTCTCTATGTTAGTCTCTTCTTCCTTTCCTGAACCATCATGATAATTACCCTCAAATTCACCTTCCTGTTCTGTAGCAGTTATATTAACAAAAACATTTTATTCATCATTGCGTTTTCCAGAATTTGCTCCATCCTTTTCAGAACCTTCTTTTACTGACTGAAGAACATAAGTTCCATCACCATTGTGAGGGACACAATTCTCATCTATTTTGGAGAAACACCCACCAATTTGGTCTTCATGTTTTGAGACTAATGTTGCCATATATGTAACTTTGTTTTCACAATTCTTGACCTTTGCTTGTAAACTGTTAAAATGAGTTTCCATATTACTATTAAGCTCATGATATATTTGCTCTATTTGATTCAAATGATTATCCAACACTGGAGAGTGAGCAATCATCTGATGGACCGCTTCAAACATACCTTCCATTCTGTCCTTCATCCATTTGAGATGGGTTTTAAAGTCGCTTATACTAGCAGTGGAAGCATTCACTTGGTCTACAAGAATCTCAACCCGCTTCTCAAGATCCATGTTTAAAAGGATTTCTATATAACTGACTCTTATGGCAAGCCCAATAATTTGCAGACTAGGGTTTACTATATTAACGAACACAATAACAGAACCAAAAAATGGCAACCCAAAACCTTCCCTTCTATCAAAGAAAATAAAATTTCCAACACAATTTGGCCCAAACTCAAGAATTTCCAAATACAAACACAATCCAGTGTCCCAAACCTGCTAGTTGAATGCAAGAGCAGAGCCGAGGCGAAATACTTGAAATAGAAGAGAACATGGAGCAGAACACCTTACTCCTCGAGCTAAGGAGAAGGCCGAAGAAAACACATTCCCTGCCACCATTCCAAACAAGAAGTTCCAAGCGCTGCATCGGAGGAAATAACCTTCAAAAGCGAGTTCTTATCAGAGAGGTAATGCATTAACACAGAATCTCCACACGGAGAGGAATAATGAGTGTTGAAACCAAGGAGCCAACCCTCCTTAATGAATTTATTGTCACCATCAATGCATTCACTGCCATCGAGAGGAATGTACACCTCCCCATTCGTACAATCCAAGAAACAAGTGTCGTGGAGACATAATAGGACCTTCCACATAATGAAACAATTATTTGTCATAGAATTCTTTTAAACCTTAGGGAATCCAATAATTCTGAATCGGCCCTCCATTTATTATTATCCCTCCTTGAGGTATGAGGGAAGCTCTATTTGCAAAGTTATCTACAAGATGATTCAAGGATCACTTAACATGAAAAAAATTGATTGATTGAAACAATGGAAGGATACCCAAGATACGATTATAAAGACAACCAACTAGAGGGTTTGCAATCAAAAGACGATTTCTTGTCTGAGACAAAATAATCATGGAGTCCACAATCACAACTATAGGGAAACATCCTTCTTCTAAAGCTATTTTTAGTCTTAGGAACAGAGCATAATGCTCCACTTGATTATTAGTACCTGTCCCTAATCCCCAAGCAAATTTTTTCACTATATTTCCACCAGGGTCAAATAGCACCCCTCTTGCACCTGCATTCCTAGCATATTGTGCTCTTACTCTTGAAGGCTTAGACCACTATTTCTAAGTGAATTACTAGATTTTAGATTCGTGAGCACCGATCTCAGGGCTGCTTGTGGGGTTTCTCAAACAAAACCAAATCACTATAGTGGCTACTAAATTCCATGTGTGAAGCAGATTGTAATCGCTTTTGTGGTAAATGGCTTGATAACAAACTGCACATAATCAAACTGTCTTTTATTTTGAGCCACCGTCTAGAAACTGGTTACATGTACATGTTGGAATTAATCACATATGTCAAGGATGTTGAAGTCGTCATAGAGGAAGAAGAGGAGTCTGGCTGCCAATTCTCCACGAATTTCATAAACCTGAACAAAATTACCCAATCATGAGAGATTTCTAGTGTAGATTTGTGAATTTACACTGTCATTGAACTGGTGAGTAAAATTGCTTTGTGTGTGGTTAACAACTATCAACGTGGCACAACATATCCTTGAAGTAGAGTGTTGTTGGGTAGATCATGTTTCGATTTCCACACTTACAACTACATATATGCTCTCTTACAATTTCATACATATAACAGAAAAGCGACATATCTAAATCAGATCATGACTCAGTACATCATTACCAACAAATTAAACAATCTCTGCCAATTTAACTCTAGTTTGAGTCTTGAAACAAACTCCACTAAGTTGTCACAGAATTCAACATAACTTTGGTGATCTATCCCTTAGAGTTGTTAGACTTCCAATAGCATTGTGTCTAAAATTTGTGAATAATTGTCACATCTAGGAGTTGTAGAAAAATATATGTGCATAGAAAATATTCTTAATGCTTAACATATCTCACTTGTGGTTGTTGGACAAATCTACATTGTTGGTTGTCCATCTCGTAGGTTGTGATCTTGGACTGTCAACTTTACCTACTTTCTTGGTTCCTTCCTTTCATTTTTTGAAGATCAATTCTCATGTGTCTTTTAGCTTTTCATATGCACAGGTGTGGGATCCCTCTTGCCTCATGGGTCGTTTGGTGAGTGCCGTCTACATCTCATGTGTGTAGAGATCTGAGAGGAGCAATCTGGTGCAAATCAGCGTAGCCAACAATCTCGTGGCTTGCTTTAGGAAACACACACAACCAACACATATCTAACTCAGATTACTGAACATAGTCATTGTGCTGGTGAACCGATTCCCTTAAATTACTTGCATTGAACTTGTGATCATCCCTTGGAAAAAGCTATCCCGTAACTAATTCGACCATGCCAAATGTGGTATTATTGGTAGGAAGTAGAGACGTGAACTAAATGGATTTGGCCCTGATGTCTTTTCAATTATATATTTTATTTTACATCTTTTCCATTGATTTTTCTTGTTGTCAAGAAGTAGAGGAACGACTTCCCCAAGGGACGCCGATTCCATTTCCACTTGCTTACATTTATTATATATTGCTTTCTGCATGAAGATGAAGAGAGGGATCGACCTCTCAATAAATCCAGTTGAGTCCCCCTTTCATATTTACTCGAGGTTAGTAATGCATTTGATCCATAGTAGCATAGTTCGATCGTATTGATAGTTTGTGTATAGAAATTCAGAACAAATTTGAATTCGTCGAATATTCAGTGTAACTATAATACGAATACAGGGTTTTACTAGTGAACAATTACTTTTTTAAAACCAATTTAAAAAGCTAAACTTTAATGATTTAAACATTATAAAACAAAAATACCATTCAATTTAATACATCTTATTAAAATAATTATTAATTATTAATAACTACTTGTCGTCTCTCACACTTGCCATATTTCCAAGTTGTCGAGATTTTATTTTTTTGTTTTTAAAATGAATGATTGATTTTATTATATAAATGTTTATGTACATTTATAGTGTATTTGTGAATATTTGATTGAAAGTATTATATGTAAGCAGTCTACTTCCATATTTTATTCGTACTATATTTTTTCATTACGTATTTTTTCTGTATCGAATCGTATTCGTATATATATTCGTACTCAAATTATGCTATATGTTTTTATCTTTGTGATGAACAAAATAGGAGTGCCCCTCTAGAAAGAAAATCGGTAGCTTACTCTTTTAATATATTGATATCTTAGTGTTGATGCATTTTCTTGGTCGATGCCTGTTAGAGACATAAATTGATGTGTTCTAGCATATATTGAGTTGTGTTGGAAGAGAAACTGCTTCATTAGGAAACCGATTCATTTAAAACAGTTATGTGAAGTGAGTGGTCTCTCTTGGAAAGAGATTCGAGTCTAGACTTGAACCTTTGTTGGAAATAAGTGGGCGGTCTCTCCCTTTGGAGAGTCGAATTCAAGAAATAGATAATTATTGTTGTTAACATATATATATATATAATAAATAACAGTTTAAATTGAGTTTAGAGAGGGAGCAGCGTCTTAAGAGAACCAACCCCTCTCCATTGGATTGAAATATATTCATTGTTATATATTTATTTAAGATGTGTAGAAAAATGATATACTTATCATATATTATTTGATGAATAGTGTGAAGCTCTACCCATCCGTTGGGATGAGAGGGTGGCCTCCGAGAACTTGAGCTAGCCCAATGATTATCAAGATGATTATAGTTTTATTTTCTATGAAGAGAGAGAAAGAACTAAATTTAATTTTGTATTTATTTTCAATATATTTGGAGGGTAGCTTGGTGAGACCCAATCTGTGTTTAATGGTTTAAAGAATTGACCATCTCTTTTATATTAATAATTTGCTACTCAAAATGGGAGGGTGATCTCTATATAGAGATTCGACCCTGTTATATTTTGATACTGTTTACTTTAGGTAAAGAGCAGTCTCTCTTGGAGAGGGAGAGAGCCAACTCCTTTAATAATTAGGAGGAGCGAGCCTTAATTGATAGAGACCTCTATTGTTTTTAATTATTTTAGTATGACAATGTATAGGGCTATATGCAAATAGTTTGAGAGTAAAGCTTATTATTGAAAAATCGAGCTTATGGTTTAAAAGTTGAACTTAACTATTTAAAGTAAAGTCAGGATCTTTATTTATTTTTAATTGATTGAAATTAAATTTTAATTTTTCGTTTGTTGAGAATGAGCTCTATGGTTTAAGAGGCGGGGCCTCTACAATATTAGCCATTTAAATTCTCAGTAGATAGTGATAATGGGTTTAGCATTCAAATTGTGTTGATGAATCTTTGAGAAAGACTTTTATTACTTTTTTCACCATAGTGGATTTGTTTTCCAACTCCGGGGGTGGCCTCTCAGCGAAAAGAATATAGGATGGATAGAGTGCCTATAGTTGGGTGGAACATTGCAGTCACACATTCAGTCATCCGAGACTTCTTATTCAAGATAAGTATTACTTAATATCATTTGTTATGTTTAAAAATATAATGTTCATTAATGTATGGTGGTATTGTTATGTTGAAATGGTTAAATAGTTATCTGATAATGAAGCCAAGCTAGATGAGTTGAGTTATTTAAGAATGTATAAATGTTCTATATTGACATTTTAACATTATTCATGTTTGACATATGATGAATATGCTACCCGAGTTAGGCATTTAAAGAGTATAATATTAAATAAGATAATGTGGGAAATAATGCATGTTTAAAGGAATGCACGTGCAAATAAATTATTATGTTATTGCACCATTATATTTTATGATCTCATAGAACATCCTATATGTTTTCAATTGGCGAGCCTTGTGTCGTAAAGGCTCTATCAGACTACATGAGTAATCGCAATCAATAATGTGAATAATGCATATGAATTTTATGCAGTGTAACCTGGAATGGTCGATCAGGACTTGGTTGACTTTACCCTCGCTTATGAAAGTGACTAACTATGATTTAAATTCTATGAATTCTTATCTTTCTTGAAGTCCCGAAGTAATAATTACCTTGGTTTAGTTGTAATCATAAATTTACCGTCAAAAGCTAAACGTGAGGTTAACATATAAATACTATGGAATAATACACTATGTATATATATTTGTCAATAGTATTATAGTCTTTGACATTGTTTCTATGTGGTCTTTTTGTAACTAACAACTTTATATATTTATTGTGCCAGAAAGCATGGTTGACTATGAGTATGGTTTAACATCATACTTGTTGCATGTAAACTGCTAGAGAGTTTCTGAATACGAGGGTAAGTCCTCTACGCATAAATAGGTCTGGTGAATTTCAATATAACTCATATATGTTCTAAGAGATTTTTCAATTAATAGATAAATGTCTAATGTTGTTAAAAATAAACTAATCCCTTTGTTGCATAAATGTGAATTTGAAACTTCCTCTACGCATAAATAGGTCTGGTGAATTTCAATATAACTCGTATATGTTCTAAGAGATTTTTCAATTAATAAATAAATGTCTAATGTTGTTAAAAATAAACTAATCCCTTTGTTGCATAAATGTGAATTTGTACTATACAGTTTCAGGACTTTCAAGTTTGGTTCTTTGTAGGGTTTAGTATCTTATCTCGTGTAGATTTAAGATATTTTTTTTTATAATTCATACCCCAATTGCATACTGAGAGTAATGTGTATGCTACAAAGTGGTATTTGAGCAAGCTGCAACACTAGGGCCTATTGGACCCATATGCTTGTTGCTAAGTTGTGTGTGGAACAAACCATTGACTAATTGGGTGCATAGTTGCTTGCACGTTTGTTTACTTTGTTGGTATGCATGCCTATTGAAAGTCATGTTGAATGCATAAGGTTCCACAACTGATTGTGAAATTTTGTAGGACGAGAAATGGGATGAAAATGAGCCTCATGTGCTGTGAAAAGTGATTTTGTTGAAGCTTGAATTTTGTATTTTCTTACACACTTATTTTTGTTATTGCATAGTTATGTCTTATTATGCTTCTAATACATGGAAAAGTATTGTGCTATTATAATATAGAAGTTGGTTATGGTCCAATCTCGAGTAGAGAGATGCTCTTATATTCAATATGCATAAATTACATATTATGGATGATTATAATATGTAATGGAACCCTTTACGATGGTAGATTAAAAAGGCATTGTAGAAAGCCTTATTAGCCATAGAGGCTATAGTTTAAACATTATAATTGTTATGTTAAATGGTATATTGTTGATATGCTTTAAAAAAAAAAGTACCGATGAGAGGTATGAATGCATGGTTGCATAAGTTGTATATTTGATTGGTTGAAATGCATATGGAATGAGATGGATGATCAGTGCACATGAGGGTGTGTATGATTTTTCATCCATATTTTCCTGAATGCATGAGAACTCAATCTATTTAATGGAAGAGTTTGTATATTAATGGTTTGAGGTATGTCATTATGCACAATTAAAGAATTTGCATACCTACTACAACTTATTGATATACATTATAATATGATTGGTTGAGTGTGGATGAAGAGGTCACTTCTCATAAACACCGAATGAAATAATTCCATATTATGGAAATCTTAATGTGGATCCAAAACCACAAGTTGTGAACCCTCATGTGGATGTGAGAAAATTACACTTAAATTTGTGGCTTCCCATTCGAAGGCTTGCATGACTAAGTGTGTGATAGTATAATTAGAAATTCAAGAAGGAATGGGTATATATGTTGCAATACAATGAGTATGGATTCATGCATGATTGAATAATGAATTTCAATTATGATGATATATTGTACATGTGTGAGTATATCATAGTATAGAGCCATGGTGGATAATGGTATTGTAAACTTTAGAATGGAAATAAACATGTGGACATAACAATTCAATGCCCCGAATAAGGGAAACTTTGATGGTGGCTTTGTCTACGAAGAAGAACCTTGGTTGTGAGAATTGAACCTTTGTGTGTGTGCTCTGACCTAGCCTACCTTTGAGTCAAGGGTAGTAACTTGGTATAAATAAAAGTTTTGACATCTTAGATATGTGTCTTAAATGGTATGATATTATAAGCTTTTAGAATCTTGAGACAACTCTCAAGTGGGATTTTGAATAGTAGTATGAATATATAGGCTAAGGATAGCCATGTGTTTTGGATAGTAAGTCAGTTGTGTTATCAACTTTATAATGATTTAATGATTTGAGAATGATGATTATCAGTATATCTTTACTTATGTTAACATCTCTTAGGTGGAAATAGACCTGCAAATTTAATCTTGCATTAAAATGATTTAATTATTGCATTGTAGGAATATACATAGAAATTAATATTCTAATACCTAACATGTAAGAACTATGGTGATAGAAGAATCATTGTATGAAAATTATTTTGAATGATCATTGAATTATGTAAAATATTGTGATTATTTATCCATGAAGAAGTTGTGGTAAAAAGGACTTGGTTATGGCAGTAAGGACATGGTAAGAACCAAGGTCCTATGGGTGTGAGAAACCGAAGGCTATGAGGAAGGACCTCGCATTTATGAAGCTTAATTTATGTAAGAAACAAAGCTGTGCAGAAAGGAGAAAGATGAGGTGAATTAATAAATGTAAACTCTCATCTTACGCAAAGACATTACATTGAAATGAAATATTAACACCTTTCACTAAGACACTACTTTGAAAACATTACACTGAGACATCACATAGAGAAACATGAGAATTGATGGGTATCTGTGTGAGTAGATAACTAGAAAATACACATTCATTTTGGTTCCTGCGCATACAAATATTTATGGCCATAGAGTGCATTGAATATTGCTCAGCACCGGGGGTGTTGAGACAAGAGTAATGCATGTATACATTAAAGCAGGAGTATTGTTGTGTACTAGGAACCATTAAAAAATAATAAAATAAATCTTGGATCAATAGTATCAAAGACATAGAGTCCCTGAGTTGGTTGTCGCGAGTACGTAGAGGGTGCAAGGCAAGAACTTTTATGGGTGTGTCTATTGATACTGGGACCTGAGACTGAGACTTTAATTAAGAGACAAACAAATTAATACATATAATAATAAGAATAATAAATGAGTAAGAGATGTTATTTTGAACAATCGTGGGGACGCTCCAGTTTTATGCACATCCTGAAGAGCATCATTAGGGGATACGCTCGAGGGACTGTATAGAAACAAAGGGGTATTGTCCTCATGTTAGATGGGGAATGTAATGTAGCAGCAAGTCCATTTGGGCCCAGGAAACCCAAAAGAGCTGGTAAAGAGTTCTTTGAATGCACTGTAACAGAGACCATAGTCTCCCATATGGTATTCACTACTTAATGAATAGGAAATAACTAAGTGACCAGGGGCACGTATTTTGTTTACAGAGATATAAATAATGGCGATCAACTTTTCTATGTATACATGTACATCATGAGGAGGCTTTCACTAGAACTAGTGGTGCTGTCAAGAGATGACCCTCATATGCGTATGTGGCAAAAATTCCGAGAGAAGTTAGGAATTCCCGCAAGAGTACATTGGAATAGCACAACCAAATAGTAGGTACATGTTTGGACATTGCTTAATGGCATTATATGTATATATTATCAAAATCTGACATGATTTCTTAGTGTTAAGCAGATTGATTGGAAGTACCAATCTTAATGGGCCATAATAGGAATACTTGAGTATTCATATGTAATTTATAAGCTATGATTGTGAAATGTACATATTTTATGATAATAACAAATATTGGAGGTGCAATGTTAGTATGTGATGCCTTGAGACGGTTTGCCCATAAATGTATAATATATTATGTGCAAACTAACTTATTGGTATGACAAGATAAAGCTTAATGAGTAAATTTATATATAAGGGATTGATACTAGATGGCAGAAATAAAAGGATGAAAGTAAAGTCACCCAATATAATCTATGAAAGACAATTACTTATCCTTATATGCCTTCTTATCTAATTAAAAGAAATTATACATATGTATATGCTTTACTTTGGTTTTGGAAAATCTTGTATTAGTTTGATGTGAAGCACATGTATGGATGGACACAAAAGTTTTTGAAGACATCTCAAAGAAGTTCAAGCCATGTGACTATCCTAGGAAGCCCAGCAGGGGCAATTGAAATTGAAGATAGAAGTATTGCTATATGCGAGCAACTGCAAGCTGAAAGCAATTTCCGAAATTGTGAAAGACCAGGAACACCGAGGACGATGTTACTTTAAGGGGGAAGGATACAATATCCCTTATCTTTAACCGCTAGAATTGTAATTAATTATAACTGATAAAATTGTACTTATAAAATAGTTCTTGGCGTGGAGCTCAAGGCCAAGGATCCGCTAATGAATGTCACGACACCTTATATTAATTTTTTACCTTTAATTCAGAAATGCAATAGTACTTGAAATCAAATAAACATCATACACATAAGCAATCACATTTGACACATGAATTTACATTGGGGAAACCCTCTATGACTTGATGGAGAAAACCCAAAAAAACCTTCCTTAGTATATTGATAGATAGCAGAGAATGTCTTTTACATCAAGCACCCCCGATGAAATTACAGATCAAGAGAAATATAAGGAAGATAGACTCATAATAATATCCTGCGCAAAGAGAAGCGATTTTCCTTCAAGGGAGAAGAGCATTCACTTCACACTGAATTCATCAATCCTGTATAACATATTTATA
The DNA here is from genome assembly GCA_027924585.1 of Larix kaempferi. Classification (NCBI taxonomy): domain Eukaryota; kingdom Viridiplantae; phylum Streptophyta; class Pinopsida; order Pinales; family Pinaceae; genus Larix; species Larix kaempferi. Next base: position 12,474,451 of record BSBM01000085.1, on the reverse strand, counting down.
TATTCTTCACATGCACTGACTTCTATTTTTATCTTCTAACTTCATGATGAACTCTCCTTCCATTTGAATGTATCAATCTTACATGAAGAAGAGCGCCCCACTTCTCATGCAGTGCATTAACTCACTGAACTGAGTCTTAGGATGAACTCACCCCTTAACTGAAATCTTTCCCATTTAGTTAGGCGGCTAACTTAAGTGTCATCATGCAAGTGTCGCAACACAAGTGTCGTCTTTTAGTTTAACATAAGTGTCATCATGAAATAACACTTAGTTAACTAGCTACTATTTGTTATCACTTAGTTAACTCTCTTAATTGATTCTTTCTTGTTAACATCATTGTAGTGGTCAATTCAAGTTCTCCTTTGATTTACTAATTTCTTCACTAAAGTTTAACAATTCAAATTCTCTCTTAATTAATTATTTTATGCGCAGTTTGAATTCTCTCATATCTTATCTTATCTTTATCTCTTGTCTTATATGCATGGTCCACGTGTGCTAGCTTAATTATTATATCAAATATACTAAGGAGATTTTCCCAATGATGTGATCATATTGTCCTACTACCATTCCAAGTGGTTATATGCTAAAGTAATTCACTCTAGAGGTGGTCAGACTCTAGAGGAGACTTAATAGATAAAGCATGGTTAGTAGTACATCACACACCATACATGCTTCAACATGCAAAGCATCACCTCAACACATGAGGCACCACCTTAACACATGAGGATTTGTCTTAACACACAAGACCTTAGCCTTGACTAGCAAAACTATACAACAACATCACTTTAACAAACAAATCACTTGCCTCAACACATGAAGCTTAACCATTCTTGATTCCAACTCAAGATTCTTCTCCAAGTTTCCTAAGTCCAACTCAGGCTCCTATAAGGCACTAACTCGACATACAAGGCTCAATATTGACACACAAGATTGACTTGGAAAATGACTCATGATGATGTAACTTTAACACTCACTCTTAGCGAGGGAGGCATTCTCTTCCATGCCAAGCTTGTCTCAGAAGTACCTATACTTCATCACGGACATAGTCTTAGTAAAAATATCTGTAATCTACTCACTAGTAGTAGTGTACTGAAGTCTTACGACACCTCTCTCGACCATGTCTCTAATGTAGTGATACTTCATCTCAATGTGTTTCGATCTGTCATGAAACAAATGGTTTTCTGAGAGCTTAATGCAACTTTGATTGTCAGAGCGGATCCCTGTAGTCTCAAGCTTCTCACCGAACAACCCATCAAGTATCTTCCTAAGCCATGCAGCTTCTCGACAGGCGGTACTAGCTGCACAATAATCTGCTTCTGTAGTACTCTAGGATATGGAGCCCTGCTTCCTGCTAGACCAAGAGATCATAGTTGATCCCAAGCTAAAAAGAAATCCGGATGTACTCTTTTGGTCCACAATACTACCACCCCAGTTGGAGTCGGCATATCCAAGTAACATCACTCCCCCATTGGAAGCATATATGAGTCCATAAGTAATAGTAACTCGAAGGTATCTAAGCACATGCTTGGAAGCACCCAATCTCTATGTCTTTTCTTAGACATGAACTAACTCAAGATACTCACTGCATAACATATGTTTGGTCTACTATGTCTCAAATACATGAAGTAACCAATGCGATGTCTATACATGGTAGGATCCACTAGATCCGATCCAGAATTTGACTCGTGTAGCTTCTTTAGATTAGACACCATTGGAGTAGACATGGACTTACAATACATCATACCAAATCTCTGCAATACATCAACTGTGTACTTTCCTTGAGAAAAAAAGATCTCATCTTTCCTTTGCCAAAATTCTATACCAAGAAAATAGTGCATAAGACCTAAGTATTTCATTTCAAACTTAGAAGTGAGCTCCCTCTTGCACTGAGCTATTTATTGCTCCTCTCCAATAAGGAAAAAGTCATCAACATAGAGAACCAAGTTCAATGGTTGGTTCTTCACAACCTTGAAGTATAGGTTGGGGTCAGCTTTGCTTTTGGAGAATCCCAAGCTTAGAAGATAGTTGTCAATCATTGAATACCAAGCCCTCGGGGCCTACTTAATCCCATGTAAGGATTTCTTAAGTTTTCACACATGGGAATAATTCCCATGAATTACAAACCCCTTAGGTTGTTGTATGTAAACCTCTTCCTCAACCTCACCATTGAGGAAGGCAGTATTCACATCCATCTACGGAAGTTTCCAACCCAAAACTGAAGCAAGGGAAATTATGGTTTGGATAGTAGTGTACCTGGCCACAGGAGCGAATGCCTCATCATATCATATCCCTTCTTTCTGTGAGAAACCGCATGCCACAAATATTTATTTATACTTTTCAATACTTCGATCAGCTGCATGCTTGATCTTATAAATCCATTTGGAAGTTACTATTGACTTCCCGTCAGATTTAGGAACCACTTCCCACACATCATTCTTCATGATAGATTTGTATTCTTCTACCATGGCATCTTTCCATACTTGCTGCTTTGAAGCTTCCTCATAGGTAGAGGGTTTTGAATCATTGATGTGACTCATTTGTGCTACATATCCTAAAATATTTTAGGTCTCTTTCACTCTCTCGATGAGCCTAGAGGTGCTCCATGCTTTTCTGTCTCTTGCAGAATGTCTTGACACCATGCAGATCTCCTCTTAGCAGGAGGTTCATCAAGAGATATTTCTATATTATCTTTTGGCACTTCAGGATCAAGCGGATCTACGAACTCATCTGGTTTCTCCTTCTCACCATATGAAAGGGGAGAATCAGAAACTAGATCCTCCATCATAGGAGTATCATGCTCCTCCATATTTGAATCACACTGAAGTTCTTTGGAGCACTTGAAGGTAGCCGCTTCATGAAATGCTACATCTCTACTGACTTCAATGTTTCTTTGTCCTCGAACATAGATTATGTAGTCTTTGGAGGATTCACTATATCCAACAATTTTTCCTTTCTTTCTGGATGGCTCCATCTTTGTCCTCTTCTCTTTTGGTATGTGAATGTAAATAAGACAACTGAAAATATTCAAGTGTCCAATATCTGGTTTTTCACCAGTGAAAAACTCTTGAGGAGCCTTTTCTCCCCAGATAGCATGAGGGCTTCTGTTCTGAATATAATTAGCAGCGCTGTAGGATTCTGCCCATAAGGATGTGGGAAAATCCTGATCACACATCATGGATTTTTCAGCCTCACATGCTATTTTGTTCTTTCTTTTAGCAACCCCATTTTGTTGGGCATTGTAGGGTACAATCGGTTGTCTTTTATTCCTACATATAGACATAATTCATTGAAGTAATGGGACTCAAACTCTCCTCCATTATCAAATCTAAAAGCACAAATGTGCTTCCTAGTTTGAATCTCAACCAATGCTTTAAACTCTTGCAACTTGTAGAAAGTTTCACTCTTTTTTTTTTATAAAATAAACCCATGACTTGCGAGAGAAGTCATCTATGAAAAGCACATAATACAAATAACCACTCAAGGAGGGTGCAGACATAGGACCACATATATCGGAATGAATCAAGTTAAGAATCCCCTTGGATCTTTTGGTACACTTGGAAAAATCTTCTTAATGTTCTTACCAAGAGAGAAATCTCTACAAACACTATCAAAATCATATTTAAACATGGGCATACCTTTCACCATCTTTTGCAATCTGGGTAGTGCTTTTAAATGGAGATGACCAAGCCTTCTATGTTGGCTCACAAGGACCGATTGTGTCATGGATCATGGATTGAATGAGTTTTCCAGGAACTTTATAGAGACCTCCCTCTCTAACTCCAATCACTGATGCAGAGTTCAAGTCTTCATGCTTAGGCCACATGAGCGCTTTGTTGTCCATAAAGATAACTATGGATCCTTTATCTTCTAGAACCGAAACAGACGGGATTTTCTTCTTCAATCGAGGGACAAACATAATTTTATCCACATGTAGTACATCTCCTGAATCCAACTGAAAAGAAGTGGATCCAATTCCTTGGATTGAATAGGTGGTATTATCTCCAAGTTCCACCTTATAGGAAAACTTCTTTTCCTTCAGACCTGTGATAATGCTCCTATATCCAGCCATGTACTTGGATGCACCACTGTCTACCAGCCATGTCTTAACACTAGTGGTAATGGATCCAGAAAGGGATAAGACAAGATAGCACTCCTTCTTTGTCTCCCGATCATCAGATGAATTCTTTCTTGTAGGTTCATCTTCTGTAGCAGTAGACGCATGAAACCTACCCTTGAACTTTCCTCTTTTCTGTGCACAACATTCTCTTGCATAATGGCCCTTATTATTGCAATTGAAACATTTAACTTTAGACTTATCAAAGTTCTTGAAATCATTCTCCTTTTGATTAGAGATTTTTTTGATATTTCTTACCTCTTTTCATCTGTGTCGCAAGAGAGAGGTTCTCTTCTTTGGAGGCAGTATACTTGCTCTGAATTCACCCTTCTTCTTGTAGGAAATCATGCCACAATCTCTCAAAGTTAGGTTGCACCTCTCGACCATTTACTACAGCCAAGAATGTCTCCCATGATGATGGAAGACCATCGATCATCACATCAATGCTCATGAGTTGATCTCTTACTTGAGATATCTTTGTGAAGAAGGAAGCCACATCTTTTGCCTTTTCCATATTAATATTTCGAAGCTTCTTCTTCAATGCTCTCTTTTGACTGGGAGCCTTCTTCTCGTAAATATTTATCAAAGTGTTGAAGCATTCCTTTGTGGTCTTCAATGGAGTGATCACATGCATCAAGCTGTCTTTCACAGAATCATAAATGATTTTCTTTGCTTTGGATTTATTCTTCTTGAAGGTAATGTGCCCTGCATTAGAAGTAGGATCTTCAATAAAACCAGATACATATCCATCCAAATCATGCTCTGCCAGGACATTCAGGATCCTGGCCTTCCAAGTATCGAAGTTCAAATTTCCTTCAAGAGGGTCTTTCGGTCTTACTGAGATTGAAGCCATAATTATTCAAGTAATGTGCACACTCAGGATCTACATAAGCTCAAGCTTGATTTCTAAATGTATCTGTTTCACGCCCTTAGCTTTGATACCATGTTAATTTTTTATCTTTAATTCATGCAACAGTACTTGAAATCAAATAACAATCATACAAATAAGTAATCACTTTCAACACATGCATTTACACTGGGAAACCCTCTATGACTTGAGGGAGAAAACCCCAACAAAACCTTCCTTAGTATATTGATAGATATCAGAGGTTGTCTTTTACATCAAGCACCCCCAATGCAATTACAAAGCAAGATAAATATAAAGAAGAGAGACTTAGAATAATATCCTGCACAAAGAGAAGCGCATTGCCTTCAAGGGACAATAGAATTTGCTTCACATCGAATTCATCAATAATCTATAACATATTTATATATTCTTTGCATGCAGCGGCTTATATTTTTAACTTTTGACTTCATGATGAACTCGCCCTCCATCTCGATGTATCAATCTTGCATGAAGAAGAGTGCCCCACTTCTCATGCAATTCATTAACTCACTAAACTGAGTCTTAGGATGAACTCGCCCCTTAACTGAAATCTTGCCCAGTTAGTTAGGTGGCTAACTTAAGTGTCATCATGCAAGTGTCGCAACTCAAGTGTCGTATTTTAGTTTAACATAAGTGTCGTCATGCAATAACACTTAGTTAACTAGATCTTCTTTGTTATCACTTAGTTAAATCTCTTAACTGATTCTTTCTTGTTAACATCAATGTAGTGATCAATTCGAGTTCTCCTTTGATTTACTGAAGTCTTCACTGAAGTTTAACAATTCGATCTCTCTTAATTAATTATTTTATCTGCAATTCGAATTCTCTCATATATTATCTTATCTTTGTCTCTTGTCTTATCTGCATGGTCCAAATGTGACAACTTAATTATCATATCAAATATACTAAGGATATTTTCCCAATGATGTGATGATATTATCCTACTATCGTTCCAAGTGGTTATATGCAAAAGTAATTCACTCTAGAGGTGTCTAGTCTCTAGAGGAGACTTAATTGCTCAACCATGGTTAGTAGTACATCACACACCATGCATGCTTCTGTAACATACCCACCCATCCATCCAAGGCAAGGGAGGGAACATGATGCCAATCTCTGGGGCTTTCACATTCTATCAGCCCATTCATTAGAATGATATGAGTAAGTCATTTGTGTGCAGATGTAAAACTAATCAAGTATGCACAGTGGAATTAAACTTATCCACACACATTACTCATGCATACAGCATATCAACAGTCATCAAATTAATACATTGCAGAAGTAAATACATAGACAGAAAAACACTTATCTCCATTTTGCAATTGTCCCAAACAACTAGCTATGTCGCTGCAACGTTCCACCCAACCATAGGCCAGTTGTATTCATCAATCTCTCAACACAACTGCCACCCCCAAGCTGGGCATGATTCCTACAAGGAAAAGGGGACATTCACTCTCTCACAACCAATTAATCATTTCATCTGAGCCAAGCCAGTCCACAGCTGGGTTTATCAGGCTACATTTGAACCCTGGATGCTTGCACTCAAGCTCAAGCCAAAGCAACAGATACCCATTACCCATACCCCAACATACTCTTTCTACACACAACAAAAATGACCATTGGGCAGGGATACACATTTACAACAAGGGTATTTTACAAAACAGGCTCCATGGGTTTTTTTTCCAACTCGTGTCTTACTAAAATGGACTGTGGGAAGGGAAATTCATCCTCAAAGAGAAAACCGATTTCTCCCACATGTTATGAGCATTTCAATTGGCCAAAACATCCCCATTGAAACCCCAAATCCCTATTTTCTCTTCCCCATGAGAAACCAAAACAAAAATGCCCTTCCCAGCTGGAAAGATGAAGGAAAACACAGGAAATCCATGGAGAAAAATGCCTAGGTAGCTCCCAACTCGTGAGGGAGTCAAACTGGTTGATGGATAATGGCTTGGGGAGAAATTCATGGCTCTTTTCTTGCCCAAGAAGCAAAACGTGATTTCCCATGCAGGGTGGCTTGCCCATACCCAAATTTGGACAGCCATACCTCCCATTCCCCAAGGCATTAACTACCTCATCCAACTCTTGGGATAAATCAATGATTGGGTACAAAATTCAACATGGGTAGTTGAGGGTTTGATGGGTTCTCTCATTGACACTTGGCTTGACTTGAGTGGCTCAAGGGTTTGAATTTTTTCCCTCCCAATTCCTTGTAAAATCATGCCCCCATCTCTTGTTGCATTGCATAGCTAGTTGTGGGTATTTATTAAAATGCATATTTATAATTTCAATGTGCCTGGCTAGCACGTAAACCATATGCATCACTAAATCGATGGCAGGGCCTTGGCCTTGAGATCCTCACCACGATTTTATAACAATATTACATCATTTACAATTTAATGCCATGGGGTCAAACTGGGGACATTACATTCCCCTCCCCTTGGAATAACACCATCCTCGATGTTCTAACACTTAGGTATAAATACCCACTTTACACATGCCTCAGAATTCACAAATGGTGGCAGGTCTGTCCTGCGTTTCATCCCTTTACTTTGAGCTTCCAGGACCAAGTCCTTTGGCTTCCACAAGCTGCTCTTGCTGGCTTGATCTTCCAGTTCTGCAGGTGGGCATCGCTCCACATCAATCCCTTTCCTTTATTACCCTTCCAGTTGATCTACAAGTCTATAATTTCATGGCTACCATCTTTCTTTCCATCCTGGCAATTAAGTGAGGAAGATTTCCAGCCAAAACAAATAGCTTCTAGTTTGCGGCCATGATCACGGTGCACAACTGGTTCTCACTTTGCTCACTAGCAACACTTGGCTGGTAACAACTGCAACTAATGGCTTTCAATTTTTCATCTGTGAGACTCATCATGGAAATTTCTGTTAGGACAAGCATAACACAATATCAAAATTAGTCAATTATTTTCCCATTTGACTTGGAACGTCCATGCTTTACTCATGAAACTTCCACACATTTCATACTTTCCCAACATACACATGAACTCATTCATGTTCACCCTTTCACAGGGAAATAACTAATTCAGCATTCACAATTCATTTCAAGCAATTAAACACAATCTACTTTCAGCTATGACATGCACTCAAAAATCCTTTGTTTTCAAGATGCATCAGCCAAAAAGGAAAGAGAAGAGTTAGAGTTTCCCCCTCTTAGTCTTGTTCCAATCCGGAGCCACACCATCACTTGTGGTTCTCTGCTCCTTAGCCTCTTTCACTTCAATATGAATGCTTGATTTTCCCTTTCTTGGCTATGACACTTTAGTGTCTAAGGTCTGTCTAATGCCTTTCAACTAGGGAATCCTTCCCCATTGTTGCTTACAGAACCTTTGGCTGCTAGGACCCACACAGTTCCACTAGCACCATATTTCATTACCGTTCATACTGAGCTCTCTTTAGGATGGTCACATGTCCACATGCATCCTCCAGATGCTTTCATAGTCCTTGCTTCCAGCAGTACCTATACTCAAACATTGAATCAATTCACATGTTTAGTGTATTTTCATAGGGTTTATCTCTAGACAAGAGTTTGAGAAATCATAATCAAATCATATACACAGGTATATTCATAAGCAAGAAGTTGCAAGATAACCAAATACTTATATGTATCAGATGTCTTCACTTTATTCCACAGGATCCTTCTTTGCTTTCCAAGCATTGGATTTTCCGTGGATACAATAATGAATGTTGGGACAGCACGCAGGCTATTCCACAACCATTCGAATAGGCAATGCCAAGCCAGTACGTCAAGTGGGTTCTATCAATTAATTAAGGAATGTTTGGCCAGCACGACGGCTGCTCCACAACATCAAGTGGTTAATGCCCCCACCAACTATTCTCTGAATTTATCGAGCATCAGTTACTCTCTGGATTTACCAAGAATTTTATAGTGCACAACCAATTACTCTCTGGATTTATCAAGAAATCTATAGTGCACAACCAGTTACTCTCTGGCTTTATCAAGAAATCTATAGTGCACAACCAGTTACTCTCTGGCTTACCAAGCGTTTGTGGCTCTTTCAGGGTCCTTACTTCTTTCAATGGCCAAGGTTTCCAAAAAAGAAACAACAGTGTATTAGCTTGGTTGTCATAAGACTTATACCTGAAATCTTCATTATTCCAAACAAGAATTAAATGAAAATGAATACTTATCTGTATTGTGCATTTTCCTCGCTATTCCATAGGTTTCCTTCTCTGCTTTACAAGCCTTGGATCACCTGTGGGGTGGATGCTTGGCCAGCACACCTGCTGCTCCACAACATCATCCAAATAGGAAATGCCAAGCCAGTACGTCGACTGGGTTTATCAGGAATCCCTAAAATCAGTGTGCTAAGCCAGTACACCGACTGGGTTTATCAAGCATTTCAAAATCAGTATGCTAAGCCAGTACGCCGACTGGGTTTATCAAGCATTTCAAAATCAGTATGCTAAGCCAGTACGCCGACTGGGTTTATCAAGCATACAATAACCATTTCCAAGCCAGTTCTTCGTCTGGGTTTGTTAGGAAATAACACCCTTCACCAATACCTCCACAACATGCAAATAACCAATGCCAAGCCAGTACACCGATTGGGTTTGTCAGGCATCAATTTAACAACATGCCAAGCTAGTACACTGACTGAGTTTATCGGGCATCCAACAACCCTTTGCCACAACACCCAAATAACCACTACCAAGCCAGTACACCAACTGGGTTTATCAGGCATACAACAACCATTCGCCACAACACCCAAAATAACCAATGCCAAGCCAGTACACCGACTGGGTTTATCAGGCATACAACAACCATTGCCAAGCCAATACATCGACTGGGTTTTTCAGGCAATATAAACAACATAATATGATTACGTGGCTCCTTCTCTTATGCAACCAGTGGTTCCCTCCAGGAACTCCATAGGTGACTCACTTGACTGCAGGCTAGCATGGTCCCACAATACCCACTCACACTACACAAGGATGATACCCCTTTTCTGCAACACAGCTCCTCGGGCCTATCCATCTCTTTTAGTGTCCTTTAGTGTGAGCGTAGAAAGGTTACCACTGCCCATACAGTCCTCTTGAGCACTCTTTCTTCACTTTTCCTCTTACATGCAACACCAAATTGCATCTGTGTAAGCTGCTAGCACAACAAGGATAAACAGACTCATCAGTATTGCTGCTCTAAAATTGTAACCATATTTAATAACATTCACTATCAAGTATTGAAGCACCAGGAATGCGTCCATTCTTTAGGGTGTAGTCAATATTGAAAACCCTAACATAACCCAACATTTGAAAGGTATGCATCCCTTTCCGATGTGAGCCATGTAGGACCTAATCATACTCAAGCAGTCTTGAATAATAATGAAACAATGAAACATGCTCTGCATATCAAATCTAATAACTAGACAAGTATATTCTTATTTAGGGTTACCGAATACTCATTCGTTTTACAGATGTATTTTTCTTTAATGGCGAAGAATGGGGGCTCCCTTCTCTGAGTCAACAGTCCTTCGGTTTGCCACCCCAATCCTTTCATGTTCTTTAACCCACACATGCCTTCTTGGCATAATTTTACTGTCTCACTCACATGCTTTACCAACATGCAGTTCGGCTGAGACATTATCAACATTTACAATGGCGTTTCACCCGAATCCCATTTCCAAAGCATGGGATCCTTCCCATCTAGTTTGGCTTTTGCAGGCCATCACACATGGTCTTCCTGCAATGTGTCATCCTGGCACACTTTATCAAATAGCCAAATAGTCAGCAACATTTAGCAATAAGCTTCAAATATGATTGTTCCATAAGTAGCATTAATAATTAAATTCAATATGAATTTACAATTCTGTCTCCTACAGAAATTGATTTGCTTAGCAATGAGGCCCTCCTCATATTGTTTGGCTCTTGTAAGTGGTATCACTCTGTCCATTATGGTTTCACCCTTGCTACCATACATGAACATCCACCTACAACATGTCCTCCTGACACAATTCTATATAAGCCAAATAGTCATTAGCAATTATAAGCAATTCTCAAATCTGAAATTTGTAAATCTATTTTCCTACAGAAATTAGATTTGCAACTATGAGACTATTCTCATAAACTTAAACCAGACAATTTTCAGAATTGTTTCATGCATAAATTACAACCATGAGAACCTTCTCATAACCTTTGGCTTCTGCACATGGTAGATCCTGGTCTTTACTATGGACTTATCCTCATAGCCATACGCAAGACCTTTCTATCTGAAAACTGAAATTTCAATCAGCCAAACACGTTGTGAGTATGTATGCATATACTCTCTTCATTGCTACAACAGTCACTGAAGTGATCTCAAAATTATAACGCTCAATAATTCAAACACTTTCAGCTGTTAACATTTTAAATGCAATGAAATATATACATCTCTATATATGCATTAAAAATTGCAAGACACAGCCACACTATCCATGCAATTTAGATAAACAGTAAATACTCATTACTTCACATTTCATGCAATTCCGTCCTTTAAACAGAGCACTCTTGGTAGCCCATCAACATGTCTACCTTCTATATTCAATCATTCTCCTGCATTCACAGCAACTCATTAAATAGATCACCATTTCGTGCATAACCACGAGATTGTACAAAATATTTTTAATGCACATCCCCTCAATGCAACCTTGCATTAATTCATGAATATTATGCCTTCAAACATATTATGGCCTAACCATGTCTTCCCCACATAGCATGCACTACCATGATAGGACCATAAGTCCTCACTTGCTTTGGTTTCTTAACTCACAACCAACACACACAAATGGCATGATATAATCCCTTATGAATGCATTCTAGTATTTAAAACAGTCATATGGTAGAGGGTTGCTTTCCCTTACTACCCCATACCTCACCATACTTGGTAGGTTGACATTCACATTCAGGCACTCAATACCACATGCAAACCAAATCAACATAGTTTAACCGTAGTTGAAGGGATCTTACCAAATCCTCCTTCAACATTCATGCAACTAAGCATAAATAACTATTACCTGCATGGCTATCATTAACATCGCTTGATGTTACCTGATCAGTTGGCCTCTTACCAAGGCTACTCCGTCCTTTTGCCAACATCATGATCATGGATTTGTTGCACCATCCCCTCTTCATAAGGTTGTATTCAACAATCATCATCCACATCCTTAGCCATGCTTTGGTTGTCTTTGGTCCTACAACCAATGTGAACATGACTAATTATTAGCAACCACAATAATTATCTTAAGTGGCTCATTGCATATGTAAAACCTCACTATTTTACTAATATGCAATATCATATACATGCAAAAAAAAACATTTTCACATGCACTGTGCAATATGCCATATAGGACATATTCACTTCATCTATCTATCCTTTTGCATTTCCAGCATCCCTATGCCATAATTTTCAGTATAGACAACTTAGGAAATATAAATATAAGAGCAATGGAGGAGTTAAGGAATTCTCCCTTTCCAATTCCTCATCATGACATGGAGTTCCTCCTCCACATCATAGCTGATCCTTTTCTTATCTTCCCTACCAAGCACACAAGGATTCATTAGCTATGATATTTTCATGAATTAGCAATTCAACATATACATATGTGTAATCATTCATTCTTGCTATTTTCCAAATATGCAATTCTTATGCTACAAACAGAATTAGTTTTAAGGTGAGGAATTTCCTTTTCATCCTCTATAATGGATATTACAACCCATTACTCTTACTGAGAATTCCACAACCCTTTATGCAATCTCTGCTTCTCATCCCAAGCATAGAGAATGCACTTCACACTTTCAGCGACTGTCTCCGGGAGACGACGGGGGTCAAGGGAGCTTGCCCCCTTGTGGCTTCCCCGCCACTGCAAGGCGGGTCGAGGGCAGCGCCCTTGTTTTTATTTTTATTTTTAAATTCTTCAATTTCGCACCATCTGGCGCATGAGTTCAAAGCCATTTTTCAACTTTTGGCACCTGAAAAATTTCTCTGAAAAACAGCTGAAATTCTCTGTTTCGGAGCAACTCAGCGACTTCTTCCGACCTGTTTCGGGCCAACTCGCTGAGTTCTTCCGATTGAAAACTCGATTTTTCCTTCTGATCCGTTGCGGACCAACTTTTCGAATTCCTTCCGATGTTGCGGAGCAACTCGCCCATCTCTTCCAATGTTGCGGACGAACTCATCAATTCCTTCCGATGTTGCAGCGGAAACTCGCCAATATCTTCCGAAATTTTCTCCGCCATAAACACTTAGAAAATTTTGAAATTTTTTCGGACCAACTTGCCGAGTCCTTCCGCCGTTGTAGACCAACTGGCCGAGTTCTTCTGCCGTTGTGGAGCAACTCGCCAAGTTCTCCCGCCGTTTCGGAGCAACTCGCCAAGTTCTCCCGAAATTTCCTCTTTGATGCCAAAAACACTAAGAAAGTTTTTCTGACCAACTCGCCGAGTCCTTCCGCCGTTGCGGGGCGACTTGCCGAGTTCTTCCGATCGAACTCAGCTTTTCCTTCCGAAATTTTTCCATCTTTTTTGTTGAACTTAAAATTTCTGGGCGATCCGTTGCGAAGCAACTCACCGATCTCTTCCACCATTGCGGACGAACTTGCCGAGTTCTTATGCCTTTGCAGGCCAACTCCCCGAGTCCTTCCGTCATTGCGGCGAAAACTCACAAGTTCCTTTCGATACAGACTTAGTCAAAATTTTCAAAAATACTTAGAACAATTTTTGAAAACTTTTTCTTCTTTTCCCGGGTATCCCGCAACTCCGTCGGCGCAACTCGCCGAGTTCTTCCGCCATTGCGGATGAACTCGCTGAATTTCTCCGCCGTTGCAGACGAACTTGCCGAGTTCCTCCGCCGTTGCGGACGAACTCGCCGAGATTCGCCGGCTCAGTTTTTGGCAGAAACTCATAGACACTTAGAAAAATTTTGAAAATTTTCTTAACTATCAGTGCTGAGCAGGAAGCATACTTACCTCTCCAACTATGATAGGTAGCCCATAGAGGCCCAATGCTGCAACCAGCAGCTCTGATACCAAATGTAACGTACCCACCCATCCATCCAAGGCAAGGAAGGGAACATGATGCCGATCTCTGGGGCTTTCACATTCTATCAGCCCATTCATTAGAATGATATGAGTAAATCATTTGTGTGCAGATGTAAAACTAATCAAGTATGCACAGTGGAATTAAACTTATCCACACATATTACTCATGCATACATCATATCAACAGTCGTCAAATTAATGCATTTCAAAAGTAAATACATAGACAGAAAAACACTTATTTCCATTTTGCAATTGTCCCAAACAACTAGCTATGTCGCTGCAATGTTCCACCCAACCATAGGCCAGTTGTGTTCATCAATCTCTCAACACAACTGCCACCCTCGAGCTGGGCATGATTCCTACAAGGAAAAGGGGGCATTCACTCTCTCACAGCCAATTAATCATTTCATCTGAGCCAAGCCAGTCCACAACTGGGTTTATCAGGCTACATTTAAACCCTGGATGCTTGCACTTAGGCTCAAGCCAAAGCAACAGATACCCATTACCCATACCCCAACATACTCTTTCTACACATAGTAAAAATGACCATTGGGCAGGGATACACATTTACAACAAGGGTATTTTACAAAACAGGCTCCATGGGTTTTTTTTCCGACTCATGGCTTACTAAAACGGACTGTGGGAAGGGAAATTCGTCCTTAAAGAGCAACCTGATTTCTCCCACATGTTATGAGTGTTTCAATTGGCCAAAACATCCCCATTGAAACCCCAAATCCTTGTTTTCTCTTCCCCATGGGAAACCAAAACAAAAACGCCCTTCCCAGCTGGAAGATGAAGGAAAACACAGGAAATCCATGGAGAAAAACGCCCAGGTAGCTCCCAACTCGTGAGGGAGTCAAACTGGTTGATGGATAATGGCTTGGGGAGCAATTCATGGCTCTTTTCTTGCCCAAGAAGCAAAACGCGATTTTCCATGCAGGGTGGCTTGCCCATACCCAAATTTGGACAGCCATACCTCCCATTCCCCAAGGCATTAACTACCTCATCCAACTCTTGGGATAAATCAATGATTGGGTACAAAAGTCAACATGGGTAGTTGAGGGTTTGATGGGTTCTCTCATTGACACTTGGCTTGACTTGAGTGGCTCAAGGGTTTGAATGTTTTCCCTCCCAATTCCTTGTAAAATCATGCCCCCATATCTTGTTGCATTGCATAGCTAGTTGTGGGTATTTATTAAAATGCATATTTACAATTTCAATTTGCCTGGCTAGCACGTAAACCATATGCATCACTAAATCGATGGCAGGGCCTTGGCCTTGAGCTCCTCACCACGATTTTATAACAATATTACATCATTTACAATTTAATGCCATGGGGTCAAACTGGGGACATTACAACTTCGACATACAAAGAAGTACTTCAACATATGAGGCACCACCTCAACATAAGAGGATCTATCTTGACACACAAGACCTTAGCCTTGACTAGCAATACTGTACAACACCATCACTTTGACAAACAAAGCACTTGCCTCAACACATGAAGATTAACATTCTTGAGTCCAACTCAAGATTCTTCTTCAAGTTTCCTAAGTACAACTGAGGCTCTTGTAAGGCACTACCTCGACACACGAGGCCCAGTATTGACACACAAGATTGACCTAGAGAATGACTCATGATGCTGTAACTTTAACACTTTATAATATTTTGACTAAGTAGTAGAACCATGCACTAACAAGGCATGGCGATTCTCTGATCATGATCCTAGAAGTAAATTCCAAACTAATTAAAAAAAATAGACATAGGGGTTGAATGTGCAACCGACTAAATGAAGGGCGACAATATCCACTTGAGGGAGATGTGGGATGATGGTGAATCCTTGAGAATTATGATAATGATGACCGAGTGTCATCATGGTGCCTTTGGGTGCTGCAAGCAGAGCAAGTTGATTCCTCATTTATTAACTTAAACCCATAGGTACTAGTATGATTTATTGATAGTCTTTAAGCATTGTGAGACAGCACATCATCGACATAAGATGACAATTGTATTTTTATTCGCTTAGGATCTTTAGGCGGGATACTACTCTTATTATTATTACAAAACATTATTATAAGCTTAATCGAAAATGCAAGATTCGACTAAGAGCTTAATAATAAAAAGACTTTTATTGTGATCATGAATGATCATTATTATTATTAAAACATATAATTTCTCTTATGAGTAAATCATCTCAGCTTGGTAAGAGATATCCCCATAAGCTTCTTCATGGAAAGAATCTAAACTCCATTCAATAGTAATTATTTAATAGGGTATTGCTATTGTGTAAATATAAGGGAAATCACCTTAAATAATGAAAAATCAACTAAATGAGTATTAAAAAGAAGAAGAGCGGTTAGGGTTCTTGGAAGAACCGTCGATTTGTTTTTCTTGTTTTCTTTGGGAGGATTTAAAAAAATTCAAGTGCTATTAGTTATATTTCACCTTTTGGGAGCTGCGCTCTTTTGAAAAGTTGTCATTGACGTCAAAGGAAAATTTCACAAGTCATTGATGTTAAAAGGAGTTCGTGAATATGTTAAAATGTTGGGAGTTATGCATAGAAAACAGATCGGCTCGACTCACAAGAGAATCCTACCTGGAGGATGACTTGAGGTAAATGCCCATGTTTGGTGGTTCATTAGCTACAAAATGAATGCCCCTACCATAGTGAATAGGTTGGATCGATACCCAAGAGAATTCACACGTTGTCCATAAACAAGTCGACTCATCAAAGTAAAAATCTACTCTAAACATGAATAAGTTGGACTCAAATTGGAAAGAAGAACTGTATAAATAAAATTTGAGTTAATGCATTTTTAGGATGAAGGAAGGGTGTGAAGGATATGAAGCTTTGAGGTAGTGAATATATTTGAGGGCACTACTATTTGCTTAAGGAAGAAGCATGAAGTTTGCATAAGATGTGTATTTGATCTAAATAAGTTTTGGGTTTACAGGTGAATGCGCAGAGGTTGTAGACACACAATAAAGTGGATGCACAAAGGTAGTAGATGTACAATGTTTTAGAGGTGAATGCATAGAAATATTTTTGTGTGAATTGAAGCAAATTGGAAAGTACACATCAAAAGGTAGATCTTTGAGGTATTGGACTCGAAGGTATTAATTAATTGGATTAAGGGAAATTGGGACGTTCATACCAGAAGAGAAGCGTCGGAAGGTAAACATCAGGATAGTTTTCAAAAGATTTGTTGAAGTGTTGCCAAAGTATTGAACCCGACGTAACATCGAACATCAGACATTGGGATGATCTATGGAAATTTCAGGTAAAAAGTGCCAACATTTTTAACATGAGGTAAGATCAAACCGTTTGTGGAATTTCATATAAATAGTGCAAACGTATTGAACCGGAGGTAACGTCAAACATCGAAATAGTGACATCGGGATAGAAACATAAACATCTGAATAGGAACATTTGACATCGGTACAACGACATTGAGACGAAAACATCGGATATCTTAATAGTCGCATTGGATAAAAATAGAGACATCTGAACAAAAACATCCGACATCAGGATGGGAACATCAAACATCAGATGGTAACATAGATATTTGAGTAGAAACATCCGACATCAGAACGACGACATTGGGATAGAAACATCATACATCATAATAGTGACATCGAAACGGTGACATCAGAACAAAAATATATCAGATTATGGTGGCAAGGTGGTGCAAGGTAGGGAGTTGAAGCTTCCTTCAAGTTGGTGCTGGTGAATCTAATGCGATGGTGCCTCCTTCTAGTTGGTGCTAGAGAATTCTGGGAGTTGGTGCTTCCTTTCAGTCAACGCTAAATAATTTGGGGGTTTGGTTCCTCCTTTCGGTTGGTATTGGAGAACCATTGTAATCATCATTTAATAAAAGAACAACTTTTCGTGGTTTTCTCCCTTGTCGGGTTTCCACATTAAATCTGTGTGTCTCTTGTGTATTTATGTGTATGATTGACTACATTGAAAGTTAATGAGATGTAATTGTTAAAATCTACCCTATATTGATTCACCCTACCTTCTTAGTATAGTTGAATATTCCAACACGCTCAACAGAGTGACTGCAAACATATATGCCAAGATGGATGAGGTCGTGATTGGAATGTTATCAATAATAGATTGTTTCTCTTCTTTAGCTCATATGGTACACATTGCATTAATTCAATGCTCTTTTATTCTGAAAAATTACTGCCATAGATGAAGTGTGTGCAACGTATCGATACATGACCAGAATGTTTCCAGTTCTAATTTGGGCCCTAGTTGTTTTAATTACTTGACCAACCCATTCTCTTAAATTAGTTGCATTGAACTTGTGATTGTCCCTTGGCAAATGCTATCCATAACTAATTTGACCATACCAAACGTGGTACTATTGATAAAGAGTAGAGACCCAGACTAAATGAATTTTTCCCTGATGTCTTTTCAATTATAGAATTTATTTGACATCTCTTTCCATTGGTTTTGCTTGTTGTAGAGAAGTAGAGGAGGGAATTCCCCAAGGGACACTGACTCCATTTCCACTTGCTTACATTTATTATATATTACTTTCTACATGGAGATGAAGAGAAGGATTAACCTCTGAATAGAGCTAATTGAGTCCCCATTTCATGTTTACTTCTTGTTAGGAATGCATTTTATCTCCGCGTTGATCAAAATAGGAGCACCCCCCTTTGAAAAGAAAATCCATAGCTTACTCTTTTGATATACTGATATCTTGGTCTCTATGCATTTTCTTGATCGATACCAGTTAAAGACATAAATTGATGTGTTCTAGATATATTGAGTTATGTTAATGCACTCTATGGAAGAGAAACTGCTTTAGGAAACTGGTTCATTTAAAACCATTATGTGAAATGAGCCACCTCCCTTGGAGGGAGGGTCGACTCTAGAGTTGAACCTTTGTTTGGAAGAAGTGGGCTATCTCTCCCTTTGGAGAGCTGAGTTGAAGAAATATATAATTATTTTTGTTAATATATATATATATAGATTGAGAGAGATCTGAGAGAGGGAGTGACCTCTTAAGAGAACCGACCCCCACTCCATTAGATTGAAATATATTTATTTAAGACATGCACAAAAATGGTATACTTATCATATTCTTAGGATCAAAAGTATGTGGAGGTGTCCATTTAATAGCTCACTTTGGTCCAGGGTTATTATTGCTAAGTATATTAAGATGGATGTGATCTCTTGGATTAGGAATTCGATGCCCCTTGGGGGAAGTATCTCTCCTATGTGGCGTGGTCTGAAAAAAGTTTCAAGTTGGATTGTAGGAGACCTGAAATGGCAGGTTGGGAATGGTGAGAACATCAGGATTGGACTGGACAATATTCTGGGTATGGATGATACCTGTTATCTTCCTAATAGACTGAGGGAATATTTGAAGATTTATGAGATGACAAATCTAAAGAACGTCAGAAACTGTAATGGTGATTCATATTGGTACAAATCCAAAGATTTGGGTTTGGATGGAAATGATGCTTCTGTTTGGGATAATTATATTTATGCCCTTAATTCTGCTGCTTGTGTATTGTCTACTCAAAATGATAAATTGGTATGGAGTGGGAATGGGAAATCTGGTATGGTCACTGCAAAAACATCCTATGACAGAATTATGCAAGAGAAATTCATATTTCCTCAAAACTGGTGGTATAAGAAGATTTGGAAGTGGGATTTCCCATTAAAAATCAAATGCTTTCTTTGGCATGCTTTGCAAGCTACATTGAAAACTTGGGATAATCTTCTGAAGCGGGGATGGTGTGGACCAAATTGGTGTATTCTTTGTAAGGAAAATTCTGAGAATATTAGTCATCTGTTTGTAATTTGCCCCTTTGGAAAGAAGGTATGGAATTTCTGTTGTGCAGAATTGAAAGTCAATTTTGGATGGGATGTTGGTGACTTTGGACAATCACTACTCAACTGGTATAGATTTTCAAAGGACTCATTATTTCTACCTATTTTTGTTTCTTGGGCACTATGGTATGCCAGGAATTGTGCTACATTTCAAGGTCATTGGCTGGATATAAAGGCGTGTGGTCTTATTGCTCTTAATATTTCCCAACAATTCAATTCGGAGAAAGATGCCATTGGTGTTAGATGTATTGGTCAGTTTTCCTTAAAATTTGATCCACCTATACTCTTGTTTGATGGGGCTGCACAGCATGGAATCTGTGCAGCTGGTGGTGTGATTTATTTAAACGAGGGTCACCATTTCTCACTTCGGCTAAATTGTGGTATTGGTAGCAATATGAAGGCAGAG
Organism: Larix kaempferi; assembly: GCA_027924585.1. Lineage (NCBI taxonomy): Eukaryota > Viridiplantae > Streptophyta > Pinopsida > Pinales > Pinaceae > Larix > Larix kaempferi. The sequence continues at coordinate 12,454,145 of BSBM01000085.1, read as the reverse complement.
CTGTTAGCTTTGTGGTGTGTTCTAAAATGTGCAAATATCTTTGATCTTGTAAATTTAAAGGTATTCGGTGACTCTCGAGTCACTATAAAATGGGCACCTGGAGAATATGATCTTAACATTTTGACTCTTAATCACTAGTGCATGCACATAAAGGAGGAAATTGATAAGTTCGAGAACATCTCTTTCATTCATATTTATAGGGAGCACAATGATATGGCTGATAAGTTATCTAAGCAAGCTCTACTTGATACAGAAGGTCACTTGTTTTGGAAAGAATGGATGGACCCCATTCTGCTGGACAAGGGAAATGTTTTTTTCTTTGACTAAGTTTTGATAGCTGTTAGACTGAAGTTTGTTTTTGTGAAACAGGATCATTGGTCTGTTAAGCCAATTTTGTATGTAATTTTGAATTGATAGAAGATACTAGTTATTTTGTTTAAGAAGCCATGAACATGCTGCAAAAACCTTGCTGTAAGGTTGCTTATCTTTGTACTATTTGATTCCATGAATATCAATAGTACGTTTTTTTTTCGGTTGAAAAAAATATATTATTTGATGGAGAGTGTGAAGCTCTACCCATCCGTTGTAATGAGAGGGTGGCCTCCGAGAATGTGAGCCGGCTTAATGATTATCAAAATGATTATGGTTTTATTTTCTGTGAAGTGAGAGAAATAACTAAATTTAATTTTGTATTTGTTTTCAATATATTTGGAGGGTGGCCTAGTGAGACAGAGTCTATGTTTAATGGTTTAAAGAATCGACCCCCTCTTTTATATTAAATATTTGCTACATGGAATGGGAGGGTGATCTCTGTATAGAGACTCGACCCTTTTATATTTTGATATTGTTTACTTCAAGTAAAGAGCGGTCTCTTTTGGAGAGGGAGAGATAATTAGGAGGGGCAAGTCTTAATTTATAGTGCCCTCTATTGTTAGTCCCCACCGTAGGTAGAGACTATATGTTTCGGGTTTATCTATTAATTGGTATCAATATTCTAGTTTTATAAAGTTGTATAAAAGTTATGTTAAAAATTATATTTAGTGCTATTTTTTGAAAAAATTGTATTGACATTTTATTGGTTGAGAGGTGTTCAATTGACCATTTTTATCATTGCCACGATTAAAAAGAATTAAGAAAAAACAAAAAATAAAATTACCATAATTATAACCTTACCTAGTTGCAAATATTATTGATTCGATTGAAGTCCAAAGTGCCAAGGGAGTGCCTTACTGCATTTCGCCTTACCCTTGAAGCTTCGACTGCTTGAAGCTTTGGCTATCTCACAACGCAAAATACAACAGATGAGAGGCTAGAGAAGGAAGAGGAGACCTGAGCTAAGATGAAGTTGTAGTCTTGACAGAGAATCAGGTGTGGAGGCTCTGGGATTCGATCTGAGGGTCTAAGGGGTGGTGGTCGCTGTAATGTTTGGTTCCAGAGAACTTCACAACAAATAGCCAAGGATTCTTATATAAAGTGGAGATCCCAGTACAAGGATGACAGTGAACCGAACCGCCGACATCCCATATTCTTTTCAAAAGAAAATGCCCAATGCGAATCGATGCAATGGTTGAATTCATTGTGGAAAGTTTTTTCATGTCGTTTCGTAATCTCCTTTACTGTAAACCCCTCTATATAATAGAATTCATTTTTAATAAGCTAAATTGGTTCATTTGATATGGCTTATTTGGTATTTCATAGTCTTCGAAGCATGAGTTTAGTAATTCTGGCTTATCTCTAAAGTTAAATTACCGGGTTCACTATTTTAGAGTTAAATGGCTACCGCAGACTGCTATTGCTTCCTGATTCCTTCGGAAAGCTAATAAGCCTCGAGCACATTAATTTCATTCATAAATGTAGGAAACATCCTTTAATATAAAGAAAATACATTTTTCAGTAAATATCTGGTTAAGATTTCTTGAACATTTAGTTTGTTTCATTTACATCAATGTCCAATTAAGATCCTCTGATGATACATACAAGTTTATGGTTTACTAGTAATGTCATTCATAGATATAGGAAGGAACTGGTTTAGTAATACCATTTATAAATATAGGAAGCATCATTTGATGTCCTACAAAGTTTTCGGTAGTTAGAAGCTCTTGGACATTGTGTGTCTAATTAAGATCTTTTTAATTATACATACCAATTTATGCAAACAAGTTTACTAATGAGGCCATTCATAAATATGGGAAGCATCCTTTCATGTTAAGTACAATTTTTCTTTGGAAAATTAAAATTGTTAGTAAGATTCAGGGATTGTCCAACAACTCTGTTTTTAAATGGCTTCTTCTTGCTTTGCTGACCCGACATGTAGAGCAGTCTATCTCTTGATCACCTCCAGTGGAGATTTCTATGTTTACATTTTCTCTTTCAAAATACCATATATCCAGCAAGCTGCAGTGATTAATAAAGAGATTCAAAGCGCTCTCTCATCTTTTCGGGAGGGAATTTGATCATGGTTTTCTATGATTCACCTTCTCTGTTTAAAGATGAGATTTTAGTTCTCATATTTATAGATATTCTGAATGTTGTTCCACCGTTCATAAGGAGGAGGAGGAAGAAGAAATGTAGATTGGTTGTCCTACAGATATTAAGTATGCTGCTCATATAGGCTGGGATGGCCCATCTGGAACTGGTAAAAGCTGGGTACGTAATAGTAAACAATTAATATTACTAGTTATTTTGAGATAATTGCTTTCATAGCTCCAAATGTTAAAGTGTGTAGTTTTAAATTTTAACATGTGTAGTTTCAAACCAGGTAAAGAAGATAGATAGTTTAAATGGTTTTCCACAATGGCAACATCTTGCAAAATTGTGCATACACCACACGGTGATATTTTATTTGTTTTGGTAGTTTTTTATTAGTTCTGCCCACATGTGATTATATGTTTCATTTTTATTATTATTTTAAATCTGTATAAAAATCAAAATGTATAGACTTTGTAATCAAAGTTTTTATATTTTTTTTATATGTATAAAGTTCCTCACATTTTCCACCCATCATCGTGTAAGCTATTGCATTCCTTTGGACTTCTTTTTGTTTCCAGTAATGCTCTTGATTTTCTAGAGATTTGGATATTCAGAGTTCATTTTCTTGTTTTTATTTTTGGCAAAAAATTTGGAAATATGTATGTAAAATTAGCGTAGATATTTAGCATGGATTTATTTTTCTATTTAGTTAAATTTTAAATTAATAATTCTCTCTAATTTAATTAAAGATTTGGCATCAAAGATATTTCTTTCTATGCTATTTTGGTTGCAGGATGATGATGCAATGCTGCAACATTTTCATTCCTTTTAATGTCAATCTCATGTTTGTTTTTACTCACATATTTTCATCCTTTTTATATTGAATTTGCCCAAAAATTCCTTTGAATTTTCACATTCTTGTACTCTAAGCAGACTCCTCTGTCCCATTTTTTTGTAATGCATCATCAACTTCTGTGTTGCTTGTGTTCTTTGATTTTATTCTTGATGATATTTTCACTCCTTGTAACCGATAGATCTAATGTTGGTTACCTAATCAAAGAAATCAATTTCAAGTATATTCTACATATTGGGTTGCCCTGTTTCTATTAGTATAATGGGAATTAAAAACTTGTCACTAATAATGTAACTTTCTTTTCAGTTCAAAAATTTTGTAGCAAATCAATGGGAGTTCAAAATCTACAATGCCCATGGAGAAGTTATCACCCAAGAGAATATTGTTGGCTTGATATGGCCATGAATTATGGTAGGGTCATACTTGGTATGCAAGAAGGACAAGACCTTGGCAATTTTGGTCATAATCCTGAATATTTTTCCACATACATGGAAAGGACCAGTGATGAGTTTATCTCTATTTTAGTTTTGTAAAAAGAAGATGAGGAAGAAGTGTCTATTTTGCCAAGACTAATACTTAGTTTTATAGGTAAGCCACATTTGATTGAGACATTAAATTTTATATTCAATTCCTCACTTCTCTCATTTCCTGGAACATCGTTGTCATGGGTGGAAAATTTCCATGTGTTATAAAATCATGTTCAACATTTCTAATAAAATAAATCCTAGAACATCATTGTCATGGGACGAAAATTTCCATGTGCTATAAAATTATGCTCAACATTTCTAATGAAATAAAGGAGAGAATCATAATTGGATTTTCTGCATAGCCCTATGAACTTGTCAAGTAAATCCCTTGTAATGATCAAAAAGCCCATTTCTATTTGTAGCACTCCATTATCTCTTTGGTGGGAAATTTTAAGAATTTCATAATCAATCTTGAAAGATAGATGGCCAAGTTGGTTTTTAAGGAGTTCAAGATATGTAATGTCCCTTGTTAGAAATTTTATTAAAATGGCAATTTTCCACTTTTTTTCCCTAGTTCGACCTTTGACTAGTTTTGATCTCTAGGTCCCAAATTTGCCCCAAATGATCCCAAATCTTCTGAGAACGTATATGAATGATATTAGAACATAAATATGTGTTTCAGGGATGCCTTTGGACCTTTAAAATACTTCTGCAAATCCTCTTTCAATTCTGGTCAATGTAGGTAACTTTACTAGTGATTTCCCTTTGACTAGTATTGGTCTCTAGGTCTCAAATTGACTCCAAATGCCTTCAAATATTCAAGGAAGGTGTATGAATGATATTAGGACTTGAATATGATGTTCAGGGATGAAATATTTCCACCAAAAGACCTCTACAAATTCTCTTAATATTCTGGACCAAGTATGCAATTTTACTAGTAATTTGGGGTTCAAATCTCTCCGGGGTAAGTATTGAAAATGGCTTCCCAAATGCCTCCAAACCCACTCAAATTTATGAACAGATGTAGGGAATGTATTAAGGATGTTATTAAGGTCTCATGTGCACCATTAATTGATTATTATATATGTTCCAACTCTCTCCCATTCAACTGCAAAAATCACCAATTCGACCCTTGGGAAAATGGCACTATTTCTTGTCCCAATGCAATTAAACTGAGTAAAAATACTTCAAATGCTCAAGTACAGTACATGAAAATTGTAAAATACATCCATGTCAGTCCATTAATCACAAATTCATCAGAGAATCATCCATTCATTCGAAATCATCATCAATACATTGGTTCACAACAAGGTAGTGGGGAAATGGCATTGTTCTTCCATTAAAAATGAGATTTATACATTTCTACTTGGAATTTCGACCTGAAAATTTCCGGAGATGAAGAACAGAGTATTTAATTCATATTGAAAAAGAAATGGGGCATTATAATCTCCCCCAAAGAGTACAATATCTCACCAAAAATGCCCTCCCTCAAGGATCAAGAATATGCCATCAAAACTGGAAATGGTTGAGAGAATGTGCTGCAATAGAAGAAACCATGAGCTGCCCTGTAGCTTACACCTGCAAATAAAGACTCCATTAAAGCTCCAAATGAAAGGTCTGAATTGCCTTTCCAATTACCAACTTGGATGGGAATCTTTCACCCTCGAAATTGGCTAAGGCAAGAAACTAGTCATCCACTAGCTCCCCCTCTTCACAAATGTAATTGCAAATTATACAAATGATCAAAATATGGTTTAATGCTTTTCTATTGACATTTATAAATTTATAATTTCCTCCATGGGTCTAATTCCTTCCAAGAGACTCATGCCAACTCAAGTTGGGAAGAGATTCCAAAGAACGCCACTTGTACAACAATTCCTAGTCTCCCACTTCCACCAAATCACATGTGGAAGCATATTAGCTGCCCTAACACCATTGAGCACCCTCTTGGAGTCTATTTTTAGCCCTGACATGTCATATATGTCATATGTCAGCCTTCGGGTCTGATTTGTGTCATAGGTGTCATGGCATCTTCATCATTGTTGTCATAGAGCTAGGGAATCTAGCCCAAGTGTCTCACTAGCTCCAAATTGCCTCTTCCTCTTCCATGGGTGTAGCTAGGGTTTTACCCCTAGCTTGTGCAAATGAGAACCTACTAAGGAGAATGGACTCCTTAGTAGCAGTTCAGTAAATTTAAATAATTAAGCTAAAACAGAAATTAAATTACTTCTAAAACATGCATGAAACATAAACAATAAATTTAAATAAATGGCTTTTTGTATTGATATTACCTTCAATGTGAAGGTTTGATGAAGCCCTTTGCAGTGTCCAAGAGGATGCTCCAAGCTTCAATATGCTCCTTCTCCTTCTCCAATGGTGGGAATGGGCCAAAAGTGTCTCTCAAGGTGAAAGTAGTTCAATGGTGAACTAGGTTTTCGAGAGAGATTTTGGCAGAGTAAGGGTGCTTGTGATTGTGGATATGGAATAAGGGATCTCCATCACCTATTTATAGTTTTTTGGTGGTGGAGTGCTGACCCATGGTTTTAGGAAAAACATGGTTTAGTGCAGCTGTATAGGGTTTTTTCCTCCTTTTCCTCATTATTTTATATTTTTCTTCCCTTTTTAGGGGGTTTTTGCTATTTTTAGAGGAAAAAGGGGGTTTTTTTAGCCTTTTTTAGGCTATTTTGGTGGTTTTGTGGCCTTTTGGAGGCATTTTAGGATTTTTGGGGTTTTTAAGGGAAATATGGTAGGGAAATGGACAAATGAGCCATATAATGTGGTAGATGAGGTAGTGAACACTTTTTGGGTGTTAACAGATTGCCCCCTGATGTGCGAGGTCAGGAGCTCATCGTATGGCCGATGGACATCATAAGTCATGAATGGTTTTCCTGGGATGTGGAGAGAAGAGAAGAAACAAACTGAAGCCCGGAACAACGATCCCGAACAACTGCAAGAACTAAAAGTACATAACCTCAATAATGGATGAGGAAGCATCTGATCATATAGACGAGGCGGGCATTCCCATGCTCGTATCAGGATATAACATAATAACAATGGGGTCCAAAAAATGAGGACCTGAAATATACATGACCTCAAATACTGAATGAGGAATAATCTCAATATATGGACGAGGCGGGCATACCCATGCTCGTATCAAGATACATAAACATAACTGTGAGGCCCAAAAAAAGGGGGACCTGTAAGATACATGACCACTGTGTACATCATAAGAGTCCAGAGGGGACACAAATCTGGGACATACTGCTGAGTTGATCATGTGTGAACTGAAGAAATGGTGCACTGGAACAATCAACAGTGCTACTGAGTGTGGTACCAAAGGAACTGATGAGCTGCTGGATCATAGTGACTGGGGTCATACTCTCCATGGTACACTGGACTGGAACTGAAATGGGTACTCCAGGAAGCATATAACTGGATGGCTTCCGGATATAATCGCCAACGCAGCCCGGACATCCACGGGAACATATAACTGGGTGTTCCAAAGTGACTCACCAATGTGCTAGAGTCGGGGGAAATCCGGGGTCTTCGACTAAAAACTGATGGGATATAATCCTACGCGATCCTCAACGATGCGATCAAGGTGCTGAAGTCGAGCATGTGAGGAACAACCACTCAGAGAGGCAATGATGATTCCTCTCGGAATGATCCGTAGGCACTTACCACAGATGGTGATAAGTCCAAGGCATAGGGACCTCTGGGCCTATCCTCTGGAATAGAGGAGCTGTCGTCGACAGAGGGAGACCTGCAACTATCAAGGCAATGATGTTTCCTTGACAGGAGCGTGAGGTTCAAGACCGAAATGTGATAGTGCTGATGGCAGGACTGATAAACTGTGGGGGGACAACTGGGCAAGTAGAGTGGATGGACTCAAAATTCCTTTGTTCAGAGTATGATAATGGGGATGATCTGGCAGCATATGAAACTGACTAAGGGGAGAGGGATCATAGCTGTATTGGATCTGGGGAGATGATTGGTCTGAGGGAGACTCAAGCTGGGGTAAAATGGAAGGAGACTGCAGAATACTCTGAACAAAGGCGACCTGATTGGGGGTGGTGCCGAGATGATAGATCAAAGTGCCAGGAGGCACGGGGGAAAAACTTCTTCATGGGTTAAGGAACTAGAAGAAGTGTGTGTAAAATGGTACTGTCGTGTGGATTTGACGAGCCCAGGACAGTTCATGCTCGTGGTTGCTTTCAATTTTAAGGAGTCTGAAAGCAAATAAGAAGACTCTGAAATGATGGAATGGTACTGTCGTGTGGATTTTACGAGCCCAGGACAGTTCATGCTCGTGGTTGCTTTCAATTTTAGAGAGTCTGAAAGCAGGTAAGAAGACTCCAGGGGGTTGCTTTTTCGTAGATTTAGTCTCCAAGGCCCAAAGAAGCATAAAAGGATGCAATGAAGAACTCTTCTAGCCGGTGTGACTAGAGTATTCCTTTTTCGTAATTAGTCTATCAGGTCCGGAAAAGGGTTAAACTTATACCAGATAGACGCCCTTTCAGGTACTTTAACGAGCATGAAAGGAAGCAAGATTGCTCGGCGATCTTTTCATTCTTTTAGGAGTCAGAAAAGAGCTTAACGGAAACTCCCTAAGTGCCTTTTTCGTAAAGGACTTGTCCGGCCCGAAAAAGGGATAAAATTATACCGAACAAAAGGAATGGCCAGGCAAGGAGGAAGTGTTCAATCAAGGATCAGTAATGGTGACCAAGAGTGAGGGTAGGTGGGAACACTGATGGGCCTCCTTGCGGGGTAGATGAAATGGTGGCAAAGTAACGAAACATTTGCAGTATGACAGGAGTGAATGGCTCATGTAAAAATGTAGAACAATCCGATAGCGGCCGATGTGGCGCGCAAACCGAGGCAGCAAGGTGTTGGGACACAATGTTGAAATTGTACCCAGTGAGAGCGAGAAATGATCTCAAGCATCATCACGAGCTCGAAAAAATGAATCCGACGATATAAAGGATGTGAAAAACGGGTAACGGCCGATGTGGCACGCGCATCGAGGTAGCGAGGGCGTTTCGAAAAAATACCCGAAAGATCGGGGGGTGAGAGCGAGAAATGATCTCAAGCATCATCACCAGCTTGGAAAAATGAATCCGATGATATAAAACATGTGAAAAACGGAGAACGACCGATGTGGCACGTAAACCGAGGCGACTAGTGGCGTCTGGACACAATGTTGATATTGGTCCTGGTGAGAGCGAGAAATGATCTCAAGCATCATCACGGGCACGGAAATGTGAATCCGGCAGTGCAAATGGTGCGAATAACGGAGGTCATAAGGACTCCAGAAGGGTCAAAGGAAATAACTAGGTGTATAAAATCAAATATACAAGTGATATGTGACCTCAAAAATGGTTGAGATCACAAATGTGAAAAAAGTGAGCAGGGTTAATGCGTTGCCCCCATGCTATGTGCATGGGGTTTGTGATTATGGGTCACATATGTGTGGGTTTGAACAATGGGTTCAATGACGTGTTGAGATAGATGTGATGGGGAAGATTCAAAATGATTGATCATGCCCCCTATCCCAGGGTCAAGGGAATCTATTATGCCCCTTGACTCAGAGGTGTCAAGGTGGTGCTCTATAATGGCGGGGTCCAGACCAGGCATCTCGGTATAGGACCAGGCAAAGACATCACGGAATTCTCGGAAGAGGTTTTGGTATTCCTCAATCTCTTGTTTACTGCAGAATGCTCCTAAAGTGATGAGTTCAGGGGCACGCCTTGGGGCGGCGATATCAACTTGGATGACAGGTGAGATGTTGGCCATGCTACCTTCCTCGAAGGCATCAGGAGCAGGAATGGGGTCCTTAAACCAGTCGACCTTGGTGGGGAGGAAGTCTTTGGATTCAACCGCGTATTGGGTAGCGGAGCTAGAGGAGGATGCTTCTGGGATGAAGTAGGAACAATGATGCATATCATCCCAAGGATAATCCGGGGCAGTAAGGGCCTCAAGAATCTCCTCATTGGTACGGAAAGTTTGCGTCGTCAAATCGGTTGACGAGGGAATGGTAGTGGAAGAGATCATGTAAATGGTGTTAACCTCTCCTGAAGGTGAAGAGTCTGGGGGGTAGATCTCCTCAATGGTAGGTGATGCCGTCTCAAGATCGAGATTGTTCATCTCATAGAGAGCCGCTCTGTAATCCGGGAGATCGGGACAATGATGTGAATAATGCCCGTAAATACCACATATGGCGCAGGGGTGGTTGGTACGTAGGGACTTATCTTTAGGCTTCGGAGTGGGACTTAGTTCGACAGTTGGGATGTTAGGGTCATCGTCGAGCATTTGCATGTGTTTCTGTAGGGCTGGTACCTGAGGGCATTGGTGAGTGGCATGGCCCAACTTGTCACACAGCGAGCATTTGGGAGGAGCACGAAATGTTGGAGGGTTTTTGACTGTCTTGGGAGGTGGTACAGCAGTGTAAGGTTGTGGACCTCTGCCCCCAGTGGGTTTGGGAGGAGGAGGGGGAGCCGTGGAGGATGAAGGGGTAGAGACACCAGGAGGTGGCTGAGAGGTAGTAGCCATGGGTTGCACCGGTTGGAGGACGACATCTGGTGTCGGCGGGCGAACTGGAGGTGAAAGGTACCAGACGGGTAATCCCAAGGTTAACCTCGGGAGGCTAAGGGTAGCCATAACCGGGGCGCTGACTACTCCCGATGGAGGGACTAGAAAGGGGATGGTATGGATCGGTGTAACACCAATGTGGCTAGGTACCGATGGTGGTTTAGGCAACAAGGGTGGTTGAGTATTAGGTGGTAGGTTGTCGTGGGACAAGGTACATAAGTCAGACACTTCCGTGTGGGATGATGGAGGCGGAATAGATTGGAAGGTGGAAGTCATCGGCGCGTCTGAGTAGACTCCAGGTCCCGAAGAGGAAATAAACAAGGTGGTGGCACGAGACACAGGTTGTTCAACCATGGGGAGAACATTTTCAGGTGCCACAGGAGCACTGGGATCATAGTAGGTGAGCTGGTCAACCTTAACCACGCGTCCCTCATGGGGGAACATCATGGTGCGAAAGACGGAAGAGGCAACCGCCCGCATGGCATACATGTAGCTGCGGCCAAGTAAAAGGTTATAATCCAGTTGGGCATTGATTACCTCAATGTCAATGAGTACAGTTTTGCCGCCTAACTGGACGGGGACATTGGCTAGGAGGCCTTGGGGCTGAGCCGAACGACCGTCGTAGGCGCGTAATGCAGTGGTGGACTGCTGGAGAGGAGGGGATCCCAGCTTCTGCCATATGAACGTAGACATAACGCATGTGGAAGCACCCTCATCGATGATGCACCGATGGATGACAAGATTCCTAACGGAGATAGTAACTTGGAATGCTAAGCTGGAAGGTAGGCGTGGTTCAGACTGGTCTAAATCAAATGCCATCAAATTCGAATCATTTGGGTCAATCCCCCCAATGGCGGAAAGTAAAGTCTTGCGCTGGGAAGGGCAGTTATTCAGGACTTCTAACGCAGACATGGCTGCGGGAGATTGGGCTAGGTCGTCTACAATGTTGTATTTTGACGCAGCACGCGCATTAGGGTTATTGTTGATACGGCGAAGTGGGAAACGAGCTGTTTTGGAAGCACCGTCGACCGGCGGGGGAGGGATGCGTAACGCCTGATCAGTGGGATGAGCGTTAGTGGGTTTATCCGTGGGAGGGGCTTCAGAGGTGGAGCCATATTGGTTCCGACGGGTCTGGAGGTTGACGTCAGCAGATGACATCATAAACAAGTGGTGGGTTCCTGAGTCAAACATGGGTTGATTAGGAGCAGCGTACGTGATTTGCTGTTGTTGGGGCGCGTTGGCTTGAGGGGGAACCAACGATTGAGTGTTCACGACGCCCTAGGTTGGTAAGGGGTTTTGCAGCACCAAAGGGGGTTGTTGAGGTTGGGGGGGGTTGGGCGGTGCTTGGGGAGCCGCATGCCCTTGGCGATGGGCCTCGTCAACCCAGAGTTGCCGAGCTCGCTCCAAGTGTGGGCAAGCGTGCGTGTAGTGTCCATAGACCCCGCAAATAGAACAAGGGTGGTTCGTTCGCAAATTGGGGTTTTTAGCCTGCTTAGGTGGGTGATCAGGGTTTTGATTAGCGGGGGCCGCGTTGTTGTTGTCGGGGGGATTAGCCGGTTGACCAGCTTGGTCTGCAGGTTGGTTGTTCCCACGATTACGGCCCTTGCCGCGGTTCTGTTGGCCCTGGTTGCGTTGGTTGTTCTGGTTTTGCTGCGGGTTTTGTTGGGCGTAAACTTGCCCTTGGGAAGCAGGTGGATTCTGAGGTTGCGCAGGTGCGGGAGCAGGCTGCGGTGGATGGTATGCAGGTTGAGCTTGAGCAGGTGCAGCAACTTGAGGGGGTTGCTGATATGGCTGCGGAGCAGATTGTGGGTGAGCCGCAGGGGCTGCCTGTGGCGGATAATAAGCGGGTTGGGCTTGTGAAGGCGCAGGAGCTGGAGCAGTCTGCTGATGGTAGTAAGGCTGAGGTGCGACTGGGGGAGTATAAGCAGGAGTCGCATAACCGAAGCACTGAGGTGGACACGAGGGTCCATGGGAATGGTGGTGTGTCATGGGAGCATATGAGTTGGTTGCTCCAGATTGTGAGGTAGCCCGCGACAGGTCGGGGCCAGGGGTAGTTCGTGCTATAGAAAATGGTTGGGGATGGGAAGAAACACGACCAATGATACCGTCTGCAGCGTGGGATGCCCCCGGCGCATCGTGCTGGGAGGACTCACCGCGAGGGGCGTCAGGTATAATGGTATAAAGGTAACCCGATTGGGCGTAAATGAGGTCGAACTGCTGTGCCTTAAGGATGGCCTCTTCTTCAGACTGGGGTCTTTCTGAAGCTACATCCTTAGCGATAACAGGAAGAAGGGACTTGAGGAACCAATCTAGGAAGATACGGTCGTCTAGTTTGATCTTGCATAAGCTACGGCGTCGACGCCACTCATGGATGTGGTCCGTGATATGGGTAGCCGTGTTTTGTCTGCAGGATAGGAGGATCTCAACGCCCGCGTCATAGCGGACAGGCAGCTGGAAGAACTGCAGGAAGGTCGAGGCAAGGGAGGCAAAGGTGGCGTGGGTCCCATGAGGTTGCTCGATATACCATTTGGCTGCAGAGCCAGTGAAGGTGCGCTGTAAGAGACGGAGGCGAACAGAATCATCCACTATGGAGTTAGAGGAACACCATAGGTGGAAAGACATGATATGGTTTTGTGGGTCCTCACCGGCCTTCCCCTCGAACTTAGGGATATCAGAGGGGAGCTTGGTAGGCATATGAGGCCATGTAGGGTCGTGTCGAATAGGATCGTTGGTCAATCTGGCCAGGTCAGGTAGGTTGAGGCTAGCCATGAATGGCAAACTGGAAGAAGGATGTGACACAGTAGTGGGTTGGACCAAGTTGGGGCCAGTGCTCCCAAGTGGAGGGGCAAGATGTGGGGTGGTGCCCCCAAGTGGGGGAACTGAGGTGGTGGAGGATGGTCCAGCACCACCATGGGTATTGTGAGCCACTGATGTAGTGGGGATAGGGATTCCCGCTGCGGGAATAGGTACCGTGAGGGGAACGGTAGATGGGGGCCCCATGGAGGGCATACCCAAAACAGGTGTAGTAACTGGTGTGGTGGTGGATGTGCCACCAATGGTCCCTATGACAAACGGAGGGGAAGTCGTGCCAGCCATGGGGCTAGTAGGGGCAGTATAAATAGGGTTCTCAGACTCTGTCTCAGAATCGGAGGTAAAGTAAGGTGCGTCACTATCTGGGGACGGAGACCTACGTCGCTGACGAGTGGAGTCGAGTGACAAGGCTCTAGATCTGTGATAGGTGGTATCAATGGATGATGATCGGAATCTATGACGAGTGGTGTCAAGAGAACCGTGCTGTGGGGGCTCGCCCCTGAGGCGCCAAGAATGTCTCGGGGACTCAATGGTGACAGATGGTGTCTAATCTCTGTGGGTTGAGGTGAGTAAAAAACAGCTCAAAACAGGCCTAATGCAACCGAGTGTGCAGAAGGAGAGCTAAAAAGCAAGGCACTCAGGCCAACAACCAACTCAAAACACCCACTGCAACAGCTGTGCTACAATAGGTGGAGTAACAACAAAGATGGTCAGAATACCAACAAGCAGCAGGTTTCCTAAAAAGAAAAAATGGTGGACTCACTAGACCAAAGGGAGGTAAAGGAGCATGCAGACAGCTAACTAAAAGTATTCTGACTCAAATAAACATATCCTCTGCAAGGTGATGAAATCCAAGTCAGACAATATGAGTAGGAAAGCCAAGTGGCTATGATATCCCCCTACCGGGAGGGACACCGGGTAGTCAATCCTAGAATAATGGCAACTATGATACCCCGTTCATGACACGTCCAGAAAGGTGAATCTGCCGTTTAGTTCATTGACCGCAATACCCCTATACAGGGATATCCCGCGAACCGCGAAAGGTAGCCCTTCGGTTACTGAATGGAGTGCGGTATTCCACTCAGGCCTCCGGAACCAGTCTCCCGACTTCAACCCTCCTAAGGGAGAGGCCCTCTGACAAACTGGTCGTGACCGTGCCAAAAAGTACTAGGGGATTTTGGTTCCCTATTTGGAAAACAACTATGTCTCAAGTGAAAGTGACCGAGGGGTGTTATTGGAAGCCTATCCCCCCGACCCTACCTAACTACAATGATTCTTTTGTGTTCCCCAAGTGGGGTTAGAATGTTGGTTCAATTAGGTAGTTTTTAAGGCTCACTTGATTTATGTGACAGAGTGTGTGCGCGTGAGGTGATGAACCCAAAAAATAGAAGTGCCACAAGGGGGGCAACTTCCAACTATCAATAATGCTGAAATTGAAAGTTTAACTTGCAAAATTTTCTGAATTAATAATACTGAAATTTTAAAAGAATTCTGTAAAGGGAACAGAAATTATGTTGCAGAAAGGCTGTAAGGAAGTGAGGCTGCAGGTAGGACAGAGGGCTGTTCAGATGCAGAAAATATTGCAGCAAAAGGGGCTGGGCTCAAAACAGGAAAAATGCAGAAATCAGACCGCGGGTCTGTGGCGAAACAGAACAGGAAGACCGCGGGTTTGGGGGAAACAGTGGCGGTCAGGTCGCGGCTTTCGGACCAACAGCGGCGGTCGGGACGCGGGAAATAGGGAAAAAGACGCAGTCGGGACGCGGAAAAAAGGCCGACAGGCGCAGTCGGATCGCGGCAAGCAGGCTGATTAGCCGCGGTCGGATCGCAGGTAACAGACTTGAATCCGCCGACAGAGCGTCGGAAACAGTCTGAGAGCCGCGGTCGGGTCGCAGGTAAAGGCCTGAAAGGCGCGGTCGGGACGCGACTGTAGAGGGAAAATACGCGGTATGCGGCGGCCGAAAGGGACAGCCGAAAGGAAAAAATTTTAAAAACGGAAACCAGAAATTCGAAATCTAGTGGAGTCGCCAAAACTGTAGCTAGGGTTTTACCCCTAGCTTGTGCAAATGAGCACCTACTAAGGAGAATGGACTCCTTAGTAGCAGTTCAGTAAATGTAAATAATTAAGCTAAAACAGAAATTAAATTACTTCTAAAACATGCATGAAACATAAATAATAAATTTAAATAAATGGCTTTTTGTATTGATATTACCTTCAATGTGAAGGTTTGATGAAGCCCTTTGCAGTGTCCAAGAGGATGCTCCAAGCTTCAATATGCTCCTTCTCCTTCTCCAATGGTGGGAATGGGCCAAAAGTGGCTCTCAAGGTGAAAGTAGTTCAATGGTGAACTAGGTTTTCGAGAGAGATTTTGGCAGAGTAAGGGTGCTTGTGATTGTGGATATGGAATAAGGGATCTCCATCACCTATTTATAGTTTTTTGGTGGTGGAGTGCTGACCCATGGTTTTAGGAAACACATGGTTTAGTGCAGCTGTATAGGGTTTTTTCCTCCTTTTCCTCATTATTTTATATTTTTCTTCCCTTTTTAGGGGGTTTTTGCTATTTTTAGAGGAAAAAGGGGTTTTTTTTAGCCTTTTTAAGGCTATTTTGGTGGTTTTGTGGCCTTTTGGAGGCATTTTAGGATTTTTGGGGTTTTTAAGGGAAATATGGTAGGGAAATGGACAAATGAGCCATATAATGTGGTAGATGAGGTAGTGAACACTTTTTGGGTGTTAACAATGGGAGTTACTCTTCCTCTATATTTAGACCTTGGATGAGTCATGTCATGAATAATACCTTTTGGACTCCCCCAAGTATGTTACCATTCACCTTGAATTCGAATTGGTGAGAGAATGATGCCAAGTGTAGTGGGGAGATCTAGCCATATGTGGGTCCCACTTCCTCCATGTGTCTTCATGATCAAATGCCACTTTGATTTTCACTTGTATATATTTATTTATCTCCTTTATTAAATATTTATTCCACACTAATGTTCAAACATCATTTATTATCCCCATTATTCCAAATCCCAAAGCTTCCACCCCAAACCTAGGAAACTAGTAATCTTCCTCCTTGGCAATTATTTGAACTTTAGCATCAATTTGACAAACTCTACTGAATAGGGACAATGTGATTAGGCCATTGTGACCCAATGCCAAATTTGGGACATTACAAATCCTCCCTTCCCAATATTGCTTGTCCTCAAGCAATTTTAAACATGGATGTTGAAGAACCTGCTTTCTGTATAATTCTTTGAAGTTTCCATTGGATTGCCCAACCTTGAGTCTTTGAGTTTCCATGAAGATTTTAGAGAGGAACCACCGTGCTTGCTGCTGCACTACTCTGATTAAAATCACTTTATTAAGTGGAGAATCCATCTCCCATACTACTTGCTTCCCCCCAAAAAATGAAACCAATGAGACAAAAATTATTCTAGGGTCCCATTGCTTGTATTGCACCCCAACAATTAAGAGTGCTCTCCAACCCACACCATTAGATAAGAGGATTCCTGAGTCCCATTTTCTTGTATGCATTCTTCCAAACATCATGAGTACCAAATATATATCATCAAAGTACATAACAACATAATGAAAATGTACATCAAGGATATGCTTCATCAAAGAGTCATGAAAGTGCTTATACCTCCAAGCAAGTAGACCACCATTTTCCAAGTGCATACAAGCTTCAAGTGACCAATCAAATCTGCTCCAATGACATAGGTGAGGATCCCATGTCCTATAATGCTGCTCCAAAAGGATGTGATATGCATCAAAATATTCATCCATGTATTCTTTCATCCAAGAAGTGAATGAAGAATCTCCACTAAAATCTGAACCAAACAATGAGCAGAAAAAACAAGGAGACTTCAAATGACTCAAAGAAGTCTCACCCACACATCCTTGAATGTGAGAATCATAAAGGTATAACAAAGTATGTGGCTTGCAACAAAAATGTTCTCCAATCATAAATCTATTTACCCAAGTGTTGGATGAAGTTCCTCCAACATCAAATGAATCAAGTGTTGAGCAAGAAAAACCATGAGTCTTCAAGTGACTCAAATGCATATCATAGGTGCATCCGTGCAGATGTGCATCATCATAAAGTAACAAAGGATGCTGCTGCAAATGTGCTCCAACCATGTCATCATAAAAGTTAAATCTAGGAGTTCCATACTCCTCATGTGGCACCATAAAAAAGAACCCTTTCACCCATACTTCATTGAGACTAATGCTGCAAAACATGGAATTGTAGGATGTAGGATAATGAACTAACTCACCCAAATGATAAAAAAGTGCAGAAGTTTCATCATGGGAAGGATCCATATGGGTAGTATCATGCAGGTCCTTCAAAAGTGTGAAACCTTTGTCATAGATTGGTTCCAATGTAGAGGAATCATGCTCTTCTTTAAAAATTGCATAACCTTCATCAAGAGACAATTCAAGTTCCTCTTCCACCACATCAAGTGTTTGGATATCTTCAAGTTCATCTTCAAACACATTAAGCACATTCAAATTTCCACATTTCTCATGATCCACCATGTCATGAGAATCCTCCAAACAATCTACCATTTTACAATCTGAAACATAGGAGAAAAAACAAGTATCTTGCAACTTTTCAAGAAGTTGCTCATTTTGAATTGTGAGCTTATGAATATCCTCATTATTCTTCAAGTATGCACAATGTAACAATTCATTAAGCTCAAACAAATGGTTTCTATCAAAAATCAAAGACATGAAATTACCTTTGATGTGGCACATTGCTCTTTGAATCTTCTCCATGTCTTCAATGAAGGATGTTTCCTCCAATGAAGTATCTCTCCAACAAGAATTTGACACCAATGCTTGAGTGTCGTGGAGAATGCTGAGGGACTCTTGGATCTTCTTTTCATTCATCTTTAAGGACCCTTCAATAAAATGAGGCTCTTGAAAATGAACCTCCTCATCTTCTTCATTTTTGCTTGGACCAACTTCATGAAGCTCAAGTGGTGATGGGGAAGTTGATCCTCGTTCTTCTTCAACTGCTACAAGGTCTTCATTATCATGCTTAATGGAACTTGGGATTGCAGCAACACTTTAAAAAGTGATCTCTATGTCACCAACATAGAGGTGTGAGCACCCATCAGTAGGTACTCCTTCATAGTTTAAGCATCCATCAGTAGATGCTCTTTGGTTCATTTTTAAGCTAGAAGGTGTCTCGAAATGATCTTCCGTATTTTCAATAGAATCTTCTTCATGCTCTTGTGATGTCTCTTCATTTTTATCCTTCAAGCAAGATGATGAATTTTGCCCCTTGTTTTACTTATGATCAATATCTTTGGAATCTCTTTTTGAATAATTCCCAAAAGCTCTCCTCAAGTAGGACATAATTTCATGCACACATATATGATACTCACTTCAAGGTTCTTTGCAAGAAGGGCATAAACCTTTCTTTACTAACTCCACATCTTCATTTTTGGGCCTATTTTCAAAAACATGTTCAGCATAGTATTCAAAAGACATGGCATTTTGTGTATTTTTGCTAAAATCAAGATATTCTTGATATTTTTGATATTGTTGGGGCAAGGTTTTATATGTTGCTCTCCATCTTTGGAACTCACTCATAGAATTATCCTTGGTTGGTGTGACACACTCATATTCATCAGATTGAAAGTCATAAGAATAATCTTCGTTTCTCCTAAAATTGTAAGAAGTGTTGCATGATGGCACCTCTTCCTCGTACCATTCACATTCTGCTTCATATTGCTCATAAGCATCTGCATATTCCTCATAAGAATTGTACTCATAGGATTCATCATAATAGTAATACATGGCTGCAAATTATTCTTGAATGTATGTACCTAATACACAGGTGCAAGGACCATGCTCTGATACCGCTGTAATGTTCCTTGTTAGGAATTTTATTAAAATGGCAATTTTCCACTTTTTTTCCCTAGTTCGACCTTTGACTAGTTTTGATCTCTAGGTCCCAAATTTGCCCCAAATGATCCCAAATATTCTGAGAAGGTATATGAATGATATTATAACATAAATATGTGTTTCAGGGATTCCTTTGGACCTTTAAAATACTTATGCAAATCCTCTTTCAATTTTGGTCAATGTAGGTAACTTTACTAGTGATTTCCCTTTGACTAGTATTGGTCTCTAGGTCTCAAATTAACTCCAAATGCCTTCAAATATTCAAGGAAGGTGTATGAATGATATTAGGAATTGAATATGATGTTCATGGATGAAATATTTCCACCAAAAGACCTCTGCAAATTCTATTAATATTCTGGACCAAGTATGCAATTTTACTAGTAATTTGGGGTTCTAATCCCCCTGGGGTAAGTATTGAAAATGGCTTCCCAAATGCCTCCAAACCCACTCAAATTTATGAACAGAGGTAGGGAATGTATTAAGTATGTTATTAAGGTCTCATGTGCACCATTAATTGATTATTATATCTGTTTCAACCCTCTCCCATTCAACTGCAAAAATCACCAATTCGACCCTTGGGGAAATGGCACTATTTCTTCTCCCAATGCAATTAAACTGAGTGAAAATACTTCAAATGCTCAAGTACAGTACATGAAACTTGTAAAATACATCCATGGAATCCCATTAATAAAAAATGCATCAGAGAATCATCCATTCATTCGAAATCATCATCAATACATTGGTTCACAACAAGGTAGTGGGGAAATGGCATTGTTCTTCCATTAAAAATGAGGTTTATACATTTATACTTGGAATTTCGACCTGAAACTTTCTGGAGATGAAGAAAAGAGTATTTAATTCATATTACAAAATAAATGGGGCATTATAATCTCCCCCAAAGAGTACAATAGCTCACCAAAAATGCCCTCCCTCAAGAATCAAGAATATGCCATCAAAACTGGAAATGGTTGAGAGAATGTGCTGCAATAGAAGAAACCATGAGCTGCCCTGTAGCTTACACTTGCAAATAAAGACTCCATTAAATCTCCAAATTAAAGGTCTGAATGGCCTTTCCAATTACCAACTTGGATGGGAATCTTTCACCCTCGAAATTGGCTAAGGCAAGAAACTAGTCATCCACTAGCTCTCCCTCTTCACAAATGAAATTGCAAATTATACAAATGATCAAAAGCTGGTTTCATTCTTTGTTATTGAAATTTATAAAGTTTTAATGTCCTCCATGGGTCGAATTCCTTCCAAGAGACTCATGCCAACTCAAGTTGGGAAGAGATTCCAAAGAACGCCACTTGTACAACAATTCCTAGTCTCCCACTTCCACCAAATCACATGTGGAAGCATATTAGCTTCCCTAACACCCTTGAGCACACTCTTGGAGTCTATTTTTAGCCCTGACATGTCATATATGTCATATGTCAGCCTTCAGGTCTGATTTGTGTCATAGGTGTCATAACATCTTCATCATTGTTGTCATAGAGCTAGGGAATCTAGCCCAAGTGTCTCACTAGCTCCAAATTGCCTCTTCCTCTTCCATGGGAGTTACCCTTCCTCTATATTTCGACCTTGGATGAGTCATGCCATGAATAATACCTTTTGGACTCCCCCAAGTATGTTACCATTCACCTTGAATTCGAATTGGTGAGAGAATGATGCCAAGTGTAGTGGGGAAATCTAGCCATATGTGGGTCCCACTTCCTCCATGTGTCTTCATGATCAAATGCCACTTTGATTTTCACTTGTATATATTTATTTATCTCCTTTATTAAATATTTATGCCACTCTAATGTTCAAACATCATTTATTATCCCCATTATTCCAAATCCCAAAGCTTCCACCCCAAACCTAGGAAACTAGTAATCTTCCTCCTTGGCAATTATTTGAACTTTAGCATCAATTTGACAAACTCTACTGAATAGGGACAATGTGACTAGGCCATTGTGACCCAATTCCAAATTTGGGACATTACAAGATACAATGGTTGTTGATAGACCACGTGGAGCCCAACGTTGATTCACTGGTGATCTTGTAAGGTTATCGACTGATAAGGTAAAGATTACTGAAAATGTATCTAATGTGTTTAATTTGATTCCATCTTCAAAGGTTTTCAATAATATGCATCGTATTAAATGTTGTATAAGTTGGTATATACTTTGTTTATGGAAACATTGGTTCATGATTAGCTGTATTTTTTAAAATACAATGACAATTTAGCTCAGAGATTGAGTGTGTACCTCATCTTCTTGTTATTTTTTAGTTTAAGGCTCAATTTGTATGGAGATCAAGCTTGAAAATCACGATTCAATTTCTTGTTTTCTAGTTTAAGAATATAATGTTGAAATAATTCTTCCAAATTCGATGGGAGATCAAGTCTGGAATTTCTCTTCTTTCTTTTCTTTTAATACTATAATTTTGAGATTATTATGGCAATTTTGTATGGAAATTTAGCCTGGAATTTATCTTCCTTTGTTTTTCTGGTATGATGCTAAAATTTTAAGATAATTATTGCAAATTCCCTTCGAGATTTAGCATGGTAATTTCTGGTATAATGCTGAAATTTCAAGATCATTACTGCAAATTCCCTTCGAGATTTAGCATGGTAATTTATGGTATAATGCTAAAATTTCAAGATCATTACTGCAAATTCCCTCCAAGATTTAGCATGGTAATTTCTGGTATAATGCTAAAATTTCAAGATCATCATGGAATTCCATTTACTGTATTATTTTTGGGTTTATTGCCAAATTATTCAACTTGGAATTCCTTTTCCTGTATTTTTCAGTTTAACATTATAATATTGAAATTATTATGGAAAATTGGCATGTAGAATTATCTTAATTCACCCAGAGATTAAGCTTGGAACCTTTGCATCTATGGTATGGAAGTCAAATCTGAACAAGTTCAGGCAAATTGCTCTTAATGTGCTTTGCTAGTTTCAAAGGACTGAAAACCACAGAATTTACTTTTGTTTTTTGAAGTTAGTCTTCTCGGAGGGTTTTGTCAGAAGTTGCAAAGATATCAGATGTAAAAAAATTGAAAACCCGCTTTAGCTTAGATCTGACTATCTGTATTCTCCTAAATTAAAAATAATTGGTCATGGTCAATTTGCATTCACCAGTTGGTGATTTTATGTTATGCATTCGACGTACTGAACACTTTGCACTCATGGATGCTTTGTTTTGGTTTCCTTCTAGTCCAACCAGTTATTCTTTCCATTTTCTTAACTTTTTGAAATCCATTGCAGGCCAACTATTAGTTACAGCTTTAATTCCTTCCAATTGTTGTACTTTTTTTTCACATAAAGTCATTAAATGGCCTTCATCTCGGCAAAGTCTACGATTTGAAGATTGCATTCTCATAGTCTAATGGCTGGGTTCATGAAGTTATTTTGCAATCTAGGTTAACCCTATGAAGCAAACCTTTGTTTAAGTCGTGCTCTACTACGCATATTCAAGTGCACATGACGATTTTTTCCACTTCCTGGTTTCTGTCTATTTTCATAAATTAACCTAAGAAATTGTTGAGCTCTTCCATAAGAGCTACTCTTTTATTAGACCGTTAAGCAATGAGAACCATCGCCAATTTGCAAATATTTCTACCATGGTAGCATCCTTAGTCAAAAGACTCTATTTCCCATCAACTGATATCCATAACCGCTTGTAGAGCTATCTTCAGATTACCTAGTTATAGTGACTGCAAAATTGTACAATCCATTTATGTTATTTCTCTCTTGCTCCAATACTAACAACACCGATGGTGGTTTCAATGTCTTTCCTTGTGGACCATATTTGAAGTGTAGTCGTTACTATGTGAGGCTGTAAGTTGTAAGATATGTTGATATTTTCTTCCGTGCCAATAATCCTCTTCTTTTCCACTACTACCTTTATGCACAATATGGCCCTAAAGAGCTTTATCAAGTGGGTACATGTTAAATTTTCAGAATTTACTTCAATCTGATCTAGGATCTTAACTGAGAGAACAACATGTACAGCAAATCTACAGCATATCAATCATGGAGACAATAATGCAAGCACACAAGAGACACAGAGTTTACTTGGGGAAAACCATAAAGGTGAAAAACCCCAATAACTTCCTCAGAGATAGATAGAGCAATGACACAACCAGAATACAAGAGATAATATTCTCCTAGCAGCAGAGCCTCCTCCTCCACAAGTGTGCCACTCTCCCAAGTGTGAGTGAGAGAATAGAATGTGTAAAATGAGAGAGACACACTCTCTATTTATACACTAACTTGACTTGACCTTTACTCAACTAGGTCGGCCTCAACTTAACCACTTAACATAATGCTGACTGGGCCAACCCCCACTAGGGTGGTCTAATAACCCTTTGAACCACATGGCCGACCCCCAATAGGGTGGTCTAATAACCCTTTGACCCACATGACTTATACATGGCTGACCCCAACAAGGTGGTCTAATAACCCATCAAGTATAAGTTACGACACTTACAATATAAATGACGACACTTCGGTATAGAGGAATAATAACATCTCTATAGGAATACAATATACATATATGTGAAATACATTCCGAAGTTACATATACATCAACAGTACAGTTTGTTGCGTAGGTCCCCATTAGTCTTCCTGCTAACACTAGCATTGTTTGATGCCTCTGTATGTTAAGAATATATTCATTCCCTAAGATTAGTGGATGGTTACTTTCAATATTAGTGTTTACACACTGTGGCTATCTAATCTACCACATTAAGTTCCTCACAAACCATTGATGATATGCTTAAATATTATGTATTTCTTCACTTACCACATATATATATGTTGTGTTCTATAGTTGTACCCCCTGCTATTTAATTTAGGCATTGAACTCAAGAATGGAGAGTTTGTGATGTAGGTTAGTAATTATCAAATTTGATTATTCATTACTTCTAACAGTTACAGTCTATAAATACTACCATCTATGCCTACCAATACTCTTATTGTAAAGCTAACTCACAAATGTAGGTTTATTTTAGTCGGTCAAAAGTGATTTAATGTAAAAAGCTCTGTGTTTTTCTTTATTTGGTTCTGAGGTTGTTATACTTACCAGCATAGATCCATCTTAAACCCAGATCTATTAAGCAGCGAGAGGGATTTATTGAGGTGTAATTTTTTCTTGATATGTAAAAAAATTAAGATTAAAAAATTTCAAAGAATAGTCATGATTATTCAGTTAGCATAATATATATTTAATTTCATTAAAACATTTAAAATTTTTCTAGCCTACATGTTTTTAAATTTATTTCATTTTATTATTATTAAAATATGTCACGTTACATCACATCACATAAGATCTCCCCCATACTGGATTGTAAGCACCTGGCTACTCAATGCAATTTTATAGTAATTTCTTTGCAACAGTTATTACAACTCATAACTAATGGCATTGGAATTTCACTATGTGTTTTTAGTGACTTTCCTTACAATATTTACCATACCAAAAACTTTATGCATGCTACTCTACTCAATAGCATAAAAAGTTAAAGCTTTAAAAGTTTGTGCTCGAGTTACAAAATTTTAATAAACCAAAATTTGGTTTACTTTCCCATTTAGCATTTTTACAAATACATAATTGAAATACATTGATTTTTGACATTTACACTCTATTTCACATTGCATATCATAGGTAATTTCATGCTATGTGCTAGTTACAGTTTTTCTTTTGGTTTTGAATTCATCTATAGTCACAGCTAGAGTTTAGGGAGGTGAGATTGGAGAATCTTTCTAGTTCTATATTTAGACAATGTAGCAAGGCAATGGTGAAACCTTTATCTTTATTGGAAAAAAATATTTTTTATTGTATCCCTTTGTCATTATCATCAATCTACAACAATAGAAGTACACAACCAAAATGTGCAACCCTCACATGAAAGCATCCAAATACCATAGACACAAGACAAACAAGTTTCTAAATTAGAGGTGGGAATTCTATTGTTTGATTATAAGAAAGTGATTATATTTTTCCCATTTTGTTTTTATTTAGTCATAATTGAAAAGGTACTAACTTTACCGGAGTTACTCTTGAAGTTAATGAGGTTACCACAGTTAGTATTTTTAACCAAGTTTATATTTTGGTTGTTCAATTAGCCTATGGAGGGATATTTGTCTTTTTTAAAATAATTTGTCTGTGTTGCATCTTGTCCTTCAAGGGAAGGAATTCTTTGCAACTTAGAGATAAATGGCAATTGTCAGCTTCAATTTTTAATTGCAAGTTCATCTTGTTCTAGTTAGAAAGGGAGACTAGTCCATAGCTAAAAAATGTTACTGTCATTATTGCAAATCAATTAAGATGAAGTAAACTACTAATATTTTGGACTATCAGTTGAATTGGCTTCGTATCAACTTGATATTAGTCACAAGATCTAGTACATCCATTGTAGAAAGCAATAACTTTCCAACTGTATTAACATTTGCTTTATCATGCAATGGGTATTATGTTTATATTACAAAATGTTATAGTTACAAGGCCTTTAATTTTTGTTGGTTCTTTAAAGTAGCCAAAATATTTGAACATTTTTTATCACAGGATGGACAACAAAGCAATGACAACATTTATAAGAAATGGATGGTCCATTAGACTTCAATAACCATAGTGGTTACACAAGACAAACACATCTCAATAATGCATAATAGAAGACACCAATAACGGTGAACCTATTGGACCATGTAAAGGTGTTCGGTGAATTACCATCATCTCTCTGGTGCAAGAGGCTGTTAGAAGCTTGTGTTGGAGCAGAGTGATTACTTTGCTATCAATTTCTGTAGCAACTGATGCACTATCACAAATGTCACATAAAACTAAGATGTCGAACATGCACAATAAAATCGTTAATGCATAAAGAAAATTACCTGGCTTAGGCTATTAAGCATGCGTGTTATTAATGGGCACAAAGATTTCTAGGTACAAGTGAATATTTTTTATGTTTTCTTTTTATTCACAAAATACTCCCTACAGTAGTAATAAGCAATACATAATTCTCCATACATATTTGTTTATATTTAATATAGATTTATTTATTTATGTTAAACAAATTTTTGAAATGGGGACTCGCAATTTTTCAGTAAGTTGTGGATTATATATATATAATAAAGATATTTAAAATATATAAAAATGAGAGTTCATAAAACATATTAATGATAAAATAAAACTAGGAAACTACTTGGAAACAATTTTTAAACTAGGAAACTACTTGGAAACATTTTTTAAGTTTTTTCAATGTTTTTGTATCAGTTCCTCCATGTGAAATGATTACTTAAGTAAACAAAAGCTTTGATAACATAGGAAATAACCCATTTCTTTAAAAATAAATAATTTTAAAGAGTGTTTTTATACAATAAATGATTAAAAATAAGCAAGTGTTTTTATACAATAAATTAGGAAACTGATTGGAAACATTTTCTTAAGTTTTTTCAAGGTGTTTGTACTAGTTCTTCCTTGTGAAATGATTCCTTAAATAAAACTCAAGCTTTGGTAACATAGGAAATAACTCATTTCTTTAAAAATAAGTAATTCTAAAGAGTTCTAAGGACAAAAATAACGTCACATTTTGGGCAGCATAATGCATATATGTATTAAAGTACAATGTCGATAGAAGCATCAAATGTATTAAAGCACATAAACTGATTGGAAACATTTTCTGAAGCTTTTTCAAGGTGATTGCACTAGTTCCCTTATGTGAAATGAGCCCGAAGATAACACACAAGCTTTGGTAACATTGTTAAATTTTCAGAGTTTACTTCAATCTGATCTAGGATCTTAACTGAGAGAACAACATGTACAACATATCTACAGCATATCAATCATGGAGACAATAATGCAAGCACACAAGAGACACAAAGATTTACTTGGGGAAAACCATAAAGGTGAAAAACCCCAATAACTTCCTTAGAGATAGATAGAGCAATGATACAACCAACCATAAGAGATAGACACAACCTAACAGTAGATCCTCCTCCTCCATAAGTGCGCCACTCCTCCTTGAGTGCATGAATGAGAAGTGAGTGAGTAAATAGAGTGCCTCCCGCACTCTATTTATACTTGACTTGACTTGCCTTTTTACCTAACTCATGTAGGCTCGAACTTAACCACATAACATAATGCTGACTGGGCCGACCCCCAATAGGGTGGTCTAATAACCCTTTGAACCACATGGCCGACCCCCAATAGGGTGGTCTAATAACCCTTTGACCCACATGACTTAAACAGGGCCGACCCCAAACAAGGTGGTCTAATAACCCATCAAGTATAAGTTACGACACTTACAATATAAATAACGACACTTCCTTATAGAGGAATAATACCATCTCTATAGGAATACAATATACATATATGTGAAATACATTCCGAAGTTACATATACATCAACACTCCCTCTTAACTAGGAAGGTATTTCTCAGCACAGTTCTTCTAGCACAAGTCATCTTCTCTGGATCATCGTCACTGGCTAATCGTCATCGAGTCATCATCATCGTCACTGCTGCTGCTATCTCAATCAATCTATGAATCTACTCGTCATAAGAAGTTCTACAGAGCCAGTCCTTTTTCATACTGGATGTAGGCCCACCACCTGCAGGTCTTCATCATCACTGGCCATACTGTGGAATCCTCAGGACTTATTACGTGCGTCACAAAACCTTGAAAGAGCATCCCAGGATGTTACGGGTAAACAACTCCGACCTGTAGGATCTCCCAGGGCGCTATTACATGTGACCCCACCACAAAACCTCGAAAGAGCATCCCAGGATGT
Source organism: Larix kaempferi (assembly GCA_027924585.1). NCBI lineage: Eukaryota > Viridiplantae > Streptophyta > Pinopsida > Pinales > Pinaceae > Larix > Larix kaempferi. The sequence continues at coordinate 12,426,269 of BSBM01000085.1, read as the reverse complement.
TACGGGTACACAACTCCAACCTGAAGGATCTCCCAAGGCACAAATTACATGTGGTCACCACAAAACCTAGCAAGAGCATCTCAGGATGTTACGGGTACACAACTCCGACCTGAAATCTCCCAGGGCACAAATTACATGTGGTCATGGCAAAACCTGGCTGAAGCATCTGAGGCCTTTTTCATCTTGTCCAGATCTCCCAAGAGCAAATTACATGCCATAGGACAAAACCTCGCAAGAGCATCTGCCAGATATCCCAGGGCATCGAATTACATGCCATAGGAAAAACCTCGAAATACTATCTGCAGATCTCCCAGGGCACCGAATTACATGTCCTCCCAGAGCAAAACCTCGAAAGAGCATTTGCCAGATGTCCCAGGGCACCGAATTACATGCCATAGGAAAAACCTCGAAAGACCATCTGCAAATCTCCCAGGGCACCGGATTACATGCTCATCTACACAACCTGATCCACGGCCATAGAGTATCAACCTGATACTCACCATACATCATCCTGATGTATCCATGATCATCCCGATCATCATCACTGCAACGTCCTGCTGCATGTCATCTGGAGTAACATCCTGAAGCTCGTCATCTATGATCATCCTGATCATACAATGCATCCATCTGATGCACACCAAGTATCCACCTGATACATACATAGATACATGATCCACACAATGTATCCATCAGCATACATGATCTACCTGATCATACAAAGATACATGATCCACACAATGTATCCATCAACATACATGATCTACCTGATCATACAAAGATACATGATCCACACAATGTATCCATCAACATACATGATCTACCTGATCATACAAAGATACATGATCCACACAATGTATCCATCAACATACATGATCTACCTGATCATACAAAGATACATGATCCACACAATGTATCCATCAACATACATGATCTACCTGATCATACAAAGATACATGATCCACACAATGTATCCATCAACATACATGATCTACCTGATCATACAAAGATACATGATCCACACAATGTATCCATCAGCATCCAACATGATGTGTATACAAAATACATACACATGATCCAACCGATCATATCCAAGCAGAAACCAGAACATCATCCTGATGCTCATCATCCAGCGCTTACATCCATAGCCATGTGAAGGATCCTCCTTCCAACATGCTTGGAATGGCTTCAACAAATGTGTCCATCACTTCTTCCTCAAAGTATCCTCGATCTGAAGCACGCCAAGCCTCTCTCTGAAGTACTCAAACTTCACCCTGGCTAGTGGCTTCGTCAGCACATCTGCAATCTGCTCGTCCGTCGCAACATACATGAGCTTCACAGCTCCTCTCTGCACCATATCCCTGATATAGTGATATTTGATCTCTATGTGTTTCGACCTGTCATGAAACACTGGGTTCTCGAACAACTTCACACAACTCTGGTTATCATAGAAGATACCAGTAGCATCCAACGGGAGATCAAATAACTCAGACAGTAGCTTCCGTAGCCATACTGCCTCACAACTAGCTAAACAGGCTGCAACATACTCTGCCTCAGTTGTACTCAGTGCTACGCAGGACTGCTTCCTACTAAACCAAGAGATCACACCTGATCCCATACTGAAGCAGCACCCAGATGTTCTCTTCCTATCTGCAGCACTGCCAGCCCAATCTGAATCAACATAACCCTGCAGGTTAAACTTTTGATTCGCTTCATACTTGAGCCCATAATCCACTGTACCCTTCAGGTACCTCAGAACATGCTTTACAGCAACCAGGTGAACACTCCTCGGATCCGTCAGGAACTGGCTCAATGTGTTCACAGCAAAGCAAATATCTGGTCTCGTGTTCGTCAGGTACATCAAGGAGCCAATCATCTGACGATACATAGAGACATCAACCGGCTCAGATGAAGCATCACATAGAAGCTTCAGATTCGATGCCATAGGTGTGGCCACGGCCTTGCAATCCATCATCCCGAACCTCTTCAGGATCTCTACTGCATACTTCCCTTGTCCAAGGAATATTCCATCTGCACTCTGCCACACCTCCATGCCAAAAAAAAAAAATAGTGCATCATCCCCAAGTTCTTCATCTCAAACTCGGTAGTAAGCTTCCGCTGCGTATCGGCAATCAATCTATCTTCACCATACCAAGTTCTGCACATATATGATTTCCTATCATGTGTCTCAGAACCAAGTGGCTGCTCCACATACATTTCTTCTTCAACTACACCATTCAAGGAAGCTGTCTTGAATCCATCTGGTGTATCTTCTATTTCATCACTTTTATATTTCTCTATGCTACCATCTGCAACATGCTTGATCTGATAGTTCCATTTGGACGTCACAACAGACTTCCCTTCAGCTCTTGGGACCGCATCCCAAACATTGTTCTTCATGATCTACGGATCATGGCATTCTTCCCGTATCCTGGGAACTTCAATATCTTCAATAGATAATTTTTGTTGCTGAACAAATGTTGTAGTTCTTCTTTTGTAGGTGATGGCATATGATCTTTCCTACACAATAAGTTAAATTGCATGATTAGAAAACATCTCATAGTTTTTAGAACAAATTCTTACACATAAATAAATATGTCATACAATCATGCAATTATCTTAGCTAATGCTTCAATACAACATTTATCCATATCCCGTAACTTTCTAGATGCCTTCCAATCTCTACCAGAACATTGTTAAGAGTGTGCACAACTCCCAACATGTCAGCAAAGAGGTTTCATTCTAGATAAGTAGCAATGGAATGTTGTACAGTGCCATAGGCCACTTACCCATGTATATTAGTAGTATACTGTTCATCAATGCAACTATTCTAATATGCACAATACATATCCTAAGTCTAGGAACATGAGCATATACATCATTGAACAATTTTATTTAAACAAACACATATGCAAGAAATGATAATTAAAATACTTATCTTTGTTTGTTCGTTGGGTGGACTCCCTCTGAGTCTTTGCTTCCTTACAGGAGCTGCTGGAGTCCTAATCTGAAGTAGCTTCTTCTACACCTTTCTGTTGTGGAATGTAGAGAGATGGACAACTCCCTCTGAATATATGCATCCTTGCAGAAACTACTGAAGTGTGCTCCTTTTCTTTCTTGCAGGAACAACTGGAGTGTGCTCCTTTGCTTTCTTGCAGGAGCAACTGGAGTGTGCTCCTTTGCTTTCTTGCAGGAGCAACTGGAGTGTGTTCCCTCTTGATCTTTGCTTCCTGAATTACCTGTTCTTGAAATCATATTCATCCTTGGTCCCTATGCATGCTTACTAGTATCATGATTGAGTTATCCTTGTGATCTCATATAAAATCATACATTCATTAGTATACTATTAAAACACAATAATCTCAAGCATGTATAATCATGATCATTTCAAACAGAAAATAATAAGAATTAGCATTCAAGGTTTATGTAGTATTCTTATGGTTAGTCAAATCATAAGAAGCATAACATGTCTAAACCTATAATTACTCAAACCTATGACTCTTCAGGTTAGTTGAATCATCAAACAAGATAAGAGATATAATATGCATAAAACCTGTGATTATTCAAACCTATGACTTTTCAGGAATAATCATTATCAACAACAGTATAAGATACTAACACAAGGTAGGATTCTAGCTTGATATAGGAAAAACATACCTGGATTAGCATGCTAGCTAGTTATATCTAACATACCCGCATAATGTCTTCTTGTTCTTCTTCAATGACTTGTGCTAGTAACCTGTATATCTCATAGGTTAACCATTATAAAACCAAGTTATACATACCTCGTAAATGGATCTTCTATGAGATCCATGACAATGGATGAATCTTTGTCCTCATGTTATCATGACCATATGTCCTTGGACCAGAACATGATTTGTCTTTCTTGGTGTACCTTTCATGTTAGTAGACAACATAAACCTTATACAACACCATAATGCATTAGTACAATCATAAGTGTCAATACCCTAATCAATGAATATTTTCTATCGTGCATTCATAGTTTTATTAAGGTGATATGACAAGACTAAAATCAAGATTGTACTAACCGTAGTAACATGAAGACAAACATACCATAAAATTAATCATGAACAAATCTCAAAACATACCTCGATGAGTCATACCTGTCGAGATCGCTTGTAATCTTCTTATGTAAGGCCTTAGCCTCATCTCCCTCTGAAACAGGAACTTCTTCACTTATGCAGGTGACCAATCCATCTTCTTCTAGGATTAATCCAATCCACTTGATTTACAAGAATTGGGACTGGAGCTAGATATGGGTTTGTCAGAGAAACCCCAAAAACTCAAACTTTGAATTTCAAACTTCTGAAAGGATAGAAATATGCGCCTTGATGAGCTGATCAAGCTGCTATATTCAGAATTTGAAAACTGCAAAGTTTCACTCCTCAATTTTGCCTTTGAAACTTCCGGATTCACTGGACGTGACCCTGAACTGGGGTTTGATGAATCCCACTCTTCTACCCAATCAAAAAGTTTGATCCAAATCTCTAAGCTTCTATTTTTCTGAGGAGCTTCCAGCCGTGGTCACATATTTCAAAAATTCCCATTTTTACAGAAGCCCTAATTTTCCACTTTCCTGATCAAAGTCCCGAACTAGGGTCTGATCAAGCCCGGCCTTCTGCCCAACCAAAAATTCTGATCTTGGTCTCTAAATTTTTTATTTTGATGAGTATCATTCAGCCGTGGTCTCTGATTACAAAAATTCCAACTTTCTCCAAAGCCCTAATTCTCGGAAGCCATGAATGAAGGTACCAAAAAATAATTTTGTTTTGACAGAAATATGTACCTGATTGTTTCTGGTGTAACTCCAAAATTGTTGATCCACGGGTTCTGAAAAAGTTTCCAGAGATATCCTGACCTTTTAGCTTTCCATCCTGACAGATCTGACCTCAATTGGATTTTCTGAGAGAGAGTTATGCCAAATGTCGCAACGTGACCTGTTTTTGGATAATACAGGAGAGCGAACTTGTACGGCATGCCACGTGTCACTATTTCAACCTCGGCCTCTGAAAATATTTCCTGAGATAGCTCGGCCTGTTATCTTTCCATCCTGACAGGTCTGACCTCAATTGGATTCTCTGAGAGAGAGTTATGCCAAGTGTCGCAACGTGACATGTTTATGGGATAATACAGGAGAACGAACTTGTATGGCGTGCCACGTGTCATTGGTTCACCTTCGGCCTCTGAAAACATTTTCTGAGATAGTACAGTCTGTGTACTACCTGTCACTTTTTACTAAATTTCATTTGGAGCTTCCTAGCCCAAGTTATGACCTTTTTCCCAAGGTCACCTGATTTTAACTCAGATCTGGAAGAGGCAGAAACCCTATATTGCACAGATCATAAATCACAAAGTACAACGAATTAGAGGTTGTCCTTTGGAAACAAGGTACCTGGAGATTTAATCTTCGTCCTGTAACAATTTCAAATCCGAAAAATTCGCCAAAATGGAATTATAGCGAAAGTGCTACGATGATTGGTTTTTGCTATATCAAGCCCTAGCATCGTAAGTGCAACAAGTGTCATACATGCCATATCATGCCTTCTTTCAGGCTAGATCTGATACCATGTTAAATTTTCAGAATTTACTTCAATCTGATCTAGGATCTTAACTGAGAGAAAAACATGTACAGCATATCTACAGCATATCAATCATGGAGACAATAATGCAAGCACACAAGAGACACAAAGATTTACTTGGGGAAAACCATAAAGGTGAAAAACCCCAATAACTTCCTCAGAGATAGATAGAGCAATGATACAACCAACCATAAGAGATAGACACAACCTAGCAGCAGATCCTCCTCCTCCATAAGTGCGCCACTCCTCCTTGAGTGCATGAATGAGAAGTGAGTGAGTAAATAGAGTGCCTCCCGCACTCTATTTATACTTGACTTGACTTGCCTTTTTACCTAACTCATGTAGGCTTGAACTTAACCACATAACATAATGCTGACTGGGCCGACCCCCAATAGGGTGGTCTAATAACCCTTTGACCCACATGGCCGACCCCCAACAGGGTGGTCTAATAACCCTTTGACCCACATGACTTATACAGGGCCGACCCCAAACAAGGTGGTCTAATAACCCATCAAGTATAAGTTACGACACTTACAATATAAATAACGATACTTCCTTATAGAGGAATAATACCATCTCTATAGGAATACAATATACATATATGTGAAATACATTTCGAAGTTACATATACATCAACAAACATATGAAATAATCCATTTCTATAAAAAGAAGCAATTCTAAAGAGTTTGATGAACAAAAATAATGTTGCATTTGGACATCATAATGCATAAATGTATTGAAGGAGCACATGCATTGAAGCATACATCTAACATATGCCTTGGAATTTTCCTAATAAGTTTGGACACCAAATTGCAATGACTAGGAATTTGCACACTTGGAAGAGTAAGTTTGAGCAATCCATAGCAGAGAATGGTAAACATGCACTCATTTAATGTATAACCAACTATTAACCCATACTAAAGTCAAGTGAATGTTGTCATGGATGTTGTTTCTATGTATTTTATTCAATGGATATATCATAGATATATAAAAAAAATCCATATTTTATAGTCTTGATCAATGGTTTCTCTCATTAATGAAGAATCAAAATTTTAATTTTATATTATTAAAGGCAGGGACTAAGATGCATGCAGCTCTTGTTTTTCATTATTTTAGTATGATAATGTATAGGGCTCTATGCATATTGTTTGAGAGTAAAGATTACTATTGAAAAACCGATCTCATGGTTTAAAAGTTGAACTTAATTGTTTAAAGTCAAGTTAAGAATTGTATTTATTTTTAATTGATTTAAAGAAAACTTTAATTATTCATTTGTAGAGAGTGAGCTTTATGGTTTAAGGGCTAGGTCGACCTCTACCATATTAGCCATTTAAATGATTGTGAGATAATGATAGTGGGTTTAGCTTTCATATTGTATTGAGGAATCTTTGAGAAATACTCCTATTATTCGTTGCCCAGATTGGGGGTCGCCTTTCAACTGAAAGAATATAGGTTAGACAGAGTGCATACGGTTGGTTGGGTGGAACATTGCAATCTCACATTCAGTCACCCAAGGCTTCTTATTCGAGAAAATTATTTGCTAATATAATTTATTATGTTTAAGAAATAATGTTCGTTAATGTATGGTGATATTGATATGTTGAAATGGTTAGCAAGTAGTTATCTCATAATGAAGCCAAGATAGATGAGTTGAGTTATTTAAAAATGTATACATGTTCTTTATTGACATGTTAGCATTATTCATGTTTGACATATTATGATGAATGTGCTACCTCAGTTAGGCATTTAAAGAGTATAATATTAAATAAGATAATGTGGGAAATAATGCATGTTTATAGGAATGCACATGCAAATAAATGATTATGTTACTGTATTATTAGATTTTATGATCTCATGGAACATCCTTTATGCTTTCAATTGGTGAACCTTGTGTCATAAAGGCTCTATCATACTACATGATTAATCACGATCAATAATGTGAATCATATGTATTTTATGTCATGTAACATGGAATGGTTGATCAGGACTTGGTTTACTTCACCCTCGCTTATGAGAGCGACTAACTATGATTTAAATTCTATGATTGCTTATCTTTCTTGAAGTCCCAAAGTAATGATGACCTTGATTTAGTAGTAATCATAATTTTACCATCAAAAGCTAAATGTTAGGTTAACATATAAATACTACAGAATAATACACTACGTATACATATTTGTCAATAGTATTATATTCTTCGACATTGTTTCTATATGGCCTTTTTGTAACCAACGAATTCATATATTTATTGTGCCAGAAAGCATGGTTGACTAGGAGTATTGTTTAACATCATACATGTTGCATGTAAATTGTTCGAGACTTTCCAAATATGAGGGTAAGTCCTCTATGCATAAATAGGTATGGTAAATTTTAATATAATTCTTGTATGTTCTAAGAGGTTTTGTCATTAATCGTTAAACTGTTAGTTTTTCGGAATTTAATACATTATGATCTAGGATCTTAACTGAAAGAACAACATGTACAACATATCAAGCATAAGAGACAAGAGACAAGAGACACAAAACATTTCACCGGGGAAAACCAAGAAGGTGAAAAACCCCGCAACTTCCTCAGAGATAGGATAAGCATCAATGCAAGGATCACCATGATCAAACCCAAGAGATAGACATCTTTAGCAACATGCTCCTCCTCCACTTGTGCACACTCCTCCTCTCTCTCATTAATACGAGGTGACTGAACAATAAAATGTGTAAAATGAGAGAGACACACTCTCTATTTATACACTAACTTGACTTGACCTTTACTCAACTAGGTCGGCCTCAACTTAACCACTTAACATAATGCTGACTGGGCCGACCCCTACTAGGGTGGTCTAATAACCCTTTGAGCCACATGACTCATATAGATCCGACCCCATCAAGGTGGTCTAATAACCCATCAAGTATAAGTTACAACACTTACAATATAACTTGCGACACATGCAAGTACACATGACGACACTTCCAATCAGAGGAATAATACATCTCCGTTGGGGATACAATAAAGTACAAATACAATATACAAGTGAATATCTTCCGAAGTTACAAATACATCAACACTCCCTCTTAACTAGGAAGGTATTCTCTTGACACAAGTCATCAATACATATAGGCACAAGTCTTCAAATCTGGAGCTGGATCATCATCATTGGATCACGGAGCATCATCGTCATTACTTCTGCTGTACTCGACATCTCGATCACTGGGCTATCTTTGAATTCTTCTCGTCATAGGAAGTTCTACAGAGCCATCCCTTTTTCATGCTGGATGTAGGCCCACCACCTGTAGGTCTTCATCAACACTGGCCATACTGTGGAATCCTCAGGACTTTTTATGTGCGTCGTACAATCTTGAAAGAGCATCCCAGGACTGATTATGAGCTTACTGCTCAACCTATCAGATCTCTTAGGGAAATATTATATGTGACCACCACAAAACCTCGAAAGAGCATCCCAGGACTGATTACGAGCACACAACTCAACCTATCAGATCTACCAGGATCTTTTACATGCAACTGCACAACCTGTCCACAACCACAGAGTATCATTCTGATACTCATGATCATACTGATCATGTCATCTCATTGTCCACGAAGCACAACCCAGATGCACATCACACAACACTTACATTCACCGGCATGGGAAGACACACTTCAACCATCCGTGAAAGGCTCAACACTTATATCTATGCATGGGAAGACACACTTCAACCATGCGAGAATGGCATCGCACTTATATCCATATCCATGGGAAGACACACTTCAACCATGCTAGGAATGGCACAACACTTATATCGCAACCATGGGAAGACACACTTCAACCATGCTCGAATGGCACATCTCTTACATCAATGACCATGGGAAGACACACTTCAACCATGTCGGAATGGCCCCAACCCTTATATCTGCACCATGGGAGGACACACCTACCACCATGTGAGAATGGATCATGTGCATCTGTGTCTTCGAAACTCATCACACATGATCCAACTGATCATGCACTGCATCCACCTGATACATATCATCACATATGATCATCCTGATCATCTTCATAGCATCATCCTGATGCATATCATCCAGAGCATCATCCCGATACTCATCACACATGATCATCGTCACTACATCGTCCTGATGCATATCATCCAGAGCATCATCCTGATACTCATCACACATGATCATCCTAATCATCGTCACTGCATCGTCCTGATGCATATACATATACATGATCCAACTGATCATACAAAGCATCCAACTGATGCATACCAACATACATGATCCAACTGATCATACAAAGCAGTAACTGGAGCATCGTCCTGATGCTCATCATACAACACTTACATCCACAGCCATGGAAGGATCCTCCTATCACCATGCTTGGAATGGATCCTGCAAATGTGTCCCATCAATTCTTCCTTGAAGTATCTTCAATCTGAAGAACACCAAGCTTCTCTCTGAAGTATTCAAACTTCACTCTGGCTAGTGGTTTCATCAACACATCTGCATCCTGCTCATCCGTCGCAACATACAGGAGCTTCACTACTCCTCTCTGCACCATATCCCTGATATAGTGATATTTGATCTCAATGTGTTTCGACCTGTCATGGAACACCGGGTTCTCAAACAACTTCACACAACTCTGGTTGTCACAAAAGATACCAGTAGCCTCCAACGGGAGATCAAATAAATCAGATAGTAGCTTCTGAAGCCATATTGCCTGACAACTAGCCGAACAAGCTGCAACATACTCTGCTTCGGCTGTACTCAGTGCTACGCAGGACTACTTCCTGCTAAACCAAGAGATCACACCTGATCCCATACTGAAGCAGCACCCAGAAGTTCTCTTCCTATTTGCATCACTGCTTGCCCAATCTGAATCAACATAACCCTGCAGGTTAAACTTTTGATTCGCATCATACTTGAGCCCATAATCAATTGTACCCTTTAGGTACCTCAGAATGTGATTTACAACAACCAGGTGAACACCTATGGGATCCGTCAGGAACTGGCTCAATGTGTTCACCGTAAAGCAAATATCTGGTCTCGTGTTCATCAGGTACATCAAGGATCCAATCATCTGACGATACACAGTGACATCAACCAGATCAGATGAAGCATCACACAGAAGCTTCAGGTTCGATGCCATAGGTGTGGCCATGGCCTAGCAGTCCATCATCCTGAACTGCTTCAGGATCTCTATTGCATACTTCCCTTGTCCAAGGAAGATCCCATCTGCACTTTGCCACACCTCCATGCCTAGAAAGTAGTGCATAATCCCAAGTCCTTCATCTCGAACACGATAGCAAGCTTGATCTTGTAGATCCACTTTGGAAGTCACAACAGACTTCCCTTCTTGTCTCAGGACCACATCCCAGACATCATTCTTCATGATCGACCGGTACTCCTCGATTATGGCATTCTTCGATTACTGCATCCCGGATCCTGGGAACTTCAGATTCTTCAATATCTTCAATAGATAGTTTTTATTTGATCTTCGTTGCTGGAACAAATGTTGTAGTCCTTTTTGTCGGTGATGGTACACGGTCTTTCCTACAAGACAAGTCCAATTGCATGATTAGAAACTTCTCATAGTTTTTCAAAAACACATTCTTATGCATAAAGACATATGTCATACACTCATGCAATTATCTTGGCCAATGTTTCAATACAACATTTATCCATATCCCGTAACTTTCTAGATGCCTTAAATCTCTACCAGAACATTTGTGAAGAGTGTGCACAACTCCCAACATGTTAGCAAAGAGGTTTCATTCTAGATAAGTAGAAATGGAATGTTGTACAGTACCATAGGTCACTTACCCATTACTTGCATATTAGTAGTATCTTGTTCATTAATGCAACTTTTCTAATATGCATAATACATATCCTAAATCTAGGAACATAAGTATGTACATGACTGGACAACATCATTTAAGTAATCATATATATAATAAATGACAATTCAAATACTTATCTTTGTTTAGTTGTTGGGTGGACTCCCTCTTGATCTTTGCTTCCTGGAGTGCTCCCTCTTGATCTTTGCTTCCTTGCAGGAACTTTTGGAGTGTGCTCCCTCTTGATCTTTGCTTCCTAGATTACCTGTCCTTGAACTTATATCCATCTTGGACCACTATGCATGCTTAAGTGTGCACTAGTGTCATCATTGTGTTATCCTCAAGATCTCATATATAACCATACATATATTAGTATAATCTCAATACAATCAAAATATTATGATTCTAAATAATCTTATGTATGGTCATGATTATTTCATACATAGGTAATAAGAGTTAGTATTCAAAGTTTCAGGGAAGACTTCTATTACTCATGCATATTCTTATTTAACCATAGGACTCTTCTGGTTAGTCATATCATCAATCAAAGTAAAAAACATAATATGCATAAACCCTTGATTACTTAAACTTCTAACTTCAAGAATAATCAAAAGTATAAGATCCTAACACAAGATAAGATTCTAACTTGATATAGGAAAAACATACCTAGATTATCATGCTTGCTAGTTATGTCTAACATACCCATATGATGTCTTCTTCAATGACTTGTGCTCGTAACCTGCATATCTCATAAGTTAACCATTGTAGAACCAAGTTATACATACCTTGTAAGTAGAGCTTCTATGCGATCCATGACTATGGATGAGTCTTTGTCTTCATGTCACCATGGTCATATGTTCTTGAACTAGAACTTTCTTGATGTACCTTTCATGTTAGCGAACAACATCAACCTGATACAACACCACAGTGCATTAATACAATCATAAGTGTCATAAACCTAATCAGTGAATGTCTTCTATCATTCACATGCATTCATACTTTTACTAGGGTGATAAGACAAGTCTAAAATTAATCAATATTGTACTAACCTCAATAATATGAAGACAAACATATCATAACTTTAATCATGAACATATTTCAAAAACATACTTGTATCTCTTCAATTCATACATGTCGGGATTGCTTGTAGCCTTCTCATGTAAAGTCTCAGCCTCATCTCCCTCTGTAATTGGAACTTCTTCACTTATGCAGGTGTCCAATTCATTCTTTTTTAGGATTAACCCAATCCACTTTGATTTGCTGAAACTGGATCTGGAGTTGGATTAGGCTTTGTTAGAGAAACCCTAAAAATTCAAATTTTGAATTTCAAACTTCTAAATGGATGGAAAGATGTGGCTTGCTGAGTTGATCAAGTTGCTATACTTCAATTTTGAAAACTGCAAAATTTGACCCCTCAAAATTGCCTTTGAAACTTCCGAATTCACTGGACAGGACCTTGAACTAGGGTTTGACAAAGCCCGGTCTTCTACCCATTGAAAAGGTTCGATCTTGTGTTCTAAACTTCGATTTTTCTAAGGATCTTCCAGTTGTGGTCACAGATTTCAAAAATTCCAACTTTTGCAAAAGCCCTAATTTTCCACCTTTCCGATCAAAATCCCGAAATAGGGTTTGATCAAGCCCGACCTTCTGCTCAACCAAAAAATTCGATCTTGTTCTCTAAATTTCAATTTTGATGAGGAGAATTCAGCCGTGGACTCCGATTCCAAAAATTCCAACTTTCTCTGAAGCCCTAAATTCCTACAGCAGTGACAAGCCAAGAATGAAGGTGCTCAGAATTCAATTATGTTTGGACAGAAATATGTACCTGATTGTTTCTGGTGCATCTCTAAAATTACAAATCCACGAGGTCTGAAAATTTGTCTTATTATAGCATGACCTGTCTTCTTTCCAACCCCATAGGTCTGACCTCAATTGGATTCTCTGATAGATATTTATGCCAAATGTCGTAACGTGACCTGTTTATGGGATAAAACAAGAGAGCGAACGTGTACGGCGTGCCACGTGTCACTGGTTCAGTTTCGGCCTCTGAAAAACTAAGCTGAGAAAGTACAGTCCATTCCCTACCTTTTTCTTTTCACTAAATTTCATTTGGAGCTTCCTAGCCCAAGTTGTGACCTTTTTTCCAAGGTCACCTGTTTATGACTGAGATCTGGAAGAGGCAGAAACCCTAGATTGTACTGATCATAAATCACAAAGTACAACGAATTAGAAGTTGTGCTTCTGACACAAGGTAGATGAGGATGTTATATACCACTTGTAAAGGTTTCAGATCCTTAAACTTCACCAAAATGGATTTATAGCGAAAGTTCCACGATGACTGGTTTTTGCTATATCAAGCCCTAAGTTCCGATTTGTCGCAAGTGCAACAAGTCTCATAAATGCCATAGCATGCCTTCCTTCAGGCTAGCTCTGATACCATGTTATTTTTTTAGAATTTAATACATTCCGATCTAGGATCTTAACTGAAAGAACAACATGTACAACATATCAAGCATAAGAGACAAGAGACAAGAGACACAAAACATTTCACAGGGAAAACCAAGAAGGTGAAAAACCCCGCAACTTCCTCAGAGATAGAATAAGCATCAATACAAGGATCACCATGATCAAACCTAAGATATAGACATCTTCAGCATCATCCTCCTCCTCCACTTGTGCGCACTCCTCCTCTCTCTCACTAATACGAAGTGAGTGAACAATAGAATGTGTAAAATGAGAGAGACACACTCTCTATTTATACACTAACTTGACTTGAACTTTACTCAACTAGGTCGGCCTCAACTTAACCACTTAACATAATGCTGACTGGGCTGACCCTTACTAGGGTGGTCTAATAACCCTTTGACCCACATGACTCATATAGAGCCGACCCCATCAAGGTGGTCTAATAACCCATCAAGTATAAGTTACAACACTTACAATATAACTTGCGACACATGCAAGTACACATGACAACACTTCCAATCAGAGGAATAATACATCTCCGTTGGGGATACAATAAAGTACAAATACAATATACAAGTGAATATCTTCCGAAGTTACAAATACATCAACATAAACGCCTATTTTTGTTACAAAAGAAACTAATCCCTTTGTTGCATAAATGTGAATTTGTACTATACAATTTTGTGACTTTCAAGTTTTGTCCTTTGTAGGGTTTAGTATCTTATCTTGTGTAGATTTAAGAGAAATTTTTTGTATACTCCATACGTCAACTGCATACTTAGGGTTATGGGTATGTTACAAAGTGGTATTAGAGTGAGCTACAACATTAGGTCCTATTAGACCCATATGCTTGCTGGTAAGTTGTGTGTGGAATAAACCATTGAATGATTGGGTGCATAGTTGCTTGCATGATTATTTACTTTGTTGGTATGCATGCTTATTGAAAAGCATGTTGAATGCATAAGGTTCCATAACTGACTATGAAATTTTGTAGGACGAGAAATGGGATGAGAATGATGTTCATGTGTTGTGAAAAGTGATTTTGCTAAAGATTGAATTTTGTATTTACTTACATACTTACTTTTTTTATTGCATAGTTATGTCTTCTTATGCCTCTAATATATGACAAAGTATTGCGATATTATAAGATAGAAGTTGGTTGTGGTCTAATCTCAAGTACAGACATGCACTTATATTCAGTATGCATAAATTACATATTATAGATGATTATAATATGAAATGGAACCCTTTAGGGCGGTGGATAAAAAAGGCATTGTAGAGAGCCTTATTAGCCATAGAGGCTATAGTTAAAATGCTATAATCGTCATGTAAAATGGTAAATTGTTGATATGCTTAAAAAATAAAAACCGACAACTAGTATGAATGCATGGTTGCATAAGTTGTATATATGATTGGTTGAAGTGCATATGGAATGAGATGGATGATCAGTGCACATGAGAGTGTGTATGATTGTTCATCCATATTATCTTGAATGCATGAGAACTAAATCTATTTAATACAACAATTTGTATATTAATCGTTTGAGGTATGCCATTATGCATGATTAAAGGATTTTCATACCTACTACAACATATTGCTATACATTAGAATATGATTGGTCAAGTCTTGCTGAAGAGGTTTTTTCTCATAAACATTGAATGAAATGATTCCATATTATGGAAATCTTAATGTGGAGCTAAAAACACAAGTTGTGAACCCTCACGCATATGTGAGAGAATTACAATTAAATTTCTGGCTTCCCATTGGAAGGCTTTCGTGACTAAGTGTGTGATAGTATAATTAGAAATTGAAGAAGGAATGTGTATATATGTTGTAATACAATGAGTATGGATTCATGTATGATTGAATGATGAATTTCAATTATGATGATACACTGTACATGTGTGAGTATATCATGGTATAGAGCCATGGTGGATAGTGGTATTGTAAAATTTAGAATGGAATGAAACATGTGGACATAACAATTTAGTGCCTTGAATAAGGGAAACCTTGATGGTGGCTTTGTCTACCAAGGCAAACCTTGGTTGTGAGAATTGAACCTTTGTGTGTGTGCTATGACAGCCTACCTTTGAGTCAAGGATAGTAACTTGGTATAAATAAGATTTTTGACATCTTAGATATGTGTCTTAAATGGTATGATATTATAGGCTTTTAGATCTTGAGACAACTCTCAAGTGGGATTTTGAATAATAGTATGAATATGCAGGCTAAGGATAACCAAGTGTTTTGGATATTAAGTCAATTGTGCTATCAACTTTAAGATGATTTAATGATTTCAGAATGATGATTATCAATATATATTTACTTATGTTAACATCTCTTAGGTGGAAATGGACCTATAAATTTAATATTGCATTAAAATGATTGAATCATTACATTGTAGGAATATACATCGAATTCGATATTCTAATACAAACGGTAGGAAATATGGTGACTGAAAAATCACCATGTGAGAATTATTTTGAATGATCATCGAATTATGTAAAATATTGTGATTGTTTATCCATGAAGAAGTTTTGGTAAAAAGGACTTGGTTATGGTAGTAAGTCCATGGTGAGAACCAAGGTCATATAGCTGTGAGCAACCAAAGGCTATGAGGTACGACCCCATATTTATGAAACTTAGTTTCTGTAATAAACAAAGGTATGCAGAAATGAGAAAGAGGAGGTGAATTAATAAATGTAAACTCTCACCTTATGCATAGACATTACATTGAAATGACATATTAACACCTTTCACTGATACATACTTTGAAAACATTACACGGAGACATCACATTGGGAAACATGAGAATTGATTGGTATATGTGTGAGTAGATAACTCGGAAATCCAAGTTCAGTCTGGATAACTCGGAAATCCAAGTTCAGTCTGGTTTGTGTGCACAAAAATATCTATGACCATAGAGTGCACGGAATAGTGTTGAGCATGGGGGTGTTGCGGCAAGAGATCTGTCTGTATACATTAAAGCTGGAGTATTGCTATATACTAGGAACCATTACAAGACTAGTAAAAGTAAATCTTGGATTTATAGTATAAAAAACATAAGAGTCCCTGAGTTGGTTGTCACGAGTACCTAGAGGGTGCAAGGCAAGAACTTGTATTGGTATGTCTGTTGATACCGATATTGAAGACCAAGACTTTATTAAGAGGTAAAAAGATTAATACATATAATAATAATAATAATAAATGAGTAAGAGATTATATTTTGAACTACTATAGGGATGCCCTAGTTGTGTGCACATCTTGAAGAGAACCAGTAGGGGATACACCCAAGGGACTGTATAGCAGTGAAGGGGTATCATCCTTGTGTTGTATGGGGCATGGAATGTGATAACTAGTCTAGCTGGGCCAAGGGAACCCAAAACAGTTGGTAAAGAGGTCTTGGACTACACTGTAACAGAGACCATCATACCCCATATGGTAATAATGGACATGAATGACCAGGGGCATGTGTTCTATTTACAGATATTGAAATAATGGCTGTGTAATTTTCTATGTATACATGTACATCATGAGGAGGCTTGCACGAGAACTGGTGGTTCCATCAAGAGATGACCCTCATATGCGTATGTTAAAGTGGCAAAACTTCCGAGAGATGTCAGGAATGCATGCAAGAGTACATTGGAATAGTACAACCAAATGATAGGTATGTGTTTGGACATTGCTTAATGGCATTATATGTATATATTATCAAAAATTGACATGTTTGCTTAGTGTTAAGCAGATTGATTGGAAGTACCAATCTCAATATGCCATAATAGGAATACATAAATATTTAGATGTTAATTTATAAGCTATTATTATGAAATTAACATATTTTATGATACTAACAAATACTGGAGGTGCAATGTTAGGGTGCGATGCTTTGGGACGGTTTGCCTAGAAATGTATAATATATTATCTGCAAACTAACTTATTGGTATGACAGGATAAATCTTAAAGGGTAAAGTTGGCTATAAGGGATTGCTAATAGATGGCAAACATAAAAGGATGAAAGTAAAATCACCCAATAAAGGCTATGGAAGCCAATTACTTATCCTTATATGCCTTGTTCTTTAATTAAAAGTAATTATACATATGTATATGTTTTAATTTGGTTTTGGAAAACCTTGTATTAGTTTGATGTGAAGCACAAGTATGACGGGACAAATTTTTTTTGAAGACGTCTGAAAGAGGTTCATGACATGTGACTATCCTAGGAATCCCAATAGTGGCAATTGAAATTGAAGATAGAAGTATTGCTATATGTGAGCAACTGGAAGCTGAAAGCAAATTCCGAATTTTTGAAATATTGGAAACACCGAGGATGGTGTTACTTTAAGGGGGGGAGGATGTAATATCCCTTGTCTTTAACCCCTAGAATTGTAATTAATTATAAATGATAAAAATGTACTTATGCAAAATTTCTTGGCATGGAGCTCAAGGCTAGGGCCCCGTCAATGAATGTTGCAACACTTAATAATATTTTGACTAAGTAGTAGAACGATGCATTGACAAGGCATGGTGACGCTATGATCATGATGCAAGATGTAAATGCCAAACTAATAAAAAAATAGACCTAGGGGTTGAATGAGCAAACAACTAAATGAGGGGCGATGGGATCCACTAGGGGGAGAGGTGAGAGGCTGGTGAAGTCTTGAGAATTATGATAATGATGATTAGGTGTCATCATGGTGCCTTTGGGTGCTACAAGGAGAGCAAGTTGATTGCTCGTTTATTAACTTAAATCCATAGGTATGAGTATGATTTATTGGTAGTCTTTAAGTGTTGTGAGACAACACATCATTGGCATAAGATGGAAAATGATTTATTATTCACTTAGGATCTTTAGGTAGGCTACTACTATTATTATTATTGCAAAATAATATTATAATCTTAACTGAAAATGCAAGATTTGGCTAAGAGCCTAATAATATAACAGTTTTATTATGAGCATGTATGATCATTATTATTATTAAAACATACAATTAAGCTTCTTGTTTTCTTTGAGAGGATTAAAAAAAATTTGAGTGCTATTACTTACATTTCACCTTTTGGTAGCTGCGTTCTATTGAAAAGTTGTCATTGATGTCAAAGGGAAATTGCACAAGTCATTGATGTCAAAAGGTGTTTGTGAATCTATTGAAATGTTGGGAGTTATGCATAGAAAACAAGTGGGCTCGGCTCGTAAGAGAAGCCTACCTGGAGGATGGCTTGAGGTAAACACCCATGTTTAGTGGTTCATTACCCACAAATTGAATGCCCCTACCATAATGAACATGTCGAATTGATCCCCAAGAGAAGTCCCACGTTGTCTGTACACAAGTAGGATCAACAAAGTAAAACTCTACATTAAACATGAATAAGTTTGACTCAAATTGTAAAGAAGAACTATATAAATACAATTCTAGTTAATGCATTTTTAGGATGAAGGAAGGGTGTGAATGATATGAAGGTTTGAGACAACAAATATATTTGAGGGAAATACTTTTTACAGATGAAGATCAATTTTTTATTAAGTAAGAAGCATGAAGTTTGCAAAAGATGTGTATATAATCTAAAGAAGCTTTGGGTTTGCAAGTGAATGCCCAGAGGTAGTAGACACACAATAAGGTGGATGCACAAAGGTTGCAGACTTACAGTATTTCAGAGGTGAATGCGCATAAATGTTTTTGGGTGAATTGAAGCAAATCGGAAAGTCCACATTGGAAGGAAAATATCTGAGGTTTTGGACTTGATTAAAGGAAATATGGACGTTCATATTGGAATGAAAGTATCAGAAGATAAACATCAGGATGGTTTTCAAAGATTTCTTGAACTGTTGCCAAAGTATTGAACCCAAGGTAACATCGGACATTGGAGATCGAGACATTCCGTGGAATGTTTAGATAAGTGCCGACATATTGAACCCGAGGTAACATCGGACATCTGATGGTCTGTGGAAAGTTTAGATAAACAATGTCGACGTATTGAACTCAAGGTAACATTGGACATTGGGATAGAAACAAAGACATATGAATAGAAACATCCGACATCGGTATATCAACATCGGGAAAAAAACATCGGACATCAGAATGGTGACATCGAACACAAACAAATACATCTGAATAGAAACATTTGACATTGGGACAAAAACATTAGACATCATATAGTAACAGAGACATCTGAATAGAAACATCAACCATTGGAATGATGACATTGGGACATAAACGTTAGACATCGGAACAATGACATCATAACAATGACATCTGAATAGAAATATAGAAGATTAGGGTGGTAGGGTGGTGCAAGGCAGGGAGTTGAAGCTTCCTTCCAGTTGGTGATAGAGAATCTAGGCGGTTAGTGCCTCCTTCCAGTTGGTGCTAAAGAATATAAGGAGTTGGTGTTTCCTTTCAATCAACGTCGAAGAATCCAGGGGGTTGGTGCCTCCTTCCAGTAGGTGATAGAAAAACATTGTAATCATCATTTAATAAAAGAACATGTTTTTGCAGTTTTCTACATTATTGGGTTTCTATGTTAAATTTTTGTGTCTCTTGTGTATTTA
Source organism: Larix kaempferi (assembly GCA_027924585.1). Classification (NCBI taxonomy): domain Eukaryota; kingdom Viridiplantae; phylum Streptophyta; class Pinopsida; order Pinales; family Pinaceae; genus Larix; species Larix kaempferi. The sequence continues at coordinate 12,405,837 of BSBM01000085.1, read as the reverse complement.
TGTGTATGGTTGATTACATTGAAAGTTAATGAGAGCTAATTGTTAAAATCTGCCCTATATTGATTCACCCCCCTCTCAGTATAAATGAATATTCCAACATGCTCAATAGATGGAGGGAATGCTAATATATATGCCAAGATGGATGATGTTGCATGAATGGAATGTTAGCAACAATTGGATAGTTTCTCATTTTTGGTTCATATGGTACACGTTGCATTAATTAAATGCTCTTTTATTTTGAAAATTACTGCCATAGACAAAGTGTGTGCAATGTATCGATACATGACCAGAATGTTTCCATTTCTAATGTGACGTCCCCTCCCATCAATCCCACTCCGGGAAGGGAACATGAATAAAAATATGGGCTTTTAAAAACTCAGCCCCATTCATCAAATTCATACAAATAAAAACACATGTGTGCATATGTATAATTCAAATTAACACAATGGAAACAAAATCTATATCCATACACATTTCACATGCATTCATCAACATAATCATAACAGTCAATAATTAGAGGCATTGCAGAATTAACACAAGAGAGTACTTATCTTGAAATGAAGTAGTCTCGAGTACTTATCTTGAAATGAAGTACTCTCGAGCAACTGGAACATTCCACCCAACCATAGGCCAGTTGTGATCATAAATATCTCAACACAACTACCACCCTCGAGATGGGCATGATTTCCACTAGGAAAGGGAACCTACCAACTCATGCATAGCCAAAAGAACACCACAAATCAGCCAAGACAATCCACAGTTAGGTTTATCAGGCTGCTAAGGTAGTAGAAAGGACGGAATTGCTAAGCTAGTGAGCTCAACCACATAGCCATTGTTAATCCTCCAATATTTAGCTAGCTTGTCCCCCACAATACCTACACACCCAACACAAGGAATTATCCCCTTCACTGCTCCACAGTCCCTCAATTCATACCTTCTCTTCTAGTGCTCTTCAGGGTGTGCATATAAAGGTAGCCAAAGCCGTATCATCTTTGGGAGGTTACACTCTTCACTAGGTTTATCAAGCCAATTCTAATCCTCTTCTACTGTTGGTTTCTTACCCATAGTTCAAGCCAAAACAAGGGATACACATAACCCGATTCAAAGCAATCTCTACACACACACACACAAATACACAAGTTGGGAATGGAAAAAATGATTTCAACTATGGGATGCACAAAACAATATGTCCATGGATTTCCCCAAATCATGGCACCCAAAAACGAGTTGTGAGAGGGGAAAATCGATCACAAGGAGGAAAACGATTTCTCCCACATGCATATGAGCATTCAAATGGCCAAAAACGACCTCTATGGACCCCCAAATTGAATTCCCTTCTTCCCCACTATTCTACAACATAAAAAATCCCTTCTCCCATCCAAAAGTGAAGGGAAACACAAAGATTTCATGGAAAAAAATGCCCAGCATGCCCAGAACTCATGAGAGAGAAAAAATGATGGATGAATAATGGGTTGGGAAGCAATTTCGTGGGTGTTTTCTTTCCCAAGAAGCCAAACACGATTTTCAAAATTGATGGCTTGCCCATACACAAAATTGGGACATCCATACTCTCCATTTCCCAAAATACTAACTACCTCAACCACCTCTTGGAAGAAATAAATGATTGGGTACAAAAGTCAAAATGGGTAGTTGATGGTTTATGGGTTCTCTCATTGACACTTGTCTTGACACTATTGGTTCAAGGGTTTGAATATTTCCCCTCCCTATTCCTTGTAAGAATAATGCCCCCATACTCTTGTTGCATTGCATAACTAGTTGTGGGTATTTGATTAAAATACATATTTACATGATATTTGTAATTTCCATTGTGCTAGGCTAGCACGCGATCCATAGGCATCAATTTTTAATTGCCGATACATAAAATGCTAAATCGATGGTGGGGCCTTGGTCTCGAGCTCCTCAACATGATTTTTATAACGATATTACATTATTTACAATTTTAAAGAAACAAGGTCAAAATCAGGTTATTACATCTAATTTGGGCCCCAATTGTTTTAATTAATTGACCAACCCATTCCCTTAAATTAGTTGCATTGAACTTGTGATTGTCCTTTGGAAAATGATATTCATGCTTAATTTGACCAGACCAAATGTGGTATTATTGGTAGGGACTAGAGAACTAGACTAAATGGATTTGGCCTTGATGTCTTTTCAATTATAGATTTTATTTTAGATCTCTTTCCATTGATTTTCCTTGTTGTCGATAAGTATAGGAGTGACTTACCCAAGGGACACCGAATCCATTTCCAATTGATTACATTTATTATGTATTGTTTTCTACATGAAGATGAAGAGAGGGATCAACCTCTCAATAGAGCCAGTTTGAGTCCCCATTTCATATTTAGTTGTTGTTAGGAATGCATTGTATCTCCGCATTGATCAAAATAGGAGCGCCCCCATCTGAAAAGAAAATCGACTGCTTACTCTTTTGATGTATTGATATCTCGATGTTGATGCATTTTATTGATCGATACCAGCTAGAGACATAGATTGATGTGTTCTAGATATATTGAGTTGTGTTAATGCACTTTGTGGAAGGTAGAATACTTCATTAGGAAACTGATTCATTTAAAACTGTTAGGTGAAGTGATCAACCTATATTGGAGAGAGAGTTGACTCCAGACTTGAACCTTTGTTTGGAAGAAGTGGGTGGTCTCTCCCTTTGGAGAGACGAATTCAAGAAATAAATAATTATTTTTGTTAACATATATATATATATATATATTAGTTTAAATTGAATTGAGAGAGGGAACAACCTCTTAAGAGAACGACCTCCTCTCCATTGGATTGAAATATATTCATTGTTATATATTTATTTAAGATGTGCAAAAAAATGATATACTTATCATATATTATTTGATGGAGAGTGTGAAGCTATACTCATCTGTTGTGATGAGGGGGTGGCCTCCAAGAATGTGAGCCGACCCAATGATTATGAAAATTATTATGGTTTTATTTTTTTTGAAGTGAGAGAAAGAACTGAATTTAATTTTGTATTTGTTTTCAATATATTTGGAGGGAGGCCTAGCGAGGCCCAGTCTATGTTTAGTGGTTTAAAGAATCGACCCCCTCTTTTATATTGAATATTTGCTACTTAGAATGGGAGGGTGATCTATGTATAGAGACTCAACACTTATATTTTGATATTGTTTACTTTAGGTAAAGAGTGGTCTCTATTGGAGAGGGAGAGAGTCGACTCCTTTAATAGTTAGGAGGGGCGAACCTTAATTGATAGCAACCTCTATTGTTTTTCATTATTTTAGTATGATAATGTATAGGGCTCTATGCATATTGTTTGAGAGTAAAGCTTATTGTTGAAAAACCGAGCTTATGGTATAAAATTTGAATTGAATTGTTTAAAATCAACTTAGAAACTCTATTTATTTTTATTTGATTCAACCCAAACTTTAATTATTCATTTGTTAAGAGTGATATTTATGGTTTGAGAGCCATGACCTATACCATCTTAGCCATTTAAATGCTCGCTTGATAATGATAGTGGGTTTGGTGTTCAGATTGTGTAGAGGAATCTTTGAGAAAGACTCCTATTACTTTTCCTCCCTAGTGGATTCGTTGCCCAGCTCGGGGGTGGCCTCTCAGCTGAAAGAATATAGACTGGACATGGCCCCTACGATTGGGTGAAACATTGCAGTCGCACATTCAACCACCTGAGACTTCTTATTCAAGATAAGTATTTGTTAATATCTTTTGTTATGTTTAAGAGTATAATGTTCATTAATGTATGGTCAATGATATTGTTATGTTGAAATTGTTAACAAGTAGTTATCTGATAATGAAGCCAAGGTAGAGGAGTTGAGTTATTTAAGAATGTATAAATGTTCTTTATTGACATGTTAACATTATTCATGTTTGACATACGATGAATGTGAGGTGTGCTACCTCAGTTAGGCATTTAAAGAGTATAATATTAAATAAGATAATGTGGGAAATAATGCATGTTTAAAGGAATGTATGTGCAAATAAATTATTATGTTACTTTATTATTAGGTTTTATGATCTCATGGAACATCCTTTGTGTTTTCAATTTGTAACACCCCTTGGCCCAGGTTAGAGCTAATAGTGTATTTTGAACAATTTGCTATGAAGTATGTACATAGCGAGATATTATAATTTAATATAAATACCAGCTGGCTGCATGAGGAGCGATACGCTGAAGAGGGGATCCAGATATTAACCAAGGGTTGTGAGGGGGTAAGGTAGACTAATGTACCTTGTTCCCTAAGCCCTTGTTCTAAAACCTTATGTTAAACCCAAAACCCATATTCCTAACAATACTCTTAATGGGGGATTATTTTTAATGTTAATTATTATTCAATGATGAAGATTAGGAGGCTAATCATAATTATGCATGGAGTACGTGTTCCTTTGGGAGAGCCATGTGGGATCCTAGAGGGGACATGAGGATGCCTCGGTGATCCAGGCGGACGTGGGGGTAGGCTGATGCTACCCATGGCCTGGGTGGTGGGACGCCAGTCGGGGGGGAGTACAAAGGAAAAATGCACGCAGGGAGTGGGTGTGGGGGGATGTGAGTCCAAGAGAACACAAAGGAGAATGCAGAGCACGGGGAAGTGTCTGCTGAGTGCAAGAGAAGTGTCTGCTCAGTAAAAATAGATATTTGCTATGAGGAACCCGAAACTGAAATGCAGGGACATAACATGAACATTGCTATGCTGAGATAACCTAAATTGGATATGAATTCCTTGTTCGAATTGACCAGTAAATTGGCAATGAAGCATGAGAGCCAAAGGGTTTCCCAACGTTTGCAGTGAAATGTGTTGTTGTACGTTTCGGGAAGGAACTTAGGCGGGTCAATTGCGGAATTGACAAGGATTTGGTTACCAAAATGCTGTTTGTTGAACCTTGTGTATATTCTTTACCTCTGCTATTTCCACCTGAGACTCTGAGAATGAGTTGGGGAGAAATTGGTAAGATACGTCTGGTTAATGTCTGGATCTTGGCTCGGGGGTGAACTTGGGAGCTGAAATAGTATAGGGTGGAAAATTTCTAAGGTTGGGTGGAGCGTGGCTCACATGCAACTAGTTGCCACATTCCTGTGTATTTCAGATAAGTATCTATGTATGAATTCTAATATTCATGTGTTTAATTATGTCTAATATGTTCAATTTGTGGAATGAATGCATAATTAAATGTAATCCATGAATTGCTATGTTAATCCTGTTAGAAGGTCGTTTTCCTGTTGTTGCCTTGAAGATGCTGCTGTTTGTTATGTTAATTGCAATGGAACCATATTTCCTGTTGGATGAATGAAATCGTAATTTCCTGTGGAATGCCTAGATTCGTATTCCTGAAGAAATTCAATTTGATATATAAATTGCGTCAAAATTGTATTTTGTGTTGAATGCATGGAATGGTATTTCTCTGTTGAAATTCCTTTGGATATGTCTATTTAGCTCTGTGTTTTTCCAATGTTTGCTTATTATTTTTCCTTCACCCTGCTAAGATATTGTTAGTCTTCATCGAGAATTAGGAAAAGATAGAATTAAACTCTGATATGTTTCGGGGTGCGGATGGCATGTTTCTGGCTATCTGTTTTTAATTTATGTTTATGGGCCAACTAAAATTGATATGTAGTTGTCAATTGGATGCATAAAAGAAATTTTTTTTTTTATAGTTTTATACATTAAAGATACGTGTATGTGAGTAACGAGGGTACGTTACAAATTGGTATCAGAGCGCCGGTTGTAGCTCTCGGGCCTTTTGAATTGAATTTTTTTTTCCTAAAAGAGATAAATACATGTATTCGAATATATGTTGTAGTTAATTTTGAGACTAATAATCCTTGAAAATTTTCAGATTTTAGCATTATATAGGAATATTCAGTCATTGGAATTGCAGACTATCAGTAAAGACATGAAAACAGAATTGAAGATATGGCAGAGAATCCCGAATTCTCTAATTTTGTTGAAGAAATTGGTGAAGAAGAACAAGGTAATGAATCCAATGGTCACCAAAGTGGATCAGGGAACCTGGAGGCTGTGCGAACTTTGAGGAATTTGAAATTTGGAAACAATGTAATTTTGCGAAGCTTGGAACAACATAACCAAATTAATCAGCAATTACTATAGAGTATGGTTCAACTACAAAATCAGATGCAGCAGGTCACACCCAATAGGGAAAGAGGTGAAGAGTCCATGAACAGGTATCACTTCTCCCAGGAAGGAGAATACAACAGAATGAAAGTACATTCCCATCATGAAACCAATGAAAGTTCTCATGGGTATAAAAATAACCAGCAGATTAGATATCCTAGAAGGCAGAGAAAAAGAAAGCATGATGTAATGCTAGAAGGCGAACTCAGAAAACTAAAACCTCCGACCTTTGATGGAGAGAAGTCTAGTGATGATGCAGAACTATGGCTTATGGAAATGAACAAGTATTTGCATTTACACGACTACTCAGAAAACCAAGAAGCACGAATTGCAGTATATAATTTGTAGGGAAGGGATTATAAATGGCGGAAACAGCTCAAACTAGTGGAAGAATTGGATGAGAAGCAAATTTCTTGGAGGAAATTCCAAAAAAATCTTCAAGAAAGAATATCTTTCACCGCAGTAATATGATAAAAAGACACAAGAATTCTTTGAGCATAAATTGGGAAATATGCCCACAGAGGACTATGAAAAGAAATTCTTGGAGTTGCTGGGTTATGTGGATTTTATCAAGGATGAAAAGGTGAAGGTACAATGTTTCATCAGTGGCTTTCCTGCATTTTATAAAGATAGATTGACTTATGATGAACCTCACACCTTGAAGGTTTGTTTCCGAAAGGCTAGATGCTTGTATGAGCAAGGCCAGAATAGGCAGGAAGTGAAAAAGGTTTGGAGAGGTAAGCAGGAAGAGAAGCAAGAACAGAGAAGAAAGGGGTTTAAACCTCTGGATACAAAGAAGGACACCTACTCTTCTTTTAAACCACCGTTACCGAAAGAAGAATCCAAGGTGGGTAATTATTCAGGACAAAAGAAACCACCCCAAGGCAAATGTTGGAGATGTGGTGGTGACCATTTCTTAAACAAATGTCCTCAAAGAAGGAATAAGGGAACCAATGTATATAGTATGCAAGAAGCTTCTATTGTTGGCGATGTTGCAAGAAGTGTTCCTCGCATCTATGCAACATTGGATAATCATCAAGATGATCATCAATATTCTATGATCGAGATTGAAGGTAAGCTAAATGATGTGTCTATTTCAATTTTAATCGATCCCGGAGCTTCTTATAGCTATATTAATTCTAACTTGGTTGAAAGATGTAAATTGATGACTCATAAGTTGTCTAAGTCTAGAATGGTTCAATTGGCAACTGGTATGAAGAGGAAGATCACAACTATGGTCAAAAGTTGTTATTTTGAAATGAATGGAAACCAAACCTGTTCAGATTTGGACATTCTTCCTCTTGGATCATATGATTTGCTGATCGGTATGGATTGGCTCGAGAAACACTTTGATGTGTTGGACTGCCACAATAAATTTATTACATGTTTGAATGAGGAGGGCAACCTTAATGTACAGATAAGAGGTATTCAAAGACCTATATCCTTAAGACAGATTTCTGTTTTGCAAATGAAGAAGTGTATCAGAAAAAGTTGCCAGCTGTATGCTATTCAGGTAGAAGAATTGTCTACTGAAAAAGAATAAAGTTTGGATGAATATCTAATGTTGAATGAAATTGCTGATGTATTTCAAGAAGTTCTCGGGTTACCACCCAAGAGGGATATCGATTTCACAATCGATTTGGTGCCTGGAACTGTGCCAGCTTCAAAAGCACCATACAGAATGCAACTTGAGGAGTTGCTGAAGAAAGGGTACATACAGCCTAGTATATCACCTTGGGGAGCTCCAGTTATTTTTATAAGAAAGAAGGATGGCACACTCAGATTATGTGTGGACTACATGCAACTAAACAAAGCCACAATTAAAAACAAGTATCCTCTACCTAGAATTGATGATCTTTTTGATCAATTAAGAGGTGCAAGAATATTTTCTAAGATGGATTTGAGATCTGCATATCACCATATATGCATTAAGGATGAAGACATATGTAAAGCAACATTCAGAACCAGATATGGGCATTGTGAATTTACAGTGCTTCCTTTTGGTTTGACAAATGCTCCTGCTATATTCATGTGTTTGATGAATGGTGTATTTACAGAGTTTCTGGATTAGTTTATAATTGTATTTTTGGATGATATACTTATCTATTCCAAAACCGAGGAGGAACATGAAGAACATCTCAGGATTACTTTGCAAATCTTGAGAGAAAATCAATTGTATGCCAAGATCAGCAAGTGCATGTTCTATTAGAAACAATTGTTATATTTGGGCCATATCATCTCTAAGGAAGGTGTGGCTATGGACCCAGTTAAAATTAAGGCTATTTTGGAATGGCCTACTCCTCACAATGTCTTTGAGGTAAGATCATTCATGGGATTGGTTGGTTATTACCTAAAGTTTATAAAAGATTTTTTGAGAATAACCAATTCAATTACATCTTTGCAAAAGAAAGGTGTACCTTTCATCTGGAGTTAGAAATGTGAAAATAGTTTCATAAGTCTAAAGGAATTTCTTACATGTGCACCTGCATTGAAGATTTCTGATCTTGATAAAGAATTTCTGGAATGTACTGATGCATCACTTTAGGGGCTGGGTGGAATTCTAATGCAGGAAGGACATGTGATTTTCTATGAATCACAAAAGTTGAAGGAGCATGAGAAGAACTACGCTACTCATGACTTGGAACTAGCGGCCATTTTTCATGCACTTCGCATGTGGAGACACTATCTTTTGGGAAATAAATTTGAGTTAAGAACTGATCATAACAGTTTAAATTATTTTTTTGATCAGCCACAACTTAATTCCCGACAAGCTAGGTGGGTTGAATTCTTAAGTGAGTTCAATTTTCAGATCAAGCACTTGAAAGGAAAAGAAAATCGTGTAGCTGATGCACTCAACAGAAGGGGGCAGCTGATGCATGTTTCAGCCATCAACACTTGGAATTCTGAATTACAAATCAGATTGCTTGAGGCTTTGAAAAGTGACAAGAATTATTTCCAAATAGCAACAACATTGTGAGAAGGAAGTAAAGCATTAAAGTTCTGCAATTTTGCAGTAGCTAAGAATGGAATCCTTCATTTTAAGGATAGGATCTATGTACCTGATCATGAAGAGATGAAAAGAATAATATTAAGGGAAATGCATAATGTACCTTATGCAGGACATCTCGGATATCAGAAAACTCTTACAGCTGTAAAGAAGAATTTTTATTGGCCAAACATGAGAATGGAGGTGTCCAATTACATTGCCCGTTGTTTAGAATGTCATAGGGTCAAAGCAGAGCATCAATACCTAGCTGGTTTACTTCATCCATTGCTTATTCCTGAATGGAAATGGGACACTGTAACTATTTATTTTATTACAGGTTTGCCGAGAACCATGAGGAAGCATGATTCAATCATGGTAGTGGTTCATAAGTTAACCAAATAAACCCATTTTATTCTAGTTCAATCAACTTTCAAGGCAGCTAAAACTGCTGAGGTTTATATGTAAGAAATTGCTAGGTTGCATAGTATTTCGAAAGCCATTGTGTCGGATAGAGATCCGAAATTCACCTCTAATTTTTGGAAAGGTTTATTTAAAGAGTTTAGGACTAAGCTTAATTTAAGCACAGCTTATCATCCCCAAATTGATGGGCAGAATGAGCATGTAAATCAAGTCATTGAAGACATGCTCAGGATGTATGTCATGGAAAAACCAGGAAAATGGGAAGAGTACCTACACTTGGTGGAATTTGCTTATAATAATGGTTATCAAGAATCTTTGAAGATGAGTCCATTTGAGGCCTTATACGGTAGAAAGTGTAATGTTCCAATCAATTGGGATAAACTTGTAGACAAGCTGATCATTGGGCTTGAAATGGTTCAGGATATTGAAAATCAAGTGGTAAAGATAAAACAGAATTTGAAAATGGCACAAGATCATCAAAAGAGCTATGCAGATAAAAGAAGGACACACAAAGAATTCCAGGTTGGGGACATGGTGTTCCTAAAGGTCAGAGGAAAGAAAAGTTCATTGTGGTTGGGAAAATCCAAGAAATTGACCGCTAGATTTTGTGGTCCATTCGAAGTCTTGAGCAGAGTGGGATTAGTAGCTTATGAGCTAGCACTACCTTCCACTATCAAAATACATAACGTGTTTCATATTTCATTTCTAAAAAAATATGTTTATGATATTAATCATGTGCTTGATTGGTCTGTTCTTCAGGTGGAACCAGAAGGGGAAATGCAGGTTCAACCAATCTGCATATTGGATTGCAGAAGTAGAATACTCAGGAACAAAGTCGTAGGACAGGTAAAGGTCCAATGGACCCATTACAGTCCTGAGGAATCCACTTGGGAACTGGAACATTTAATGCGGGAAGAGTATCCGCATTTATTTTGAAAATATGTATATATTATAACATTACTACAGTTAATTTTTGTATATATTTTGATACAATGTTAATCATCGAGGACGATGAAGACTCCAAGGGGAGGGGAATTGTAACACCTCCTGGCCCAGGTTAGAGCTGATAGTGTATTTTGAATAATTTGCTATGAAGTATGTACATAGCGAGATATTATAATTTAATATAAATACCAGCTGGCTACATGAGGAGCGATACAATGAAGAGGGGATCCATATATTAACCAAGGGTTGTGAGGGGGTAAGGTAGACTAATGTATCTTGTTCCCTAATCCCTTGTTCTAAAACCTTATGTTAAACCCAAAACCCATATTCCTAACCATACTCTTAATGGGGGATTATTTTTAATGTTAATTATTATTCAATGATGAAGATTAGGAGGCTAATCGTAATTATGCATGGAGGTCGTGTTCCTTTGGGAGAGCCACGTGGGATCCCAGAGGGGACACGAGGATGCCTCGGTGATCCAGGCGGACATGGGGGAAGGTTGATGCTACCCACGACTTGGGTGGTGGTACGCCAGTCGGTGGGGGGGAGGACGAAGGAAAAATGCACGTAGGGAGCGGGTGTGGGGGGACGTGAGTCCAGGAGAACACAGAGGAGAGTGCACATAGAGCATGGGGAAGTGTATGCTGAGTGCAAGAGAAGTGTCTACTGAGTAAAAATAGTGATTTCCTGTGATGAACCCGAAACCGAAATGCAGAGAGAGAACCTGAACTTTGCTATGCTGAGATAACCCGAATTGGCTATGAATTCCTTGGTCGAATTAACCAGTAAATTGGAAAATGAAGCATGAGACCCAGATGGATTCCCAACGTTTGCAGTGAAATGTGTCGCTGTACATTTCAGGAAGGAACTCAGGCGGGTTGATTGCGGAATTGACAAGTATTTGGTTACCAAACTGCTGTTTGATGAACCCTATGTATATCCTTTACCTCTGTTATTTCCACCTGAGACTCTGAGAGTGAGTTGGGGAGAAATTGGTAAGATACCTCTAGTTAATGTTTGGATATTGGCTCAGGGGTGAAGTGGGGAGCTGAAATAGTACAGGCTAGGTGGAGCATGGCTCACATGCAGCTAGTTGCCACATTCCTGTGTATTTCAGATAAGTATCTGTTTATGAATTCTAATATTCATGTGTTTAATTATGTTTAATATGTTCAATTTGTGGAATGAATGCATAATTAAATGTAAGCCATGAATTGCTATGTTAAACCTGTTAGAAGGTTGTTTTCCTGTTGTTTCCCTGAAGATGTTGTTGTTTGTTATGTTAATTGCAATGGAACCATATTTCCTGTTGGATGACTGAATCGTAATTTCTTGTGGAATGCCTAGATTCGTATTCCTGAAGAAATTCAATTTGATATATAAATTGCATTAGAATTGTATTTCGTGTCGAATGCCTGGAATTCTATTTCTCTATTGAAATGCCTTTGGATATGTCTATTTAGCTTTGTGTTTTTCCAATGTTTGCTTATTAATTTTCCTTCACCCTGCTAAGATATTGTTAGTCTTCATTGAGAATTAGGAAAATATAGAATTTAACTTTGATATGTTTCGGGGTGTGGATGGCATGTTTCTGGCTGTCTGTGTTTAATTTATGTTTATGGGCCAACTAAAATTGATATGTAGCTGTCAATTGGATGCATAAAAGAAAATTTTATTTTTATAGTTTTATACATTAAAGATATGTGTATGTGAGTAACGAGGGTACGTTGAGCCTTGTGTCATAAAGGCTCTATCATACTACATGATTAATAACTATTAGTAATGTTAATAATGCATATGTATTTTATGTCATGTAACCTAGAATGGTCGATTAGGACTTGGTTGAGTTTACCCTTGCTTATGAGAGCGACTAACTATGATTTAAATTCTATGATTGCTTATCTTTCTTGAAGTCCTGAAGTAATGATGACCTTGATTTAGTAGTAATCAAAATTTTACCATCAAAAGCTAAACATTGTGTTGGCATATAAATACTATGGAATAATACACTATGTATACATATTTGTCAATAGTATTATAGTCTTTGACATTGTTTCTATAAAGTCTTTTTGAAATCAACAACTTTATATATTTATTGTGCTGGAAAGCATGGTTGGCTAGGAGTATTGTTTAACATCATACTTGTTGCATGTAAATTGTTAGAGAGTTTCTGAATATGAGCGTAAGTCCTCCATGCATAAATAGGTATGGTGAATTTTACTATAACTCTTGTATGTTCTAATATGTTTTGACATTAATCGATAAATGTCTATTGTTGTTACAAAAGAAAGTAATCCCTTTGTTGCATAAATGTGAATTTGTACTATACAGTTTTGGGACTTTCAAGTTTGGCCCTTTGTAAGGTTTAGTATATTATGTTGTGTACACTTAAGATGATTTTTTTATACACCATACCCCAATTTCATATTAATGATCATGGGTATGTGACATAAATAAAAAGCTTCCAAAGAGGTGTCAAAAACTCGACAACAAACAATAGTAGGAGTAGTTAGAGCAAGGAAACACTAGAACGCGGCTGTGGCACGATTTTATTGTCACTAAACCTGAGAGGGGTTGGCGGTGCCTAAAAAAGGATATCCCTATGTAGGTTGTTCAAGATGTATTGTCCTAATGTAATTATGTTACAAGAAACTTTGGTTTTGAGAACTAAGGCAGAAGAAGTTTTGTCTCCTCTTCTCCCTGGGTGGAATTTTAGTACTCTTAACGCAAATTGTTTATCTAGTGGGTTATGCACAACTTGGAATTAATCTATCACAACACTTAATACTAGTTCTTGTTCTGCATGTATAATTTTGGAAGGGGAGTTAAAGGCCCTCAGAAAGTTTATTAAAAACTTGAAACATTATGGTCCATATGTAGACCATAATTGTTTTTGGGGCTCTCTAGACGGGGAAGGAATTTTAAAATATCCTTTGCTTATCTTGGCAAGTGACTTGAATTTGATGGTGTCTGGAAGAGATGTTTAGTGGGGCCAGCTTGACAAGACTATCTTGTCCACTATTTTGTTCATCTTTTTGAAATTTCTAAGTTGGTATATGTAGAATTGATGTTGATGGATTCGACATGGTGAAATGGTAGATGCGACATTGCAAGGGTGTCAAAGATTCTTGGCAGGTTCTTAATTGCTAAGGGTTTGTTGGATAATTTTGATTGATATAGGTCTTGGATCGAAATGGATGTGTCTTCAGATCATCAACCAATCTTGCTACAATTAGAATTTGCAACAGAAAAGGCACCAAGGCCTTTAAAGTTTAACCATGGTTGGATTAAAGAAGAGGTTTTTCGTTAATTGGTTAGGATAATTGGTGCTATTATGATCAAAACTTGGAAGAGTAAGCTATGATCTAATTTGTGGCTAGCTTGAAGCATTTAAAGCTGTGGGTGGTAGCCTGAGAGAAAGACATAAGGGCCTCCTATCGGGTTGAATTATTGGAGTTTGAGGAGAAATTGGTTTGATATTCTATAGGAATTGGGCGAGATTTTTCACATTGGAAGAACAAGATGAACTCCAAGCTCTAGAAGAATAGAAGGCTCATGTTTTGGCAATTGAAGAGATGACTTGGAGGTTAAAAAGCCATGCTATTTGGTTGGAGGAAGGTGACAATAATATCAAATTCGTCCATACATTCATATATTCAGGAAGGTTCTTAATACTATATGGGAGATAGAAGGTCAAGAAGGGACAAATTTTAAATCATTCAGGTATCTTGCAGAAGTAGGGGAGGCTCATTTCGAAGATTTATTTAAGGAACCAGAGGTAAGTCATATTGGCAAACAAATGCAGGTAATACGATTATTTCCATGGTTTTTTGATCAAGAGGCAAATGAACTTATTGGGGCATCTTTCACAAAGGACGAGCTTAAAAGGACCCTCTCTGGTTTTTTAAAAGCTAAGACTACAAGGCTCGATGGCTGGGTTACCAAGTTATACCTTGAGTTTTTTTATTTGCTAGTGGATGAGATTCTAAGGGTTGTTGAGGAAACAAGAATCGTGGGCAAAATTTCTAGGGGCATTAATGCTACGTTTTTAGTATTGATTTCAAAGAAGTACAATCCTTTGATTTTCAATGACTTCAAGCGAATTTCACTTTGTAATATGCTTTATAAGCTTATTGTCAAAATAATAACAAATTGGGTTAAAGGGGTTTTGTCTGTGTGTTTGACAGAAGGGTAATTTGTTTTTTTTTTTAATTGATAAATTCTGGATGCCATAAGTGTTGCTTAGGAGGGGATGCATTCTATAAAGATAAACAAGATCTTGGCATTGGTCATGAATTTGGATTTGGAAAAGGCATATGATAAGCTCAACTGGACCTTTTCAGGCCAACCTTGCTTCAGATCAGATTGAGTTTGGAGGTGACTAATTGAGTTATGGATTGTGTGACATCGACCAATTTTGCAAAACTTATAAATGGATCCCTGCCTAATTTTTTTAAAGTGTCGAGGAGGCTTTGACAAGGTTTCCCACCCTTTTTTTCTTTTTTGGTTGCAAAAGGCTTGAGTAGGCGTTTAAGTCTCAACTTGAGGGATCCATTAAAGGTGTTTTGCTGCGGAGTAGGTAAAGCTAACACATTTTCTTTTTGTCGACTACATTCTTCTTTTTGGAGAAGGAATATTAAGGGACTGGAGGGATTATAAGTGTCTCCTTAATTCTTTTTGCTTGGATACTGTATTGGAGATCAGTCTAAAAAAGTTGCTCATTCTTGGTAATGGGTTGTCGGAGGAATTGGAGGAACATACTCATTGTTTGTTTTCTTTTAGGTATGAGTCCTTAGACATAGGCCTAACATATCTTGGATATTTTTTGAAACCAAGTGATTATCAAGTTATGGACTAGATGTGGTTGCTAAAGAAGCTAGAAATGGGACAATTTGTTGGTGTCATCGTTGGCTATCTGTGGGGGGGGGGAGATTGTTATTGGTCAAATCAGTACTTGAGAGTATTCTTGTGTATTGGATTTATCTGGCCCATGTCTTGAAGAGTATTTTGGACAAAATTTGAAGGCAGTGTTTCAAATTCTTATGGTACAAGAGGAAACAAAAAGAGAGTACCCCATTGGTTAATTGGAAATCCTTGGCCAAACCAAAAAAAGAAGGGTGATGGGGTTTGAAGAATATATTTTTGTTCATCCAATTTCTGGCAGTTAGGAGTTTATGGAGGATGCTTTTCAATAAAGAGTTGTAGGGTACCATAATGAAATGTAAGTATTTCAATTCCCTTGTTGTAGAACAATGGATTAGGAAGGAGCCAAAAACTCAAAGGGGCTTCTAACATCTAGAAAGTCTAGTTCATGCTATTCTGATTCTCGGTAGGTGGGTGGTTTGGAATGTTGGGAGAGGAAATTGTGTACGTTTGGAGCAAGATCTATGGGTTGGAGCGTGGGGCAATTACTTGTTGCCTCAAGGGTTAAGAGGTTTTCTAATCCTCGTGGTGTGAATGTTTTAACAAATGTTGGGGTGAGGGGAATACACCACAATGGTATACAAGGTGGATATTGGAAGGTGAGTTAGGTCTGATGGAAGATTTGGAAAGCAAGTGGAGATATCTTACTCCACTCCTTATTCACAATGGGTTTTCTTTGTGTGATGAAGCTGATGAGTTGGTATGGACTTGGACATAGCTTTTGGAACTCTTATGGATAAACTCGGTTATGAGGCATTGGGTACTAGTGTAGCATATTTTGATAGAAGATGTTGGTGGTCTAGTTTTTGGAAGTGGAAGTATCCCTTAAAAACACATTTGTTTCTATGGCTGCCTTTGGTGAACGAAATTTTAACATGGGATAATGGACATAGGAGGGGATGGCATTGACTGAATAGATGTATTACATATAAGGTTGAAGAATAATATGTTTTTCATCCATTTGTTTCATGTTCTTTTGCTTCACAAGTATGGAATAAAGTTATGCTGAGTTTGAATTTCCCGGTTTTATGGACCTTTGATTCTCTTGAACTTTGTTTACGAAATTGCATAAGGAATCCTTGTTTAAAATAGTTCAAAGAGTTTTTGAGCTATGTGATATGGGGATTTTGGTTGCACAAGAATCCAATACTCTTTGATGGGATTAGTGGAAATGTGAAGTTAGTAGATCATAATGTCCGTGTTGATTTTCTTGAAGGAGTGAAGGAGCCTCTTATTAAAACTGTTAGTCCAATATTAGCTCCTGTTTTTAACCATTTGATGGCTTGGAGTTTCTTTGATGGTGCTAGTTAAGGGGTACCTAGTAAGTGTGTAGAAGGTATGGTTTTATTTTTGTTTGAAAGCACTTCTTCCACCTAAAGCTAGACATGGGTATTGGCTCAAATACACAACCTGAATTGATTGCTCTTTGGGCCCTTCTTTTATTTGCAAAAGAAAGGGGTCTTTATCAGATTCAGATTGTGGGAGATTCCAAAGTTGTAATAGATTGGTTTCATGAAAGAAGTCAATTGAATAGTCTGCTCTTGTTTCCATGGCAACAGTGTATACAAGATCTACATGAGTCTCATGTGGCTATTACAATTAATCACACTTACAAGGTTTTCAATCAGCTAGTGGACACCCGTCAAAAGAGGCTCTTGTCTTGGACGATGGACTCTTGGCATCCAAAGAATTTCGTGAAGGGGAACCTCTTCCAAAGGTTTATTGGTCGATCTATTGAATTTGTTGGCATCAACAATGAGCTTTTGTTTTCTAACTATTTGTAATGTACCAGAGAGCGATAGACTGGTTTTCCTTTTTTTTTTTTTTTTTTTTTCGGTTGTTGGTCCGTCCAAGTTATACTATGTTGTATACGTAGATTTTTAACACTAGTTATGGTCTTGAGTTTTCCTAATAACTATTCCAGAGATGATGTGGAATGCACACTACTTTTTGTATATTTTGATTCACATGAATAACAAATATACAATTTTTTGCTTTAAAAAAAATATAAAATATCTCAATACAAATTTGTAGATTAAAATCATTATGTGAGAATAAAAAACCATTACCATCATTCATTTACGTTCATATATATATATATATATATTTTCAATATTTTTTTAATTAAAACATATATGTAATATAAAATAATTTTTACATAGATTTATTATATGAGAATTGTAAACCATTGTCATAATGGATATTTGAGCCATGTCTAACTAAAGACTACCTCATTAGTTTGGTTAAATCATGGATGGATGGATATTTGATTAAATCATGGATACATGGATATTTGAGCAATGTCTAACTAAATGTTACCCTTTTAATTTGGTTAAATCTTGGATAGATGGATATTTTAGTCATATCCAACTAATGCCATGTCTAATTAAATACAGTTACCTTTTTAGTATGGTTAAAAATATTTGGTCACTTCTATCATGTGGTTATCGTTGGATCTTATCTTCCCTAACATACTTTGCTTAAATCATGGTTAAATGGATATTTTAGTCACGTCTAACTAAATACTACTTTTTTAGTTTCGTTAAACATATTTGATGACTTCTATCGTGTGGTTATCCATGGATTTTATTTTCCGTGCCGGAGTTATTGTATGAGAATTGGAAAGTAATGGATATGTTAGTTATTCCAACTAAATACTATCATTTTAGTTTGCCAATCAACTATTTTTTATGGGTATGTTCCTAATTACACACGTCAAGTAAAATTGCTTATATAGTTTTTATTGGCAAGAATAGTTGATTTACTTGTTCATATGAATCCAATTTTATGATAAGTGTTGTGATGCCAGGGATAAATGTATTGAACATGTGTATATACTGGTAAAAAACATAATTGTTCATCATTTTGGTTTTCTGCACCATCATTTTGGACCTCTGCAATTTATTATGGCTCGTGCGAACCTGGATCACTGTTCCATAAATGGGCCGGCAGACACTCATGACTGCATTATGTTGGCTCCTCCTCAATGCTGGTTATGCTTTGTGCACCCTCGTGCTCAGCTGCGGATTTGGTTGTGGATTATCACTGCGCTCTCCGCCATGACCAAGCAATGCGACATTTCTCGTCGGGGTAGTGGGAGTCGAAGCAAAACCCAGTGCTCTCCTGCCACTAGCGATGGATACGACATTGGCATCTCCTTCACTAGCCGTAATTTGATTGATGAGTGGGAAGGGCAGCTTGTGGCGGACCACCTGGCCTCAGGCAACAATTGAGGCCACATCAACCATTACTGGATTATCAAAACTATGCTCGGCAAGCTCATGGATGACATGCAGGGTAACTGGGGCTCAGCCAGGAATCAGATGTTAGCCACCAGGGCCAAACTCATCGAGTTGGATGAATGCTTGGCCAACCTGGACGCCACATTCTCTTGGAACCAACGTGCTCTCGTGGGTCGGGGTCTGGTCATGGCAGACTCTGGTGGTAGGGGTGATGGCGGTGGTGTCTCCGACGTCGATAACGTCAGTGGTATTCCCTCGGAAGGGCTTGTAGCTGCTGCTCCTCCAGATCCTTCCTTGACCGCTCCTGCTCCTGCTTCATCGGCGGTTCCTTCTGCGTTGTTCCTGGTCCCTTCCACAATTGGCTCTCTGCCATGCAAGAAGATCTGTAGCCATGCGGAACCTGACCTTATCGCTGCTCGCAAAACTGAACCGCTTCCTATGAAGCTGCCTCAAGATGACTTTCAGGGGGGTTGCCCCATTCTGGAGGAATTTCCTCCTGAATAATTTTCTCTATGTCTAATCAGAAGATCGATGAGAAGACCGGGTCTCTCTGCTTCGTTTAGGTTTTTTGTTATAGCTGTTTCATGCTTTTTTTGTATGGTCTAGTCCTCCACAATTCTCATTACGCTCAGACTGTTTTTTGGTCTCGGCCCTACCATAGGAGGCAATTTTTTTGTCTAGCTCACAAAATGCTATGTAATAGTCTTGCTAGTTCTGTTTTTTCTGTTACACTGGGATGGTTCCATTATCCCAGGTCGCCTCAGGGGCCTCCTTGCTATGTAATTTTATCCTTTACTCTTAATTAATACACTGTGTAGACTTACAAAAAAAAAACATGTCTTGTAATGGTTTAGGAATTCTGAGAAACCTTTTATTGGGGTCTCTACTATTTGGAGTGGATTTCTTTCTGTTTTCTCTGAAATCAATAGGTTGATCTCATGGAAAGTTGGTAAAGGGGAAAATATTCTTGTTGGCATTGGCCCCTTCACTGGGGGTGAAGAAAGTTACAATTTACCTCTTGATCTCCTTGACTACTTGGCAAAGTTTAGTTTTGTCACTTTAAATCACTTCAAAAGGCTTGATTAGTTAAGGCCTTCTCCCTCATATTGGTTTACTGCTGAAGATTTGGGTCTTCATGGTCAGTGGGTTGTGGAATGGTCGGCATATATTCATGCTTTAAACAATTATGGGATCAAACTCAGTGAAAAAGAAGATAAGTTAGTTTGTAGTTGAGACAAGTCTACTGGAGAGGTATCTGCAAAATAAGCCTATATGGCACTTATCTTGCAACATGGCAATGTTGTTTCTAATTGGTGGTACGGTAAGTTGTGGAGTTGGCATATTCCTCACAAGTTGAATGAACTGTTTACTTACCTGGGACAATCTCAAAAAAAGAGGATGGAATGTTCTCGGTCAATCAAAAAAGAGGAGGGATCTGTATAACATCTATTTGTTTCTTGTCATTTCAGCAAACTTGTTTGGTAGGATGTGTGTGATTCTTTGCGAATTTTACATAAATGGGAATCTTTGGAGCTTGAAGCAACCTTTATCCGTTGGAGAAAGAGGTTTCCCTTACATAAAAATTTGCCTATTTGTATGCTGGTATGTATGGAAAACAAGAAATTGGGCCTTATTTGAAAATTTTGATCCAAATTTTCAGTCCTGCAGCATAAAAGCTTTGAGCCTTTATAAGGATTTTTCTTCTGAATTTGCTCTTATGAAGACTTAGAGACAATTTTCAGCTCCTTCTATAGCCTTTAATTCTGCCATTGTTTTCTTTGATGGAGCTTCTCATGCAGGCTCATGTGGTTGTGGTATGATTTGAATTATTAATGAAGCTCACTATTTCAAGATCTGGATGGGGAGTGGATTGGGTTCGAACATGAAAACTGAACTATTGGCCTGTTGGGATTTGCTTGAGTTTTCTTGGATGATTGGGATTGATTCTGTGCAAGTATTTCGGGACTCTCAAATTATAGTACAATGGGCCAAAGGAAATTACAGTTTGCAGATTCTATCTCTTGATTACTGGTGCCAAAGAGTTAAGCAATTAATCTCAACATTCTCTAGTATTTCATTTGCTCATATCTACAGGTATTTCAATGCTTAAGCTGATCTCCCATCAAAGGTTGCAGTGACCTCTCATAAAGGACTATTATCTGCTAATGTATGTTTTGATGATTCCCTTATTCATAAGGAATATGTTCCTTTCTTTTTGTAATGGGTTGTGGGTATGTTGTTGATTGCGATGTGAAGTTTTGTTGTGTGCAGTGGTGTTTTCCCAAATTTGTTCTGGATGTTAGTTGATGTTGGTATGTTGTCTAGGTGTTTTTTTTGCCGTTAGGAATATTGATGGACGGTCTATTAGTTTTGTCTTTGGACATTTGTATGTTGGATGGGTTATAATGCAACAGTCATTGATCTATTTTGTATCTGGACACTTATTTATTTGATTCTCAAGAATAACAAAAAAAATTATTTTTTGGGTTGAAAAAATGTCCCTATATTAGAGGTATAATCCATCTTCTACATGAAAGATTACATCTCCTGATGGTAAAAATATTAGCATCTTTAATACATACATTTTACATCAACCCAACTTATTATGTCCTTGACATATATGAATTGGGAAAAAGGATTAATCCAGTTTTGATTTATTCTCACTTCTTATGGTTTTCTTAATGTATTTGGGGAGCACTAAATAGAGATGTTATGTTGCTGTGGTTTGGTTGGCTGGCAGGAGATGACGTATGCCCTGGGAGTCCCTTCTCGGGCATAGGAGGCATGCTCCCATCATCATTTGTTGCTTGAATACCTTGCACAAGCCCTGGTATCTTGGTGCACCTGACTGCCTCGACCTCCATGCTATATGACTTCCTTGTAGCAACGACACCCTCTCTTGTAGCAATGATGACGCCCATTGATGACCATGTTCCTGTAATTACAAGAAAGAGCGTTGATGACCCTGGAGAGCCACTTGGCATCGTCCTTAGCGTAGCAACATCAGTATGGCTTCCCATTTCTTCGCAGAGATGATTTGATTTCCTAAGGGATGAAATACTTAGAAGTGAGGTAAGAAGAACTAGATTTCATGATTCATAGCATAGCATTGTTTTTTATATTATTTTATCCACAACTAGTATTCTCTACTGACTACTGAGGATGAATTGGAGGAGCAGTGGGATATACTGTCAAATGGAGGCCCAATGCAAGAAATGGCTCACATTGCCAAAGAACAAGATCCAGGGAATTGTGTTTCTCTTCTCAGAGTTAGCGTATGTTCCTTCTTTTTCTTTGTAATAGTTTGTATAGCTATAAAATTGTTGCCTCTCACAAAACCCTAGCCATGAATTCTAATCAGATCAGCAGCATGTTGATCCTTCAAGAGGATTGCATAGATGCATCAGGGTCCCTTGTAGTTTATGCATTGGGGTCCATAAATATATTAGAAAGATTTGTAAAATTGAAATTATGTCATCAACAAATTACAAATAAGAAATGGAATACGAGAACTTAATGAGACTCTGAGAATGAGAAGTGAATGACTCTTATACTTTTTATTCATCTTGCCATTTATAAACCTTAGTAGACTTATTCATGTCTTCAATCATTATGATAAGTTGAAAATGAGTGCTGGTATCCCTATTCAATAAAATAGATGAGGCTATAAATGCAATGATCAATCTAACAATCATATAAAAGGCTTTTGTAAGCTTAAATTAATAATTTTTCAACTAAATTTGTGACAGGTAAAAAACTTATTATTTAATAAAATGTGTTGGACATAGCAATGGGTCTATCTGGGTCTATCTTTGTTTATTGCTAGTTCGTTTTTTAAGATTTAATTAATAATTTTTCAATTAAATTTGTAATGCTAGTCCTTACCTTAAGATTATGTTTATAATTAAGATATTATTTGTATGTTTATAAATTGAGTATCTATTATGCAACAAATAATAGGGGTAGGAACATATGACTTTCTCATATTGTAAACTCATAATTCATTTTGCATTAGTTGTAAGTCATATGAATTTCCAATACTTTCAAAGTATGTATATGATATTAATATTGTTCAACATTATTAGTACTATGGTTTATTCTATCATGTTTGTAAGATGATATTGATAATCTTATGTAGAATATTGCGATATGGATAAGGAACCAGATATCTAGTTCAACATATGAATAGGCATTAAGCATCTAACATGTTTCTTATAATGTACTAGGATTTGTTTTCTCAATTTTTGTTAATTAAATCTAACTTTAGATATAAAAAAATAAAAAACAAAAGATCTTATATTAGCTTTTATTGTAATATTTATATTATATATATATATATTTTTAATAAAAAAATTAACTCAATCCATTTAATAAAACACGAGTCTCACATTGTAAACAAAGTTGAGAAATTGCAACATTGATTGGCCTTCAGTGGCTACTCTCTCAATCAAACAAAGACAGTGAGTAAAGATTTCATGAAATTAATTTAAAGTTGATTTAAAATCCGATTTCTAATTTCCTAAAGATAATTGTCAACTCATCAAATAATATTAAAAGATTTCAAGAAATTGCCAATAAATAAATTATATAATAATAACAATAGTGTGAATAAAAAAGTCAACAATTTTATGTTTAATTTTTTTTTATATTCTGACCTATCTCAAATCAACATTATATCGTTACACATCTCCCATGACCTTTCAACACAGTAAATGAAAACAAAATGGCACATATCTTGTAATAACTTCTATAAATAGGATTTGTTTTATTACTATTCATGAGTATTCATGAGTATTCTTGGCCCGGATATCAATTTAAAGCGTGGCCTAATCATTACAATTTACGCGAGATATTATCTGTTATGTGAGATATCTCTAAACTCTGATGTCATTATGTACTAATCTCGGAATCCCTATGAAAGATAATGGTAGATTTAATGAGAAAGGAAAAGGAAACCTGCGTAAGGTTTTTAAGCCAACGTTTTGGACTACAAAAATATGAGTCCATTATCAGGGTGATCACTC
The DNA here is from genome assembly GCA_027924585.1 of Larix kaempferi. NCBI lineage: Eukaryota > Viridiplantae > Streptophyta > Pinopsida > Pinales > Pinaceae > Larix > Larix kaempferi. The sequence continues at coordinate 12,382,142 of BSBM01000085.1, read as the reverse complement.
AATCGTATGATTGGGATGAGTCATAATGGTAGATTGTCAAAACTCCACTAGCTACATTATTCACTTTGCTGTAATGTTAGATACTAATGGTATCATGTACTAATCACTTTGCTGAGGTACGTATTGTTCATTGCAGAATGGATCTGGACTAGTCTAATGTTCTTTTTTGCATTATTGCAATAGGTTAACTTATATAGACAAAAAAAACTGTCATCGTCATCGTGTTGGCGTCGAATTGCATGCAAGTTGGGATGGAGTAATATGTGGCAGTGGAATCCAGTTGTTGTGTTGTGATTTATGTATTAGTTTTAAAGCTTTGGTTGGGCATGGCCATCAACTAGAGACAATGAAATATGGGGTCTACTTAGTCAAGTCAAATGTAGAGAATTACAATTTGACTGGTGGAGTGAATTACGGTGGTGCCACCGCTAATGTCATTGATGCCACCATTTTATTGCTTTTGGCAATCATTTATTCCTTGAAAAGCAAAGCAAGTAGTTAATAGATTGGCGCAATGGAGTGGTGTGGATGGTGCCATTAATATTTTGCATTTTTAATAAATTATAAAAGTTACTTGAAATGAATAAGGCTTGAGGAAGTTAGCCATTAATAATCATTAACATTTAATGCATATGATCGAAATATATTATCAGTAAAATGATAAGGTTGCATTGAGATTTGAATGTGAATAGGGTTGAATGCGTGGACTTGTAATCAACTCAAGCAACCACCAAATGGTATTGTTGATCCACTTATCAACTCAACTAATTGCCAAATGGTATTGTCGACTCATTGTACACAATAAGGAAAAGGCCCTGTAGCAGAGGTCATAGCGGATGTTTTTTTGTTAAAGAAATGTAATTGTGAAAGCTATTCTAAATATACTTGTTTATTGTATTATTGTATTCCTCTTTTGGGAGATGTCACTGATGTAATTGATAATGTAGGATTCATTGAAAGAGTCAATGTAAACCCTAGGACTTGTGTCGGCCTAGAAGAATCCAGAAAAAATAATATTTTATTATGTAATTGACAAGTCGGCCCTTTTGGGGAAAAGTCACCTCAACTGAAGAATATAAATAGGAGGGATGTGTTGCTCATTAGAGACACTTACTCATCCACTCAAGTTCGCATAAGAGAGAGAGAGAAGTTCACACAACAGAAGGAGAGACGTTGTTTTGTCTTGGGGTTTTATCTTTTACTTGGTGAATTCTATATTGAGGAAGTTTTGCTAGGGTTTTCTCCCTTGTGGTTTCCTCGAGAGAAATTTTGTGTTCTTTGTGTTTGATGTGCTTGTATTTATTTCAGTGTGTACATTGTTTAATGTTATTATGCTAAACAAGTAAAAACTTAACATGGTATCAGAGCAAGCCTAAAAGAAAACATTGTACTACCTCTACAACTGCAGAAACTAGGGCCTCTTATTCTGGGAGATTTCTCCACAGATCAACTGAAAAAGAGGGTGCATCTAACTCGCCTCATTAAGGCGCATCTTTCTATTGAAGCATAATTCAATTCCGAGAATTTTCATTTCTGGGTCCACCTCTACATCCCGAAGAACTAGGGCATCAATTTTTTGGAAGAGCTGCTCATAGCTTTGGGAGAAAGAATACTTTGATCAACTCGCCTTAAGGAAGCGCATCTTTTCATCAAGTCATTTTTCCAAAATCTTGAAGTTGGAAAATTAGGGTTTCTCTGTCAAACCCTAGGTTAAGGTAGAAACAGTTTTCAAAAAGGACAACTTTACTAGTAAGTACTTTCTCCATTCTATTTCCATTTGAGGTTCTCACATTATCAAAATGACAAACACTACCAAGCTTGACGAGAAGCTTGAAGGAGCTGAGAACTTCAGGGCATGTAAATATAGAGTCATGCTCATTCTTGAAGAACATGGCCTAGAATGATTTATAAAGGAAGAAGTTGCAGAACGAGAAGAAGATGATGCCAAAGCAAAATATAAGAAGAATATGATCAAGGCTAAGAGGATCATAGCTGACTCTATCAAAGATCACTTGATCCCTCAAGTGTCTTCAAAGAAGATCCCAAAAGAAATGTTTGATGCTTTGAACAATCTGTTTGAAGGAAAGAATATTAACAGAAAGATGACCTTGAGAAATCAAATCAAGGGTGTGAAGATTCAGAAGTCCAAGACTATGCATTCATATTTCACTAAAGTATCTTATATCAAAGAACAATTAGAATCCATTGGAGACATGATAGAAGAAGTTGGATTTGTGATGACCGCTCTAAATGGTCTTCCTAGAGATTGGGAAGCTTTCGTTCGTGGCATATGCTCTAGGAAGAGATTAATCACTTTATACAACTATGGGAAGAGTGCGTGCAAGAGGAAGAAAAATAGTAGTAAGAGAATAGAAACTCAATTATAATGAAGATCAAGCTTTGGAAACCCATGCCAAATGAGGAAAGAAAAGAAAGAATGATGTATGTGCTCATGACCACTCTCCCAGAAGACCTCAAAGATTTCAAAGGAACAAGAGGGTCAAGAAAGACTTCTCCTCTTTTGAATGTTTCTCTTGTCACAAGATGGGACACACTGTAAGAAATTGTCCTCTCATATTTGGACAATTCAAGAAGCAGAAGAAACGATTTCATGCTCATGCAACCAAAGATAATGAACATGATGAAGAAATAAAAAATAGGGAAGATGAAGATTCCAGTGAAGAATATGTTCTAACCTCAACCCTCATTGGTTCAGTAACTCATGGAAGTGGCACTTGGCTAGTGGACACTGGAGCCTCCAAACACATGACACGATACAAAGATTCTCTTTCACATCTCATGCATAAAGATTCTCCACACAAAGTAAATCTTGGAGATGATTACCAATATCCTATCAAAGGAATGGGAGAGGCTACTTACAAATTGGACTCTGGAAATTCCATGAACATGAAGGAAGTCCTATATGTTCCAGGTTTGAAAAAGAATCTTCTTTCTATCTCAACATTAGATGAAAAAGGTCTTAGAGTTGCATTTGTAGATGGTGAAGTTCTTATGTGGCCAAAAGGGAAGACAATCAATGATGTTGTTGTTATTGGAGTTGAAGAAGGAGGACTCTATAAAATCAAGGGACATTCAGATTCAACACTAATGGCTAGTTCCATGAGCCCTTGTGAGTTATGGCATAGAAGACTAGCTCATGTACACTACGTTACCAATAGTAAGTAAAGTCGTGACTGGATTACCAGAAATCCAGGTTGATCATGAAGGGGCGTGCATAAGGAAAAAAGTACAAAGAACCCATTTCCAAGGAGTGGTAGCAAAGCAAAAGGCATATTGGACATTGTTCACTCTGACATTTGTGGACCTATGTCAACCACTTATTTAAGTGGATTTTAAGGCTCTTGTATAAAACCTCTCTGAAAAGAATATCAATATATTGAGGCCAGATAATGGAGGAGAATACACTTCAGGTGATTTCAAAGAATTCTGTAAACAAGCAGGGATTAAGAGGGAGCTTACCATCCCCTGTAATCCACAACAAAATGGTGTAGTTGAAAGAAAGAATAGATCTATCATGGAAGCAGTGAAGGCCATGATCCACGATCAAGACCTACCCATGCATATATGGGCTGAAGCATCTAGAACCACAGTCTATGCACATAAAATAATCTCTCACAGTGCTCTTGGAAATAAGAGCCCAGAAGAGATGTTTACCAGTGTGAAGCCTGATTTCAATCTTCTAAAGATATTTGGGCGTCCAGTATTCATTCACATTCCAAAGGAGAAGAGATCAAAATTAGAACCATCCTTGCCTTATGGAAGTTACATCAGATGGATGTAAAGACAACTTTCCTGAATGGAAAAATAGAAGAGGAAGTATATATTGAGCACTAGAAGGATTTGAAACAAATGACAAAAAATCACATGTATGTAAACTAAAGAAAGCACTGTATGGGTTGAAGCAAGCACCCAGAGCATGGTATGGAAGAATTGATGGTTTCCTGATGAGCTTGGGCTTTACCAAGAGTAAAGCAGATTCCAACCTTTATTATAAGGCCATAGATGATGAACCTATGATATTGATATTGTATGTGGATGAATTATTTTTTTCAAGAGAAGACAAGCCCATCAATGAATGTAAGAAGAAGCTTGCTGTAGAATTTGAGATGAAAGACCTTGGGATGATGCACTATTTTCTAGGTCTTGAAGTATGGCAGTTTCCAGATGGGATTTTCCTAAATCAAGGAAAATATACTGTTGAGACACTAAAAATATTTGGGATGTTGGATTGTAAGGCCATGACTACTCCAATGGTGACAAATTTGAAGCTCTTGAATGATGCTTCATCAAAAACAGTAAATGTCACATTATACAGACATATTATTGGCTCATTGATGTATTTGACTAATACTAGACCAGATACATGTTTTGCTGTGAACACATTGAGCTAGTACATGGTAGAGCCTATACATGTACACCTAATTGCATCAAAACATGTGATGAGGTGCCTAAAAGGCACATTGGACTATGGAATCAGATATGCATCGGATAGTGAGTTCAAATTGTATGGATATACATACTCGTATTGGGATGGAAGTGTCGAAGATAGAAAAAGCACTTTAGGATGTTGTTTTAGTTTGGGATCAGGTATGATCTCATGGCTCAGTAGAAAGAATCCCTGTGTTTCTCTCAGTACAGCAAAAGATGAATACATTGCAGCATGTTCAACTTGTAGCGAAGCAATTTGGATTCACAAGATGTTGGCAGGATTGTTTGATGCAGAGATAGATGTGACTAATATTCTCCGTGACAATCAGAGTTGTATCAAGATGTCAGAAAATCCAGTGTTCCATCATATATCGAAGCATATCGAGATCAAGTATCACTATATCCAGGATATGGTGTAGAGGGGATTTGTAAATCTCAAGTATGTTCCCACAGAGGAACAAGTTGCTGATGTGTTGACTAAGCCTCTGTCTTGCATAAAGTTTGAATACTTTCGAGAAAAGCTTGGCGTGGTCCAAAAGGACCTCCCTCGAAAGAGGGAGTGATGATGATGATTGGTCTAACAAGAGCTCCTTCTAAAGAAGGAGTGGGGTCCAAAAGGATCACCCTCAAAAGAGTGAGTAGTTTCCTGGAGCCTTGGTATGGAAACTCAATCTAGGATTGGTACGTTAGAATGACAAGGCTTGGTTGATCCAGAAGGATTGGTATGTCAACATTGGCTAGATCCTAGGGGGATTAGTATGTTTGGATAGGATTGTTTGGTCCCAAAGGATTAGTAAGCCATATAAGGCCTGTTTGATCCCTGGGTAGATTAGGATGTCTGACGAGGCTTGTTTGGTCCCAAAGGATTAGTAAGTCAACATCATCTATCAAAGTTCCCATCACATCGCATAATCTAGATGTTGATGTTGTTATAGCATTCACATGATGATGGTTGATGTTGTTCCAACATTCACATGCTGATGGTTGATGTTGTTCCAGCATTCACACGCTGATGGTTGATGTTGTTGCAATATTTGCTTACTGATCATTGATGTTGTTGTTCTAGTATTTACTTACTGATGATTGATGTTGTTGTTCCAGTATTTACTTACTGATGATTGATGATGTTGTTCCGGTATTTACTTACTAATGATTTATGTTGTCCCAATATTTACTTACCAATGATTGATGTTTTTGTTCTAGTATTCATATACTGATGATGATGTTGATGTTCCAGCAATATTCTTGCTGATAATGATGATGTTGATAATCCAACAATAGTTCCTGTTGACGATGATGATGTTGATGATCCAATAGTTCCTCGTCGATGATGATTTTCCAGCAGTTCCTACTAACGATGATGATGTTGATGTTCCAACAATTTATTACTGACGATAATGATGTTGATGATCCAACAGTTCCTTCCTGATGATGTTGTTCCAGCAGTTCCTGCTGATGATGATGATGTTGATGTTCCAACAATTTCTTGCTAACAATGATGATGTTGATGTTCTAGCAATTCCTTGCTGATGATGATGTTCCAGCAGTTCCATGATGATTATGCTGATCATGTTTCCCCAGACATATGATGATGTTCCAAAAAATTCCTACGACATATAGAGTTTCACTAGTTAGTTGTACAACTGTTGATGTTGATGTCCGTAGAATACCTTCCTAGTTAAGAGGGAGTGTTAAAGAAATGTAATCGCGGAAGATATTCTAAATGTACTTGTCTATTGTATTATTGTATTCCTCCTTTGGGATATGCCATTGATGTAATTGATAATGTAAGAGTGATTGAAAGTGTCAATGTAAAACCTAGGACTTGTGTCAGCCTAGAAGAATCCAAAAAAGAATATTTTATTATGTAATTGGCAAGTCGACCCAGTCAGTTAGGACAAGTTGGCCCTGTTGGGGAAAAGTCACCTCAACTGAAGAATATAAATAGGGGGGATGTGTTGATCATTAGACACACTTACTCATCCACTCAAGTTCACATAAGAGAGAGAGAAGTTCACACAAGAGAAGGAGAGAAGTTGTTTTGTCTTGGGGTTTTATCTTGTACTTGGTGAATTCTATATTGAGGAAGTTTTGTCGGGGTTTTTTCCCTTGTGGTATCCTCGAGAGAAATTTGGTGTTCTTTGTGTTTGATGAGCTTGTATTTCTTTCAATGAGTATATTGTTTAATGTTATTATGCTAAACAAGTAAAAATTTAACATTTTTAATGTTACAAGATTGTAAAAAATTGTCAAAAAACCCTCCGCTACAATCCCCGCCAATGGTAGTGGATGTTTTTATGGAGGTTATAATGAATACAATTTATAACTAAAAAATGCTTGGCGGCTGAAGGTTTTAGTGGAGGTTAGTTTACTGGTGCGCACAACAGAAATTAAGCGCACCAATGTGTTTTCATCTATGACGCACCACTGCTGTACAATTAGAATAGATGCACCGGTGCACTCAACCAGAAAAAAGCACCGAAAAGAATAAATTTGCAATGCCGCATAAGTGCTTGAGTGTATTAAATATGCACCGATACTTCTATACAAAATAAACGCACCGGTGTGATATTTTATATCATACGAACTGTACATTTTTCCATTATATTAAGATTTAATGGTGTCATACATTTATCCGGACGCACCGGTGCATTTCATACACGAATGCACCAGTGCATTTAATAGTAGAACGCACCAATGCTTACAAAATATCAACCTGGCCCAGTGCATTTAAACACATGGAACACACCGCCAAGCTTAAAAACTAAAAACCGGTTGGCATAAGCTGTGATCGTTCTCAGTGCGCATAAGCAATTTACATGCACCGATGCGATTCATATAATGAAACGAAACGGTGCTCAATGTTATAAATGCATCAGTGGTCAATGCTATAAACACACCGGTGCTTAATGTTGTAAACACACCGGTGCGAAAGTTTACTATATACATAGCGGGGTGCAATGGTAGTTTAAACGCATCGTAATATGATTCTTTGAAGAATGGCTACTGATATTTCATTGAAATATATATATTATTTTTTTAATTCCATTCTTCATCTTAAATTGAAATATTTGCTTATAGTAAAATTCATTTCAATTTTAATTATTGAAATTGCTTATTTGGATTAATTTCTTATATCATAGACGCAAGAATCTATTGTAATATTTAATCATCCATACGTTTAATTACCAATTTACCATTTATGACTACTGTTTGGCAGTGAATAATTTATTTTTGCTCAATCTTGAATGAAAATACACATTTTTTTCTTGGAAAAAAAATTACCAATGTACCATTTCACATGTTACATTTGACAATAATATTGAAGAATGTAATAGAATATTTTATTTATTTATTTTATCTATATCAATAAGAGTGCCTTTGTCATACAAAATACGATAACATAGAGACAACAGTAATCAAAATGTCAACATGCATGGAATCATTGTTATAGTTATTGGTAACTCGTCTTTGAATGTAGACACTATGTCCAATACATTATTATACAAAGTGTCTGATTTTCACAAACAATTATTTCAAAATATACAACAACCTACAACAGCTTGCACTAACAACAAAATTAAATACAGAGTATCATTCTTCGCTGTAACTATTATTGGTGTTCGAGCCACTTGCATCAATTTGGTTATTTGGTGGAATGTTTTGTTGATTGGATCGACTGGTTTCCTCTTCTTCAACTTCCATCTGTAAACATAAAAATATAGTATACTGAGTGTATCTACATTACCAATTGGAAGAATGAAAAATAAATAGATAGTATACACTAATGTAAATTGAAAAGCGACATACCAAAGAAATAATCGACTCATGAATGATACACATTCTCTCAAAACCAAATGTCATGCCTTCTATCAACAAGTCTTATGTTGGCTCCACTCCATACTTTGTTTCCTGCAAGTGTTATGCCCTGTCATGAATCATATATTTAATAGAAAAGTTTTTTGTTTGTTTTATTAATTATAAAATGAAATAAGTAAAACAACATAGAGACTTACAAAATCCACAATTAATTTTTGATACGCCAACATATACTCACAACCCTTGCTTAACCCAATGTCAATCAATTCTTCTGAAGGCTCCTCTTTGTATGTTAATACCTGTTTGAAGGCATGCAAGGATTGCTAGTGAAAACAAATTAAAAAAAAAAATACCAATCACAACCACTACAAAATGTTTATTTCTTACAATGAAATAAAAAATACTCACAAACTTTGCTATCAACCCCTTTTTTCATTGTCGTCTTGCCTTATGTGCTGACTAGGTTCCATTTTCTTTTCTTTTATGCAAAAAAAAATTGAAAATTAATATTTAATGTCGATTTAATTAATGAAATGTATAACATAAACCTAAAAACCAATGATTTTATACATTTGAAGCACGTTGCTATTGAGATGGCTCTTCCTGCGATGCAATTATGTCCATTTCCTTGACCATCTCCTTGTACACTTTCTTGGACATCCCTACTGGCACATTTCACATATCACCTCATTCATCCTTTGGGATTCTCATAATATTCCTGAAAATGTAAAATGACATTAAACTATTCTACATATACATGTTTAGGAATATTACCTTTTGAATGATTCTTTTTTGTTGTTGTATGTTTTTTCTATTGCAAGCCTGACAAGTCTCATTGACCATTTATCTGGGAATGCCTCTTGTAGTTTACATATGACATGATTCTTTGAATCATTTGATTGGTTTCTGTATTGTAAGTGAAAAGTATGTATGTATGTTCTTTCCACTAAATCCCTCATAGTATAATAAAATTCTTTTCCCTTTCTATTAACTTCCAGCACCACTCCAGATGAGCTAAGGACCAATTGATCATCATTTGCATCTTCCATTTTTTTTCTTCTTATGATGACATTGACTTTTGTTGCTATCAGCACCTGGGTAACATTCATCATATGTGAATTACGTTATTTGAAACATATTAGTGAATATTCTTAATTAAGTAGATCATTACTCATATTTTAATAAGTAATTCATATTGACTTATTTTTTATTCACCCGATTCATCCATTTGCAACTTTTCCATCAACGTTTTACGCTCTTATGAAGTTAGTTTGGTAAGAATCTTATCAAGCTTCCTCATTTTTTGGCATTGCATGTCACACATTAACCAATACATATTAGTTAACTTTACAAATAATTCAAACAAATTAATTTAAATACAAAAATTAATTAAAAGCACTTGCCTTCTTTGTAATTCTCGATGTGCTCCCATCATGTTGATTAAAGTTGTTGTTCATTGAACTCATAGCATGCATTTTCGATCAATAAAGAACATGTACCATTAAATACATAAGCTATCAATATATTATACAAACAAATTACAGACCTTTAAAATACGAGAAAAAATTAAAAAGAATAAATCTGATTTTGGTATGCTTGTATACATTACATGCCCCAGCGCGTTAGTGAAAAAACCGCACTGGTGGGTTAAATCGAATATGTCGCACCATTAACAGAGAATCGAAATACTAGAATCACCTTGTTTGTTTTTGTAAAATAATTAAAAAATGACGCGTTATAGTAAATACGGTGCGTTATAGTAAATGCGATGCAACGGGAACAGAGAACCGAGACACGAAAAATGACTTGGGTTTTTATAAAATAATTAAAAATGATGCGATGTGGGTAAAAATCAGTGCGTTATTTAGGTGAACGCACTAGTGTGTTCCAGTAATACAAATGCACCGATTTTGACACATTCCTTTTTTAATTGAAAAAAAAAACCAAAACTTGACATGGCCGACATGGTTACGGATTCCACCAAGAAAGTGGACCCATTCCACCTTACACTTTCTCTACATAATCACAAGCTCAGTAAATCCAAAATCCCTAAAAGGTGAAATCGTAATTCTGTATAACAATAGAGGGATTTAAACCCTAATGAATAATTTTGCAGCCACATAAAATGAAAAGAAGCAACGAGAAAATAATGGTTGCAACATTGAATGTAATAATGATTTTTTTTTTCTAAATCTAGTTAAACTCTAAATAATGTTATAAGATCTACAATAATACTTACATGCTTGAAATTTCTATCATGCAGGGTTTGGTTTGATTCACCATACCTAATAAATTTTGACCCACATAACTCCTTCAAGTTACTCCAAACTCCTTCCACGTAAGTCACTCTTCCAGAACTCTCCCTTTAAAATTTCGGCAAAACAGTGAGATAATGTTTAGGTTTTTGGCTTTTAAACACTATTTAGATTTACTTTTCGAACTTAAAATTACCACCATTTTTTTAATTTAGGGAAAAAAGGGTTTGTGTGATTTTTAAAAATTTGATTTTCGGCATTTACGGTGCGACTGGTATTAAGTTGCACAGGTGCGAACATACATAAAATGCATTGTCTTTCAAATAATTTAAAAACCCGTATGATGGTGCGTGTAATATTTGGCCGCACCAGTGAGCTTATATGTATGAAACACACTAGAATGAATTTTTTGTGAAAATACATGTAGAAATATCCACTACCAATTGTAGCGGATGCCTTCCACCGTGGGGGTTTTTGCAAATATACTTTAACAATGCATTTACATTTATTATGCACCGATGCGTTTGGTTTATGTTAGCGCACCAGTGCATTTATTTCTGAATAAACACACTGGTTTATTTTGTAAATTCTATGTTTTTATGTGTCCACTTAAAATTATATATTCATACTAAATGTCCTCTTACTATTTAACCACACCAATTACAATATTTAATAGTATATATATGTTGATTGTTGATTTGGCTCAAATGCAGGAAGACAAGTTTGTAGTATCAAATGACCAATTATTTAGATTCTAGCTCATACCATCTTGTTCAAAGTTTGATGAGTTCTCCCATTCCATCCCCGGTAAGTTTAGGTTTTATTTATTTTTTGACTAGTTATTTGAATTTATGTTACTTATCCATGTGAATATGAATATCAACTTATTCTATATTGCAGGATCACTATTTGGGTTCGAGTTTAGATGCATAAGACATTCCACCAGTTTCAAAACGTGCAAGCTCTTATCAAGAGCGAGATACCGCAAGTAGTTTGTGGATGAAAATAGGCAGCCGCTTTAACCCACCAATTGTAACATACCATCTTCAAGCTGCCATCCTGGTTCATCGATGGCAATTCTTCGCAAGCTGGAACTCTTTTATGACACCCCAATAGTTTGTGGTTGTTCAAAATGTCAAGGGTTGAAGGAGAACCCTCGGGGTGTCACACTCACCCATTACACCAATGATAGATTACCTAATGTCGATGGTCTAATACCCCCTACCGCAGTAAAAAATCCAATAGGTGATATAGAAAATACACACAAGAACACTTCGTTATGCTCATTTTTGAAAAATTTGGAAGCCAAAACAACTATGTCTCATCCTAAATTGATGGACCCATCGGCTTATGTTCAATCATATGAAAGTTCTAGTGATCCAAAGTATGATATGAATGCCACCCAACCCATCTCTACTAGAAGATCCAAAAAGTTGCATGAGTTGAGAGCAAAACTGTCCAAGTACACATCGAGGTCCGTCCAATTGTTGGAGGGTAGTGATAATTTGTCCCTTCCTATGAATTTGCAAAGTAAATATCAAACTTATTACAACCACACTTTATATGGCGCTTAGCCGTCCTCTCTACCTGTGCCTGATGTTGGAACCAAATTCTCCTTTTGTGGTAATCGTTTTATGATTACCAAGTCTAATATAGATGCTGCAAATCTTGGGCTGTTTATCCTTTCACATGTACTTGTTCCTCCCAAACAGTCAGTATCACTTATGCCATTTTGCGGTCCTATCTATTTCCGGTATGATTACTTGAATATTATTAAATACAAGCACATCATTTCCATGTATAGTATGTGCATGAATGGTTATGTTTCTGGAAACTTTAACAAGAAGAACCTATTGTATATAGATGGTCATCCATGCACTCATGGGAACATTGCAAGGTTCATAAATAGTTCTAGGTGCTCTTTATTTTCTCCAAATTGTTCATTTGAGGAACACTACAATGATTAGGAGTTATTTATGAAAAGGAAAGCGTCTAGATTTGTTGTTGTACATGCAATACGTAGTTTGTCTCTTGGTGACACATTGTTAATAAACTACAACTTCCGTAGACCACCAACCACTCATAAGAGATACCTTGCATTGGGATTACCTTTAGAGGTTCCCTTGGGGCATACGACAAAAAAAGATTGATTAATTGTATTTGTTAATTTTCAATGGATTCATATTAATGTATTGCTCAGTTTCAAATTATGTTTTATAAATTGTTAATTTAATTTATAAACTCAATTTGAAAATGTGTTACTCAATTTTAAATTTTCATATTTAATGTGGAATTGATGTTAATTAATCGCTCAATTTGAACATCTGCTTTATAAATTGTTTGCAGCTTAACATTTTCTACTGGAAGTGATTCTCATGCTTTTGTAATAATTCTGTTCTATAATGTGAGATCAAATCAATTGCATTGTGCTTACTAACATCATTGATGTAATGTTCAATATTTTTGAAATGAGGATTTTGATGATGAGCGACCTGCCTACTATTTTCTGTTTCACCCCAGTCCAATGTCAAATCAAGAGAAGCCTTGAAAAAAGAGTGCAAATTGGAGAGGAAGCATACCAAGCATGGTTGAATCAACCACCTATTCAATTTCCACTGCATCCATCCTCACCAATTAGGAATGCCTATAGTGATAGTAGTTCTTCACAGTGTTGGAAATGGAGTTAATGAAGTAGAGGTTGGTATGGATGAGTTATTATGACAAACGAGTGCCATGGATGCAATGTTGTTCCATATATTCCAAGACAATGAGCTAGGGGATGGCGCTCATATTACTGAAGCCTTCTTCAGAAGCCTTAAATAAGCTTCTACCACACCTCTATTTGGATATGGTCGGTCAAAGTCTACATAGTTGGGGACAACAATGTTACTATACAAATTGAAAGCAAAGTATAGCATGTTAGACACATGTTTCTCAGCAATGTTGAGGTAATTGACTATCAACTACATTATATTTTGAGTAATATTGTGACACAATCATCATTGAAATGGTCAATTTTATGAACATTAAATGACATTGTACATTTGTATTTCCCACTAACTATAGGTTATTCAAATATAAGGTACTTCCAAACGATAATGTCTTTCTTGGAAGTTGTGCAGAGGCAAAACAAATGTTGAAAATGTTGGGTGTAGATTAGATATCTTATCATGCATGCCCCAATGATTGTATTCTATATAGAGGCGAATATGCAGACAAAGTGATATGTCCAAAATGTGGGCATGACATATACAAAGAATTGAATAACAAGGATAAAGCACATGGTCCTCCTCCTAAGATATTGAGGCACATGCCTATAATCCTAAGGATTCAAAGGCTATTTTATTGCAAAGAATTAGCTATGTTGTAGGGATGGCATGCATGGACCTGAAGTGAGGAAGGAGTTATGCGAATCCCAACAGATTAAATAGCCATGAATCATCTAGAGGATGCATGGCCCGATAAATTCAAGGATGAAGTACGTAGTCTACGATTGATCATAGCCATTGATGGCATCAACTCATATTCCCAACCAAACAACATCTATAATGTTTGGCTTGTAGTAGTGATCAATAAAAATATCCCCCCATGGTTTTCTATGAAGAATGAACATCTTATGTTGGCTATTATAGTCCCTGGTAAAAAACAAGTGAAGGATATGGATGTTTACTTACAACCATTGATCAATGAATTCAAGGAATTATGGGAAGGGATACAGGTATATGATGCATCGAGACCCATATCATCACAGAGGAGTTTTACACTGTATGGAATATATGCGTACACCACACATGATTATCTGGGGTTAGGAGTTTGTTCATGTAAATATGTTGTTTTATTTGGTTTTATATTCAAAGCAATAAATTTTGACATATTTAATTCGGTGTAACTATCTTCATCCTCAACACTAACGTGCTTTCTTTACTATAACATCATAGGTATTGTAACAAAAGGTTATTATGGATGTAAATTTTGTGACCTTCTATGAAGGATAGGTGGTCCAAAGACCTACGAAAGTCAGTGTATGACTTCTCTAGGGTATTCCTCCCAGAAAACCACTCTTATAGAAGAGAAAAATCTGCTTTCAATGGTAAACGAGAGGGAACCCAAAGGCCTGAAATAATGATACCGGTTGACTGGATTAGGGCATATAACAGAGAGAAGGAGAAGGAATACAAAAATATGTTTGATTCAAATGTGCATACTGTGATCGATGATCCTCATTTATTCGACATCTATGTTGAGAAAATGCCCACAGGGATGAAAAGGAAATAAATATTTTATGAGATCTCATATTGGGAGGATCTTAATATTGACCACTTACTATATCCCATGCATATATTTAAAAATGTTTCATCTTCTTTGTGGCGTCACATATCATCCAAAAAAAGTGACAAGATGAAAGTCAGGAAAGACCTTATTGCTTCAAATACAAAAAATAAGCATTGGTCAAGACAAGAAAATAGAGGAGAGGCTGGCCCCTCTTTTTCATTTAAAAAAGTCGATGTCCCATGGATTTTGAAGAAATATGATCTTAATTTGGAAAAAGAAGTTATATTGGGCGTGAAGGCACCTTGTTTTTATGGGTCTACTCTACGACGCTGCTTCAGTACATCAGATGAAAAATTTCCGGTTTTGAAATCACATGAGCATCTCAACCTTCTAAGGGTACGTATAATGCCCCAAAAATGTTATCACTATTTGTTTATATCTTTTTCCAAAAAAGTTAAAATTCACTTAAATTTTTGTGTTTACTTTGTAGTGTCATTATCTGTTGTTCGTACCATGAATTTCATGATGACCTGCGGTGTGCCATATCTAGACTATCTGCATTTGTATGATGGATCATATCAAAGGATATTTACATTGCTAGCATTCCATGGTGGCGTGAAGAGATAGCTGAGATTGTTTGTATGTTTGAGAAGGAACTGCCGTCGAGTTTCATGGGCTTGCAAATTCATCTTCTAATTCACATAGTCGATGAGGCTGAATTAGTTGGGGTGGTCTCCTGTCGTTGGATGTTCTTTGTAGAGAGGTTCCTGAAAAAAGTGAAGGGATTTGTTCGAAAAAGGGAAAAACCCGAGGGGTCTAAGGCAGAGGGGTGCATAGTATATGAGTCGTTTTATTATGCCAGTGAGTACATCAAGCAAATCGATGACACACCAGGCATGGTGATTTGGGATGATGAACGTGATGAGGACATAAGGGAAGGGGAGGTACTGGAAACGAATGGAAAAAAATGCATTATAAAGAGTAAGTCACTTATCTTTCGATCTTCAATTTTCAACATAGTAACTTATATTAAAGAAAACGTCAAAATCTATATTTGATGCCATACGTACTGAATGTGGTTTTGTTTCCACGAATAAACCAACAAATTCAGAAATTGATGCAATCAATAAATTCAATCTTTACAACGCAGAGGAAACACAGTCGTGGGTTGCATTGTATGAAGAGAAGAGGAGGAAATGGGACATTGACATAAAATAATTCATGTAGTTGCACGATAGAATCATGCCCTTTCCAGATCATTTAAAAGAAAATATGCCAATGATTTGTCCCAAAAATTGGGTTGTAGACCAAGTCCTAGAGAAATATGGTGCATTCGGTCGTGACCCTCCTAAAGAGGAGGATGCACTAAACATTGGGATCGGGTGCAACAACTCGGTAATAAAATATTTATGTACATAATTTCTAACTTTATAATGTAACTTTGAATTATAACATTTACGCTTAATATATTAATGGTTGGGTTAATAGACATATGACATCATCATTCGTTAACTTTTCTTATACGTGCATTCGTTCCCATCTATGTGGGATTATGGAAATCATTTTTGCATCAAGGATGCTGATAATGGGAGTGTTACACAAGACTGTGGAGTGGAAGTCGAGTTCAACCAATCTAGTCGTGCTAGCCACCGAGATTGAAACTTTGTAGGAGGGATGTTGGGTTATGTTAGAAAGATATACAAGATAATTCAAGTGGACTTCTCAACTTTCCAATGTGTTATTTTTAGATTCAGGTGGTGGGACACATTCGACATGAATAATGTAAAGGAAGATCGTGATAGTGGGTTGATATGTATCAACTCTAGAAATATGTGGGATGAAAGTAAGGAGCCTTATGTTTTCCCAAAACACTGCAACCAAGTGTTCTTTCACCCGGATGTGTTGGATAAAGATTGGTTGTTCATATTAAGACATAAACCTAGATCTAAACATGTTTCTAAGAACAACCATGCTATAATTCCAACCAAGGAAAATAATGAGGGTGATGGAAACAGAGAGTGATATGTACATGTTTTATATTGTCATTTATAGATTGAGATATCATTTTGTTACTGTTATTTTTTATTGTCTAATTATATTGTTTATTTTTCATTTTATGACAGTGGAAATGGAAAGTTGATTACTGGATGCGGTGTTTAAACAATTTCATCTAGTTAAGAACCAATTATATGATGTGAAATATGGTTTATGCCTATGAAGTAATTTATGATTGTATAAAATGATTATATGTCATTGTCCAAATTAATCATATT
Source organism: Larix kaempferi (assembly GCA_027924585.1). Taxonomy (NCBI): domain Eukaryota; kingdom Viridiplantae; phylum Streptophyta; class Pinopsida; order Pinales; family Pinaceae; genus Larix; species Larix kaempferi. The sequence continues at coordinate 12,365,074 of BSBM01000085.1, read as the reverse complement.
ATGTTTTCTGTATACATATATATACACCATGAAAAACAACTTACATGATTCAATTTTATTTTTGTGAATGAAAAGGTTAAAATATTTATTAATTCTTGACTTGAAGGTGGTCTGAAATTTCTAAATTGATATTTCAGTGCCTGTATTTTATGATGTTTTTGTTATAAATAATGTTAAGAATTCTAATTGCATTATTAATTTATGACATGTCTGTTAGACTATAATGTTTTTTTTCATTAATTATACGATTCGATTAAATTGAATTTTTGTTATAATGTAATGTTTTTCGATGTTTTTATTGTATTTATAATGTTAACTCCAACATAGAAAATGACACATTTGTAACCTTGATAGAGATTGAAAATTCAACAATTTTTTTAGTAGTGTTGAGCTCTAAAATGACTTAATTTATGGCCTTGATAACAGTGAAATTTACAGAAAATTTAAGGTGCTCTCTAATTTCTCCATCAGTATTTGAATGTTTGTATTTCATGATGTTTTTGTTATAAATAACGCTAAGAATTATAATTGCATTAATTTATGACATTTCTGTTAGTTGTAATGGTTTTTTATTATATGATTTTGTTAAACTGTTTTTTTGTTATAATGTAATGTTTTTCGATTTTTTGATTGTTTTTATAATCTTAACTCGAACATAGAAAATGACACGTTTGCAACCTTTATGGAGAATGAAAATCCAACAATTTTTTAGTAGTGTTGAGCTCTATAATGACTTCATTTATGGCCTTGATAACAATGAAATGTACAACAAATTCTAAGGTGCTCTCTGATATCTCCATCAATATTTGAATGCTTGTATTTCTTCATGATTTTTTTGTTATAAATAATGTTTTTTTTTCAATGGAACACATCATGGGAAACCCTCAGGCACTTCCCCCCATTTTGAGGATGGTACTCAAGGTAAACCACCATCCCTGATTACGGGGTCTATCCTGGTGGGGACATCAAGTGAGGCCTTGCATAGCCACACGGGGATTTGACCTTGGGACCTTCTGCTTGCGATTACAACATTTAATCACTTGAGCTAACCCAATGGGCTAGAATGCAATGTTTTTTAATTATATGATTCGATTAAATTGAATTTTTGTTATAATGAAATGTTTTTGGATTTTTGGATTGTATTTATAATGTTAACTCCAACATAGAAAATGACATGTTTGAAAACTTGGTGGAGATTGTAAATCCAACAACTTTTTTACTAGTGTACTTGACCTATACAATGACTTAATTTATGGCCTTGATAACAATGAAATTTATAACAACAAAATTTAATGTGCTCTGTAACTTCTATAGGATCGATATTTGAATGTTTGTATTTCATGATGTTTTTGTCATAAATAATGCTAAGCAATATAATTGAAAATGTTTACAACTATTTTCTGAATGAGAATAAGAGATAAAAAACGGCTTGAGGATCATCGAATCAACTTAATGATTAATAATAATAATATATCTTGAGAATGCAAGTTGTGGCTTTACATTAGTTGAGAGAAAAGGGTGTTCTTTTAATTAAGTATTTGTTTTTCTTTCTATTAAAGATTTGATATTTGCCATTTTAAATTGAGCTATTGCAACAAATTAAAAATCTTGAATGATACATTGATAGGTCATATTCATGTTCATATAATTTAGATTTTTTTTTTGATGTTCACAAGCATGATACTATGAGAAATTATACAATCATTAACATAAATCATATATCTAGTTGTCACAACTTCATCCATTATCAGTAAAAAAATCATGAACATATTTTATTCAATGATATTTTTGCAATGATATTATATAAAGATAAACATATCATCATTAATATCATTGTCACCATCTAAAAAACATAAAAATAAACACCATCATACCATCATTAACATAAAACTAATAAAATTAAGCATGAACGTATCATCATAAACATTAAGTTGCTGCATATTAATCTAACATATACATATTATAGATTTAAACATCTTCTAGCACACATATGATCTAACAATAACATGTAACAAAACACAAGTTCCAGTTTTTAACATAATGAACATAATCGAAACTGACCTAACATACACAAGTCCATTAACATCAACATATAAATAAGCATCAACATAATCATCGATATCAACATATGTAAAATGGAAAAGACAAACATTTAATGAACATCATCGAAGTTGACCTAACATAACATCATGACCATCAACATATAAATAAACATCAACATAATCATCAACATCAACATCTGCAAAATGGAAAATGACTTATATATATATATATATAAACAATAACATCAAAATGATGAGAAAGGTCAGATATACATGTCTAGTCCAGCCCTGAACCATATCATCATCACTACTATCTGTCGACTCACCAGATGTATCAACACCTGCAGTGGTAGAGCTAGAGGCATGATCCGTACCTCTGCTAGGAAATAATCTATCATATAGATCAGTATGAAATACATGATCTCTAGGAATCTGGATCATCCCACCTGATTTGAGCATCCTCTCCACAGCTGAGGGGACTAGTGGATCGTTCGAAGGAGGGGGAGGTGGAGGAAATGATGAAGGAGGTGATGGATCAATAGAGGTAGGTTCGTCGAACATGTATAAAATATCATATACTAGATCTGTCGAATGAGGAGGAGGTGGAGGAGATGATGAAGGAGGTGATGGATGTCTAGGACATGGTGGAGGAGGGGGTGGATGAGATATAGGAGGTGGAGGAAAAGGAGGAGGTGCAATGGATGTGGAGGCTCCCCCACCAGTCGAAGTGGCTAATGGAGAAGGAGGTGGACTAGGAGGTCGAGGATCTACGCACTCATCAGACGATGAACTACCATGAGGGATGGAATCCAAAAGAATGCAAGCACCAACAATGTGCTACATCAAGCTCCTCATATCAACATGAAGCATCCTCGATAGCTCACCGTGTTGGTCCTACCTCTGAAGCTCTTGACAGGAATAGGCCGAACCCCTCGATCCGCTAATAATATGGCCAACCTATCTGCGATATCATGTCTAAACCTCTGTTCAGGACTTCCTCGAAGGCCAAGTCTGGCTAGATGAGGCACCTATAACTGATCCTGCATCTGTATGTCCTCATTCTCATCAACTTGCAGTGGAGGAGGCCCCACATCCCCATCAAATGTGTCAATATCTGTAAAATATATAGTACACAATAATAATTAGACAATTTCATTAAACAAGAATTTAATATAACAATTTAAAACATATTTTATTTGCATTAGGTATAACAAGAATAAAATGAAAATAGATTAAATTAAACATAATGCTAAATTTACCTCTGTGATCAGGTGGCTCGTCCTGGGTGAAGAAGATGTTGGTACACCCTCTCCAATCCAACCTTGCATATGTATATGCAACCATATCTAATCTAAGGCTAGTCCTCATCGCCCAGTATGTCAAGCACATCGACAATGATCCTCGCAGGAAACTATGGCTGACCCCTCTTGGGCATCATCTCCCCCCACATGCGCATACACACATCTGTCATCAACCTAGGAGGACGCCGATCAAAAGATGACCTAGTCGCCAAAAATATCTAAAAAAATAGACAAAACAACTCTGAACCGAAGGGGGAGTTCACCCTCCCTCCAATACACGCACGACATCGACTAATAGCATATAAAAACTATCATAAAAAAATAACAGACCACCTAATGCATATATGTTCCTGCACTAAATAATCAACATAATATAATAAAGGGAAGCTAATGTACTTCCCATCAGTGGTGTAATGGGCAATAATCGTCACCAAAAAAGAGAGGCACCTCACATCCTCTCTACCAAAAGCAGCAATGGAAAGCTGCCCACCGCTCACCTAAAATTGAGAAGGCTCGAGGATGTTGTCATCTTCATATCTCTGAACATATAACAGCTGAGTTGCTGCTACAACTCCAGCTGGAACCTTAGGGAACTGAGGAAGGTCCTCACCTCTCCTAGAGAGCCCGGTGATAAAGTAAATGTTCTCCTCAATGGTTTGGAACCACTCATCGGGACCAAATCAAAAGGCCTGCCTAAAATGATCCCAGTGTGCGATCAACTGGGTCAACAACGTACAGTTCCCCTTGAGTGATTTCGCCTCCTCATAGAACTTGAGGAGGCCGACAACTCTCAATAGGTGTCTAGTCTGAGGCGTAATGGGACGAGGGTATAAATATCTCTCCCTCTCCCTAGCCTCGCACTCTCTGCATAAGTTGTTAAGATCAACCTTTACCTCGTGCTGCTGCTATGCCTTGTGGCGATCACGTCTCTATTTCACATATAATATAAATCAGTCTCATAAGCATATATATAAAAGAATTGTACAATGTTATATCTACTAAAATCAAATATTAAAAGTTTTTCCAAAAAACGAAAACCGATGCGCCATAAATATTAGAAACGCACTACCATCGATGCGTTTATATACTAAAAGCATTGAGAAGCGGTGTGCTACAATATATATAACGCACCGCTTATATATAAAAAAATTAAAATTGATTCGATGGTGCGCCTAGATGGTATTAGCGCACCGTTACTCAAACACACCGATTTTAAACAACAATACATTATTTTAAATATATTAATGGTGCGCCTATTCCACATCAGCGCACCATGAACCGGTGCCTTGATGTGACATATGAGCACCGGCAATTGTGTGTTCAAGGGTTTATAAGCGGTGCGATTATATACTGGAGGCACCGACAAGTGGTGCACTACAATATATATGCCGCCCCTTGGGTCATATATCAAAAATTATAAATTGAATTTGATGGTGTGCCTAAATATTATTAGCGCAACGTTATGCAAATGCACTGAATTTAAAAATTAAAAATTATTTTAAATATATTATCGGTGTGTCTATGCCACGTCAGCGCACCGTACCACCAGTGACTTGATGTGACATGGGAGCATCGTTAATTGTGTTTTCACAAGTTTATCAAAAGTGTCACTGGTGCGCCTATTTCATGTAATTGCATTGCTGGCGGTGCGATGACGTGACATACGTACACCATATAAATGATTATGGTTTTATTGTGTACCAATACCGGTACACTAGACAATAACAAACACCAGAATTACAGTGCCCTTTATTGTACTAAACGCATCGGTGTCTATGAGAATTTAGTGTTCTAGGAGGTGTATCAACAGTGCGCTTACGCCACGTCATTGCACCGATGTCCGATGTGATGAGTTGCATAAGCACACCATTAAAACACTTATTATTTTTTTATAAATGGTGTGGTTATTGGTGCATGTATTACACTTAAGGGAATCAGAATTCCGATGCTCTTAAATGTGTAACACACTGGTGACCATTTGTGGGTTGTTTTTGTTTTTTTTTTTTTTTTTTTTTTTTTTTTTTTTTTTTTTTTTCGTGCTGAGAGGTGCGTTCATGTCGTTCGGATCACATCGCTAAACGACGCGGCCTGTAAAATTTTACAGGGCACACCGTTTAGCGGCGCGAGCCAAATGTTTCGAATGCATTGCGCAAATTTTTTAATTTTTTTTCAAAAAAAGGAAAATTTAAGGGTGAATTTTAAAAACTAAACCGCTAATTTTTGTTTTGAAGTAACAAACATTTTACATATTGAATGGCATGTCAGGGAGGCATATTGGCGATGTATGGTAAATTTGAATTTTTCCAAAACGGTTTGGAAAAATTCAAACGAACCTAACCACCAATAGAATACATTGATGCATCCACGTGGACCACAGTTGTCAGGGCATCTAGGTGGGTGAAGGGAAGCACCGGTGTAGAGGGACTCACACACACTGAAGTGGGGTAAAAATTATTTTTCGTACGCGGTAATTTTTTTTATTAAACCCTGCATTGGTGCGCTCGACGTTAGGATGCACCGGTGTGACCCAAAGTTGCATGCACCAGAATTAGCCGATGTTAAATTTTTTTTATAGAATTGATCCACATCGCAGTTGGCATTGTTGTCGAATGCCAACATCTACTGCGACCAATCATCGTCGTTGACACAACTCCGGTGGGTTTCGACTTTGACATGGCTTGGACACACTCCGCGACTTCGACACAACTTTCACAAGTTGTCGAACTGCGACATGACTTCGACACGTTCAACGACCTAACAGTTTCGCGACGCCGACATGCTACGTCGACCTGCGACTTTCACAACACCATCTTGCGACATGTGACAGTCGAACTTCGACAAACTGTCTCTCTGTCTTCCAGTCGACTGTAATGGTTGAACTGCTGAATCGTTATAACTTCTTTTGTAACTGAGCGTAACGGGAAGGCACCCAAGCATCTCAACACTCTCTATATAAGCATGTAAACTATTGTAACATACATCTTAATAGTCCGGATCTTTACATCCAGTAATAGAGAAGATCAGTTCGCATTCCTGCATATTTGTCTGTGTGTATTTGTGTTTATCTGTGTAGTGTGATCCTGCTTGCTTATTCCATTTCATATGCTTCCATCATAACATAGCCGACTCATTTAGTCGAACTGTTGTCCCCGTCGGCTTCCTGGCCCCGAGTGGATCATTGGTATCAGAGCAAATTCAGAACTTTGTCAGAGCGCAATCATCTTTGTTCATGCTTAAGTTTTGCGTAGACACTTCCATCAAATTTACCTGACTTATGCTGGTTCACACTCGCTCGCAGACTCAACAATCCATGTAGACACTACCTCCAGAGATGGCAGAAGAAACAGGAGAAAGACATGCAATCAACGAGACACAGCAGCTCATAGAGCAAGCACTGGCTCGACAATGAACTGAGATGTTCGCCTAGTTCAACGATATTCTCATGCGATTTTATTCAACATCAGGAGCATTTTCGACGAGAACCAACTCAGGTAAAATGAACCCCTTCAAAGTGCAAATGAATTTGGACATACTGAATATAGAAGGCAATATTGACGTGGAAGCCATTGACAATTGGGTTCAACAATTGGAGTCCTATTACTCTGTGAATCAACTCTCAGAAGCCGGAAAGATCACCATTGCATCCTTAAAGATGTCAACATCTATGCATTGCTGGTGGGAGAATCTATCCACAAAGATGGAGAAAAGTGAAGACCCCATCGACACATGGGATAAATTCGTCGAACACATCCGAAAGAAGTTTTACCCGCCGAAGTACCTTGAGCAGTAGTATAAGAAGTGGCAGCAACTAAGGCAATGGAAAGACCAGTCCGTGCAAAGCTACACCGACGAGTTTTATCGACTCATGGCTAGAATTGGCGTTCAAGAAGAAGAAAAATTGCTTGTTCTGAAGTAAGTTAGCGGATTATCCCAGTACATTCAGCAGGAGATGGAGCTTCTGACTGTTAATACGCTTGCAGATGCATTCCACTATGCCAGCAAACTTGAAAACAAGCAGAAAGGAAAAATGTGCTTCAAGACAAAGCCAACATTAGGATGACCACCCGACAAGAAGACATGAGCTGACTTTGACAAGTCGAAATATTCTCAGTAGACTCCGCCAAAGCCAGATCACGACAAGAGTCCTTTTCATAAAAAGGAATGTAGCAAGAAACCGACCGAAAAATGGTGTGACTACCATCACTCATCTTGGCATGATACGTCTAAATGAAAAGATCAGAAGACCTTTTTGGAAAAAGTGTCAACATCGGATGCGTTCGACAAGACTGTGGTAGAATCTGACCCAGAAACAATGAACCTTTTGACATCGACAACTCCAGCACCCTCGACCATCGTCGATGAGGAGGAACGACAGCGCCTATTCCATACACAGATATGGGTTTAGAACAATCCATTGCATCTGATTATGAACAGCAGGAGCCAGAAGAACTTTGTTTTTGAAGAACTTGTAAAGAAACTAGGCCTTGTGACCACTCCGCATCCTTAGCCTTATAACATCAGTTGGATGAAGGATGGACAAGAGCTAAGGATCAGCCGACAATGCAAGCTCGCATACTTCACAAAGACTTTTGAAGATGAATTACTCTGCGATGTGGCACCTCTCTCCGTAGCCGATGCCCTATTTGAGAAACCTTACCTATGGGATGGCCATAGAAGTTACCAGTCATGACCGCAGAAGGTGATTATCAAAATACAGAATCAACTGTACAGCATACCAGAATGACGACCTACACCAACGGTTTCCTTGGTATTTGCTGAACAAACAAAGAAGCTCATCAATCATGATTAGAAGTTCGCATTGATTATGATAAAGCCACAACATTGTAGGAAGACTGCAGTAACTAGTCGAGTCAACGATCAGTGTAGCTCCTGACAGAAGCAGCAGATCGACAATATTCTTGATGAGTACCAGAACCTATTTCAAGTTCCCGACAGAGTACCTCTGCATTGTCAGGTAAAACACTCTATTGAACTTGCTCTTGGTTCTTCTTTTCCTAACGCATCTGTATATAGAAGATCCATTCTTGAAAATGAAGAGATCCGTAGACAAATGCAATATTTGATCGAAAAAGGCCATATTCGACCCAACTCCTCCCCTTGTGGAAGTCCAGTCGTCCTTGTTCCGAAGAAAGACGGGACTTGGCGCATGTGCATCGACTACAGGGCACTCAACAAAATATCGGTGAAGAATCGGTACCCTCTCTCGCGGATAGACGAGCTCATCGACTGTCTGAAAGTTGCTAAGTTATTTACTAAGCTTGGTCTCAAGTCGGGATATCATCAGATTCCAATCGAGTCCTCAGATGTATGGAAAACTGCTTTCAATACCAAGGAAGGATTGTTTGAATGGTTAGTCATGCCTTTCGGCTTAACCAACGCACCTGCGACCTTCATGCGATACATGGATAACATTCTTCGACCTTTCATCGGAAAATGGGTCATTGTCTATTTGATGACATATTGATTTTCAGTCGGTCATGGGAAGAACATGTTAGACAACTTCAGCAAGTCCTCGACACTCTCCAGCAACATCGAATCTACTTGAACATGGACAAGTGTTCCTTTGCGGTGAACAACATCAACTATTTGGGGTTTGTAATTGACTCTGTAGGCATTCATGTCGACCCAGACAAAGTTCAAATTCTCAAAGATTGGCCCATTCCTCACAACATTCAAGAACTAAGAATTTTTCTTGGTTTGGCGAATTTCTATCGACGATTCATACTCGGCTTCAGTCACATAGCCTGGCCCTTGAATCAGTTGATGAAAGGAAGTGGGAAAGCTATCTTCAAATGGACACCGACACAACAAGCAGCTTTTGAACAGCTCAAACACAAGCTCTGCACTGCACCAGTACTTGTGTTACCTAATTTGCATAAGTCGTTTGAGATTGAGACGGACACATCGGACTATGCCTTGGGTGCAGTGATCACTCAGTCTGGTCACCCAGTCGCTTTTCATTTCGAAACTTTTAACGACACTGTTAGAATATATTCGACATACGAAAAAGAACCGTACACCATTGTGGAAGATCTCAAGCAATGGAGGAATTACATCCTTGGCAAGGAAACGGTCATCCTCACTGACCACAAGCCTCTTGAGTTTGCTCCGACATACTCAAAACTACAAACAACTCAACAGCTTAAGTGGATTAATTACCTGCAACAATTCCAATTGGTAATTAAGTATCAGAAAGGTAAAGCTAACGCCGCTGCCGATTGTCTAAGCAGACTGCCCATTACTCTCCTTTTCACAGTGATTAGTATGCAGGGATATGACACCACTACTTGGCCTCAGTTGTATCAGGAAGACATTGAATTTTCACTAGTCTACCAATAGCTTTAGATTGACAAGTCATCGACCGCCGAATATTTCCTGAAAGATACCTTGCTATAAAAGCTCGCACAGCTTTGTGTATCGATCGGTGAGGATCGACAACAACTCATTTGGGATGCGCACTACAACAAGACTGTAGGAAACTTTGGAGTAGAAAAGACACTTGCTATTCTGCAGAAGTATTTCTTTTAGCCTACACTTAAAATCGATGTCAACAAGTACATTTGATCATGCGTGGTTTGTGCCATTGCTAAACCGCCTAATCGACGACAGGGATTGTACACACCTTTTCTTGTTCCTAGTCGACCATGGGAATCTATTTCTATGGATTACTTGACAGGATATCCTACTACCAAACATCAGCATGATGCGATCTTAGTAGTAGTCGATAGATTTTCCAAGATGGCCATTCTCATACCACGTAAGAAGACGACGACAATGCAACAGACTGCTCAACTCTTCTTCACACATGTTTGGAAACACTATGGTTTACCAACAACCATCATTTCTGATCGAGATTCCAGATTCGTCAGCATATTTTGGAAGACCCTTTGGAAACAACTTGACACACGACCCTCATTGTCGACAGCTTTCCATCCTCAGACCGACGAACATACGGAAGCTATGAATTGCTTGGTCATACAATTGCTTCGCATGTACAACCACAAGCATCGACGAACATGGGATGACAGTCTTCCATACATACAACACAGCTACAATCGTGCTCAGCACAGCTCTACTCAAAAGAGTCCATTTGAGATATGTTATGTATGTCAACCCTCAGCGCCTATTGACTTGATTAGCTCTTCGACAAAGTCGAACTTCGACACCAACCACAGCTAACGAGAAGTTGACAAAGCATTGAAGTTTCGAGAACATATTTGCGACATCCAAAGAAAAGCATAGGACATGTTGCACAGAGAAAATGTGAAAGCTAAGTCCCGACACGATAAGCATCGTATCCCTCATTCATTCCAAATTGGGGATAAGGTCTGGTTACATCTTATGAAGGAGCGCTTCACTGACCCATTCAAGAAGTTGAAACCTTTGCGATATGGTCCATACAGTATTCTTCAGCAGATTGGCGATAACACTTTCCATCTCGACATTCCTGCATGCCTTGGTCTACATCCAGTCTTCAACGTGGATCTACTTCGACCATACCATGCACCACTGTTGGAACAGAATGAATTGCAGACATCAAAACTGGAGGAAATCCACCCAGATGTTTAGGAGCCTCTTCCTTGCGACACCATCGTGGGACGACAAGTATGCCTTACAAGGACGAACACAATTCCCTTGTTTCAGGTTGCTAAAGCAAGACAAATCCCAGCACAAGGAAAATGGTACTCTGCTACTGAACTAACGGACAAGTTTCCTCACCTTCACGAGCAAACAATGGTGACCATTGTTTCTTAAGGAAAGAGGTCTAATCCACATCGCAGTTGGCATTGTTGTCGAATGCCAACATGATCTACTGCGACTAGTCATCATCGTCGACACAACTCCGAAGGGGTTTTGACTTCGACATGGCTTCGAAACACTCCGCGACTCCGACACAACTTTGGCAAGTTATCGAACTGTGACATGACTTCGACACATTCAACGACCTCACAGTTTCACGACGTCGACATGCAATGTTGACTTGCGACTTGCACACCACCATCTTGCGACATGCAACTGTCGAACTTCGACATACTGTCTCTCTGTCTTCCAGTTGACTGTAACGGTTGAACTGCCGAATCGTTATAACTTCTTTTGTAACTGAACTTAATGGGTAGGCACCCAAGAGTCTCAACACTCTCTATATAAGCATGTAAACTATTGTAACATGCATCTTATCATTCTGGATCTTTACATCTAGTAATAGATAATATCAGTTCGCATTCCTGCATATATGTCTGTGTGTATTTGTGTTTATCTACGTAGTGTAATCCTGCTTGCTTATTCTATTTCATATGCTTCTGTCATAACAGAGCCAACTCATTTAGTCGAAATGTTGTTCCCCTCGGCTTCCTAGCCCCGAGTGGATCAAAAATGCTTTTTGGTGCGTTGTGTTTATCAACACATACCGATGCGTAAAGAGCATTTTGCACACCGGTAATGGTTTTAAAATATTTTGTCGATTATAAATTATATATTTTTTTATATTTTTGATATTTCAAATGGCCATGCGTTACTGTCTTGTGCATGCACCGATGCGTTTAACTAAGGAAGCACCTTTGATATACTTTTGAGTTTTTTTTTAAGAAAATAGATTATAAAATAATTTTCGGTGTGTTAGGGTTTAATGAAACGCATCGGGGCGGTTATCGTTAATGAACGCATCGTGTTTAGTTTTCTTACTTAAATATTTTATTTTTAAATAAAAGAGTAGGCGGTGCGGTTGTTTCTACTAAACGCACCGGTGCAGGTACATGTGATGTAACTCATCGCTATTGTTATTTGGAAATTATTTTGTTTTGATAAATATGTTTTCGGGCAGCGATGCAACAAATTAGGTCACACTGGTGCACTTAGGTTATAGACGCACCAGTGCGATTATGTTGAAAGCGCACCGAAATAAAAAATTCCACTAAAACCTTCGGCTGCTCACCTTCGGTACTAACCTCCACGTGAAATGGATATTTGGGCTCTTTCGTGAGGAGCATATGCTATAACCTCCGCTAAAGATCCTTTTCCTTACAGTGTTAGGAGCACATGCAATGGTGGGAATCAAAATACACATGATCATCATGAAAATATTGAAATTATTACATGGCTCTTGTAGCCTGATCCTGTTCAAGTCTAATCACCTTACTTTTTTGCATAAGCTTTTGTGAAAATGTTTGGCTAGACTGCTCGTAAAAATTGCCTCATGCATACTAGGGTGAAATTGTGCAGTATCTGAAAACAACATGAACAAAAATTATGGAATATTGGATCGCTACCTCAAAACCATGCAAATGTTCCAGTGTTACCTATTGCCAATTTTCAGTGTCTGTTATCTTTTCAAAGTGCAGTTGAGTCATGGGAAGGACATCTACATGTACATGTATGTTATAATGATTATCATGAATTTTCTATTTGAGATTTGCTTAAAATAGAGTTATACAAAGTGCTTAAGTGTTCAAGTTGAATAATTAAAGCATGGAATGAATATTACTGTACTGCATGATTGCAAGTAGAATTCATTGAAAATGCCTCACTGCATGTTAATTACTACATCACTAAAAAGCACCAGGAATCAATCAAAAAAGAATTGTAGGACCAATCTATTTCAACAATTTCTTATCCACCTTCATTAAGATATATTTCCAATGCTTACTTATCTATGTGGGTCGGGGAGGGATACCATTTTTATGCGATGGCATATTAAAAGTAAAGAGTGGGACTTGCTATGTCTCGTTTTGTCTCTCTCACCTACTTGTGTTGTATGTAGGTATCACTCAATTCTGCGTAGGTGGATGGCATTCAAAACAACTAAATGGAAATAAGCTTCAAATATTATTGTAAGTGTCCAATGTAAGGAAACATATACAATGGTATCGCACCCGTCTTTCAGTTTGCTCGGCTATGGCTATGGCTGTGCATATGCATATAAATTTGGGACGTGATCATCCCAACCTGTACACAAGCGAAACACGATTAGGTGTGATGGTTTCTACACGGCCTCCTTGTCATAGTACTGGACTAGGAGGATGATGAAGGAGAATGTAAAGCTTATATGGAGTGTGTGTGGAGAAGGAACAATGTGTAAGCAGAATGAGTGAAGATGAAATGAAGTTAAGTTTGCAGGGGTGTTAGAAAGGTATGCTAATTTTCTAGAGGCTTGTGGCAACCACGAGGATAGCTCACGAGGTAAGCAACTACATGCTTTGAGAAGTTATATAACTATGGTTTGTACACACAGCTGGACCATTTATTTTCTCTGTTTTTTTCCATATCTAAAACAAATTACAAAATTGTTAAGCAATTGGTATCTGTATATGCCATGACTATAAACATAATTTTTTTTTCTAATATCCACAGTAATAGAGGAAGACTTATTATCTCATGCGCATGCATACAGAGGTAACAAAACTATTATTATGCTTGATTTTGAAATTTCTACTTTATGATCACAACCCAGACATTTCAACAACTCAATGTCCGAGGAACCATTTTTTATTTCTAGTACTCCATTATTTAACCATTTTCTTGTTAAATTCTAGTACTATAGTTATAAAATAAAATATTACTATAGTTACATACAAAAATATTTGTTTGGTTAAGTGCAAATCCAATACTATAGTTACAGAATAAAATATTACTAGAGTTACATACAAAAATATTTGTTTGGTTAAGTGCTGAACATAAGGGGAGGGATGGGGGCGAGCACACTCACCGTTCTGGTTGGCCTCCAAATGTTGTTGAATTCAAGAGATGGTGTTGAAGAGGTCCGCAGGTGGGAAAGGGGAAGTTTCCAAGTTGATGGTATCAACTATCTCATTCAATTTTATACTTAAATGTTTGGACACTGTAGGTATATTCAAAGATGTTTGAATGTCATTACACCCAGGTTCTAGAGCTCGGCAGATTAGATCATCCAGACAATAAATTCCAAAGGATATGTATTGACCCTATTGGGTTACGTGGGTATTTTGCAATGATAGAACAATTAATAAACCTCATTGCAAGGGTTCCCTATTATATTTGGAATAAATATGGCAATTAATGCCATTTACAAACAATTAATAGATGGCGTTTCCCTATTATATTTGGAATAAATATGACAATTAATGCCATCTACGAACAATTAACAAATGACGTTTTATATTTTTTTAATATTTTTAATTTTAATTTTAATTTTTGAGACTCACAATTTATTTGCACACCAGGAGTATATTGTCAAATCAATGTTTTTAACCAATCATAAAATATAGTTTTTGAATTTCAAGTATTCCGAAAATAATTTTTATTTTTAAAATAGTAAATTTAATATTTAAATATAAAAAAACATTGTTTTTTGTTTGTTTGAATCTCCCTGACTTGGGGGAGTGGCCTCTGGTCTAAGAAACCATGACCCATGGGAATCTAAGCTGTCAAAATCACTTGGGGATCGGACCCGACCTAGACCGCACCAACCTCAACTTGACTGGGTTTTTGGGTGTCGCCTCCTAACTAAGTCACGCTTAAGGGGGAATTGAATTCGAGTCACCTTGTTGACAAGACCCACACCTTAACCGAGTGAGCTAGCGAAAATTGACAAATATAAAAAAAACATTTGAAAACATTATAAAATATTTTTGTGATTAATGAAAAATCAAACTGATATAGAAATTAGGCAATCGCTATATTCTCTACATGGCAAGGACTATTAAAATGTGTTGCACATAGAAATTGGTCCATCTTTCTTTGTTTTGTTTATTGCTAGTTTTTATTTTATTTTAAAATACAAAAAATGAAAATAAAATTCAAGTATTTAAAAACATTTCAATTTTAAAGGCACCTACAATATCTTAATAAATTCTAAATTAGTTTACCAGAAATCCATATCGCCCGTGTTCTTTCCTTTCTTCCCAAATCCAAAGTGCATATTAAACTTTCTTTGGAGAGTTCTTTATTGGTTTTACATTTTTGTCTGCAAAGTATTTCTATTCTCTTCTTTGAATTATCTTATGTTTATATGTTTTTAGAAAATCTTTCTAAATTTCTTTTAATATAAGTTTAAATTATTTTATTTTAATAGAGTGAATTCTTTCTTTTTAAGGTTAGAGTTTTTCATTTTTCGTATTATTATTTAGAATTTTCCTTTTGTGTAGAAGTATCACCAATCACCCATCATGGTCCTTCCACTTTTTAAACTTTTTTTTTTATTTGCAAATTGTACATATTTTAATTCGTGTCGCCATTCCTAGATATTAAATTAAAAGTCGAACATTATTACCAACATTATTTGAAAGTCGAATGGGCTATTGTTAAGTTTTAAATTCAGTTGGTGAGTGAAACAAAATTTTGCTAATGGTGAAATGTGACTCCTTTTAAAAGTGAATTACTCCATTAATGTATTATTAATATAAAACCTATAGAGTTTTCTTATTACCAAATTACAATGTTGTTTTCTTATAAGCTTGTTTTTCAATTATTCTAAATGAAATGCCTAAAAATAGATGGACCTTAAATGGTAAGAGGATACTTTAAATCAACGGAGGATTTTAACTTAACTTTAAAGCTTGCTTAAAGCAAAATGAGGCACCCATATAATTGAACATAACATAAAGGTTTACTAATTGATTGGCAACATTTTATCCAAAGCAATTCAATTTCTCACGGAATTTGACATTCTAATGAACGTGATTGGAGTAAACCTGAAGCAATTCAATTTGTCCCAGAATTTGACATTCTATTGAATGTGATTGGAGTAAAATGGTTACAAGAAAATTTGGTTGCCTTAGCCTAACTTACGTATATATGGCACGATTCCCAACTAAGATATTAAATGTTGTAGGTATATAGTGGAAGCAAACCATTATCCAAAAAATGCGTGGGTATGCATAGAATGACCTATAAAATCATTGATATACTATTTATAACATATATATTATTGGGACAGGGTTGGCAAGTGTTGGGTGCTTTTTGACCTTGGAGGAATACAAAAGCAACATTATTCGTGGGGATTGGGAGAGTAATTTAATAATCAAGTATAAGCTTTGGCTCTTAGGCAAGGGTTAATTCAAGCTAGTCAGAGAAATATTAGGTTCATAACTATCGCGGGAGACTTGTTGCTAATCACTCGGTATCTCGTCTATAAGAAGGTGGAAAATGATGGACCACTAAGCAAACTAATGTGGAGAAGTTTGCAATTAATCACAATTGAAGATGTTAAAGTTTTTCATGTCCTTAGAAATCTCAACACCCAAGCAAACAATATGGAAAATATGGCTTGCAACCTTGGTCAAGGCACACTCATGCTAGGTGGGGAAGAGGTTAGATTTACTATTATCCCCTAAACTATACATGTTGGTCGAATTCATTATGGGAAACAATTCAATGAACCGGTTACTTAGTGCATCGTAGGAAAACGAGAAATGACCTTTAGGTGGTAGCTCCTAAGCATGTAATTGAAGGTAAGTTATGTGACGAGATATTTAGATTTAAGGCACAATACATGCATTTACTCGAACAGAAGGATGGATCATGGGAACAAACATGAGTTTTTCACCTTTCTTGTGAATTCGACTGCCATGATGAATAGACTTGTATGGGGAAATCCTTCCCAGATTGATAAGGTAATCCAGGATGAGTATAAACATGTTTTCAAGCATGTGTTTTTGGAGGAATATTTTGAAAGGGAAGTTCTGGATTTGGAGGTGTATTTTCTTCAAAGTATGTCCAAAATTCTTATGCTCTCGGGGCAGAATGAAGACTACCAGAGGCGTTCGATTGGCAGTGAGATAATTGGCTCTTCATGGTCCTATTTATCGAAGCCGAGGGAGGGAAATTTTGAGGAAGGATACCTATGCTATCAAGCGTTCATATAATATGATTTCGGGACTAGGCTTGGTAAGAATTCTACCTTGATCTGTGAACTTTATTGTATTGAAGTTATCTATCACCATCTGGAATAGGCTTGTCAAGATTTTGAAGGATTTTGTAAACTCAACCACAGAAATGCTAAGGGTGAGTGTAGTTCTATTGAAAGAGATATACAATCAACTTAGTAAGTCTATATGGTTGGGTCCCGGTTTCTATTTCTAAGTACCACAAGGATTAGGAAAATCAATATTTAAGTAGTGTTTTTCCTTGGAATGCTGAAATAGTTTCTTGTTTTAATTTGCTTGAGTTTACTATTGTCGGTTAGAGATACATTGTCAGTTCTATCATTTTGCTTGGTTTCCCCTTGGATTTGGAAAATGAGAGAAGTAACTTCTTGAGTAGTGAAAACTCAAAGTTTTGCATTTATTATAGCGATTAGAACAAGCTAAGTTCTACTTCATGGTTTACGAAATTTACAGCTAGTGAATTTAAGTTTGGGTGTCAGTGTGTTTGCTTTGACTCCATGGAGAATTCAATTGAGCGAATGGACATTGTGAATGGAAATGAGGAAGGTAGTGACAATGATGTTTGTAAGAATTTGATCCATAAAGTTAATAAGTTGGAGAAGGATAATCATAAGTTGAAGACCATTGTGAGGAGGAATATTTCTATTTCTCAACTTCAATTCAAAAGTTTGGACAAGCAACAAATTCATTTTATTACCAAGTTAGTCATCACAGAAGCATAAATCGAGGTCCTTAAAGCTAATTCCTTAACTTAGAAGGAATAAATCCAAAATCTTAAGAAACAACTTCAGAAGCAGGATAGCAATGCATCATCAGATTTTGGAAATGTTATTGAAATATCTGATAGTGAGACCTCGAGTAGATGTGTATGAACCAATGCAGACTGAAAGTACCAAAGAGTTGGTGGAACCGATCAAGGATGATTAGTACAATCTTCCAATTGAAGGCATGCATAAAGGATTATAATGGTTGGGTTTTAATTTTTTTTTGAATATTTTTGTAATGTTTTACAAGCGCACACTGCTTGGTGGAAAGCTTTGTCCTCTTTATTTTTGTAAAATAGACTGGCAATTTAGAGGTAGGATACCAGTAGCAAGTTGGACAGATAACTCGCTTTTCAATTTTGTACAATTGTATGTACAAAAATCAGAATTAGAAACTTTTTTTGTATCTCCAGGATACGGTTAGGCCGCATCTTCTTTTTTCATATAAATACAAGTATCAATTTTTGTTATAAAAACCATATATTATTGGGTGTGTTTTATGTACTCTGAGAAATTTGTCTTAGACATTGAAATGATAAGTTTTTTTTTTTTTCTTGTAAGTAAACATTTCATATTAAATTTCCTATGAACAATACATAGTGATCAAAATAGCCTGTTAGCAGATAGACTGTGTTGCCTGAAAGTTCTTTCCAAACTACTGCCTCTTAACATCACCCAAGAAAAATAAATGACTCTACTATTATTTCCTGTTATGTTATTGACACTATACCCCTTACAAAATTCAGGTTGCCAGCAAAACTAAATTCTTGTAAAGATTGTCCCCCATACCCAAGTACATCTTGTATGAAATGGTACATAGCCATTTTCAATTTGAGACATTAGCAGATAAAATATAAATATGAAGACTGGATCGAAAACTGATGATAATCACTTACGTGCAATAACCTCCATGCAACATATCAAGGTGGTAGGCAACATTCGCACCAGGCGTGGCTGCAACCCCACCGGTTCTCCTTCTATCATCACCTCTATTCGCAGGACCACCAGATAAATTGCCAGGTTCAACTGAGGGATGGTTGAGCGGAGGGTACAGAGGAATACCCAACTTCATGGTAATTAGGTCGACTTTCTTATGCATTAACCTGCATTCGTTGTGGTGCTCTCTCCAAGCTTGGACCGGTTCGATATCTCCCAGGGCCTTGTTCTCTTGCTTCATCAGGACGTGGGTGAGCAGACCTTTGGTCACCCAGTACGTGGAAACAATATGGTCATAAGCTACCAGGCGCCCTGCAGTGATTCCGGGGTCCTGCACCCACTCCTCCACTTCAGTACAGATGTTCTCCATATTCTGGTTTGTCACCTACTCCCACAACCCCTTCTCCAGACCATCAATTTCTTCTTGAATTTGGTGAGGGATGTGAGTTCGGAAAAATTGGGCTGCATGGTAGGCCTTGGTCTACTCACGGTTTTCTCTCTTGATCTTCTGAGTGCGATCCCTTTGGGTTCCCCTTTTCTTGCTCCTGGGGTTTCTCTGCTTAGGGGCCATTCTTAGGATCGTGTAGCGGGGATGGGGGAGAATGCATGAGTGTAGATACAGGGAGGAGAAAACCAACAAAGAAAAACCGATAAGGCCAAATGCACAACTACAGACACAGGAGGGAAAAAAAATAGGGAAGAAAGGAACACATGTCTAGGCATGTAAGGCCTCCACCGAGGTGTGTCCATTTTTATAGCTCGCCTCTTTCAACTTTCGTTAATTACCATCATCATACCTTCATACCCCTAGTCTGACTTCAGTATTGAAGCATCCGATCCGCCTGAGTGACCATCTTTTCCTATCATCCACTTTAGTGATTGTTCTATGGTCGAGGATAGTTCGGGGACTTGGCCTCATAAAAAACCACTTCAATGTTTAACTGCTCCATATGATCTTGGTTTTCATGATTGTGGTTCACACCGATGTTATGTGTGTGGGTATTATATTGAGAAGTGTCGATAGGACTATCCACGTGGGGGATTTCTGGGCATCATTCCCAACGGAGGTGTCATTATGTCATTGATGCATAGCCTGGGTATCTTGATTATCCAGTTGGGCGCGGGGTGTATCCCAAGCCATACCCACAAAGTTTAATAGGGGTCCTTCCTGCTTTCTGTGCGACGATTTAGCCCCAATGTTTTCCAAGCAGTCTGCCACCTTATTACCCTCTCTTCCGATGTGGTTAAAGATCCACTCATGTGGGTTACAAAGGTGGGCCCACAATTCTTCCACCCTGTGAGACAACCACCAACTGTCTATCACTTCGGTTGGATTTTGTCCAAGTTGTAGTTTTTTGACTATGTTGATGATCACCTTCGAATCCCCTTCGGTTATGAGTGGTTCTCATCTATTCTAGTCAGCTATCTTAAGACCTTGTAGAAGCCCTTCTATTTCGGCCGCATTGTTTGTGTCATGTCCTATGTGGCTGTGGTAAATGAGTATAATTTGTCCGTCCTCATTATGAAAGACTCCCCCATAGCCGGCCATACCAGGATTGCCTTTGGAAGCTCCATCGAAGTTGAGCTTGAAATATCCTACTAGGGTAGGAGACTAGAAATTGGGGCTAGTTTGCATTGGGGTCTTCAAATTATTTCGAGCCCATCCCTGATCAGATTGATGCAGGCCTAACTGTTTCAAGATTCTGAGTTCTTGGTTATCATCTTACTAGTCCTTATCCGTCTAGGGGGTGATCTTAACCGTTTCCTGAATGTGTTTCATGATTTTGTTCCAAATCGCTTGAATTGGGGCTTTGGTGTCTTTGAATATTATCTGGTTTCTTTCCTTCCATGTTTCCCAAATAAAAAATCTGGGGAACATGAGCCAAATATAAGTGACAATACTGTTGTTGAAATCCTTGGGGTCCCATTCTTTAATTGTTTGGTCTGGGTTCCTAGGTTTCCTATTTGATCTTCTGAAAAAGCTTCGCTCCCCAGTCCCATAAGGTGGATGAGAAGTGGTAGGAATATAGGAGATGGTTTAGAGATTCCTCAGCACTATTACATAGGGAGAATTGAGAGGGGCCAACAATTCCTCTTTTCCGGAGGTTCTCGCCAGTAAGGATTCGACGATAAACAACCAACCACACAAAACAAGCCACTTTTGGCCAAGGATTTGACATCCAAATTTTCTTCCATATTACATCTGTTGGCCTTGCTTCATTGTTTGTCCATAAGTTGTAAGCTTCCTTGATGTTTAAATTTCCTTTTGTAGAGTAACCCCATCGTAGTTTATCATGGCCTATTTCAATATTTATTATTCTTTCTTCAAGTTCTTCCTCCATATGGCGACTTCCCTCAGGCGGGTATCTTTGTTTCCACTAGTCCATTTGTTGCCATTCTCTGAAGGTAGCATCCTCCTCGAATAATTCCATAATTGGGACACTTTTGTGAGGTTTAGAGCCTTGCAATATTCCTGGCATTCTTGGGATGGGATGGATGAGGCAATTTTTGGACATTGATGCCATGAGTCCTCCCGCAAATCTGTTGTGGTTTCATCTCTTATTTCCAAAAAAATGTGGTCTTGGATAATGCTCCTGCTCCGCAGGGTCGTTTTCCATATATGAGAACCTTGCTTTTCCTCGTTGAATATTATGAGTTCCTGCTTAGGTCTGTCTGGGGAATATTTAGCATGCCACAACTGAGCCCACGGTTCTGAATTATGGGTGACCCAATTCCACCAAATTTTGGCTCCCAGAACTTCATTGTTTATTCATGGGTCCCTCAGTCCCAGGCCTCCTTTGAGTTTGGGATGGAAAACTTTCTCCTAGCTAACGAAGCCCATTTCTGTTTCTCGGAATCCCCCCCATAAGAAGGTCCTTTGAATGGATATCATCTCTTTTATTACATATTTTGGGGCCCCTAGGACCGAGAAAATATAAATGGGCATGGCTTGAAGGACTGCTTTGAGGAGGGTGAGCCTGCTTGCGAAATTAAGGGGTCGAAGCACCCAATTGCCCAAATTTTTCCTCATTCTATCCAAAACATCCATCCAAGATACTTGTTTGATGACACCTTCAACTAGAGGGGCACTGAGGTATTTCGAATGAAGGGAGCTCCCCTAGAAGCCTAAAATTCATAGAATATTCCTTTGGGATATGTTAGGGGTATTAAAAAGGAAAATTGTGATTTTTCTCTATTGATATCCAAACCAAAAACCTTGGAGAAGATATTGAGGCACATCTTGATGGTTCTGGCTTCTTGGATCGACGCATGTCCCATGAGCATCGTGTCATCCACAAATTTCTGGTGAGTCTGTTTGTCCACATGTGGATGAATGATGATCCCTCTTAGTTCCCCATTGTTCACCATAGTTTTGATTAGTTTGTTGAGACCCTCTGCCATCAAGATACAGAGGAAAGGTGAAAGATGGTCCCCTTGGTGCATGCCTCTGGATGGCCTGAAGGTCCTGGTTGGGGATCCATTAAGAAGAATGGAGAAGAAAGTTGAGGAGGTCATACTCATTACCCAATCAATTCAGTACCTGTCAAAACCATAAGTTGTAAGCATTTCCCTCATATACTGCCAACTTAGCTTGTCATAAGATTTTGAAATATCCAATTTTAAAAGCATCCTTGGGGTTTTGGTAATTCTGAGGGAGTGTATGACTTCATGAACAAGAATCACCCCATATAGGATCTTTCTCCCCTCCACGAAACTAGATTGCTTCGGGGAAATCAAGTAGGGGAGAATGGGTTTCAGTCTGTTGGCCATAAATTTGGTAATAATTTTATAAATTACCTTACACAGAGTAATGGGTCGGAATTTACCTGGTGTGTCTTCTCCCTCAGCCTTGGGTATAAGGGTAAGAAAAGTGGTGTTGAAGGCTCGTAACACCCCTTTGTTTCGATGAGAGTATTCAACTATGTGCCACTTGTCTTACTTGATCATGTCCCAGAAGTGGTGGAAAAAATTGGTCATGAATCCATCAGGTCCTGGGGCCTTTCCTTCTGCCATTTGCTGGAGGGATTCCTCTACTTTTGCAAGAGTAACTGGTTTCTTTAGGAGATCATTTTGTTCGAAATTCACAGTGTGGAGAATGAATTAGGTGATCCTGGAAATATGATTAGAGCGGTTGGCTTGATCTCCCCTCATGATGTTCCCAAAGTATTGCATTAGTTCAAATTCCATTTCTTCTCTAGTTTCCACATATTGTCCAGATTCATTCTTTACTCTATTTATCATTGACTTTTTCGGTTCTGGATAACTGAGCGATGGAAGAATTTGGTATTTCTTTCCCCTTCTTGAAGCCATTGATTTATGGATTTCTTTTTCCAGAAGATCTCCTCATGTCTCTCTCGGGATTAGAGTTGTTCCAAGAGGACTTGTTCTTGTTTCTTTAGGTCTTCACTATATCCATTATTCATACCCTCCCTTTGGATGACTTCCATTTGTTCACTTAGGCGCTTTTTGTCTTGAAATATGTTCCCAAATTCTTCTATGTTCCACGTGCGTATCTTGGATTTTAAAGCTTTCATCTTTTGTTGGAATTGGCACATTCTTGTCCCACCTGGGGGGATGAGATCCTCCCACCATTGTTGGACCAATGATTTGAAGTCCTTGTGTTCCATCCAAAATTGTTCGAATCATAATGGTTTTCATCCACTTGGTCCTGTCCTATGCCAAAAGAGGCTAATTGGCCAATGATTAGAACCCGCATACGATAGAACAAAGGTAGTCAAATCACCTCCTGTGGTTGCAAGTTATTCTGAAATTAAGAATTTGTCCAGTATGCAGGCCACATGATGATCTCCCCCCCATTTTTTATTCCATGTGAACCAACCATTCCCAGTTTCCAGATCAACAAGCTTACTGGTTTCGATGAAGTCTTTGAAAGCTTCATTGGTTGGTCCAAGTACTCGTCTTCCCCCTTTCTTTTCTTCTAGGGACGTGATCATATTAAAATATCCTCTGATGATCTAGTTCCTATCCCAAATCTAGTTTGTAGATCAGGAGAGGGATTCCAAGAAGGCCATTTTTTGAAGGTTGATACTTGGGCCATAGACATTTGATATCACACCCTTTATCCTGGCATCAAGGAGTTCAAAGTCTACAAAAAGTGCAAACCGAGTTGCCCATAAATTTGTCAGATCAACCTCGTTTGGCCGCCAAAGGATCACGAATCCTCGTACCGAGCCTTGAGATTCAATCGCCATAGTCTTACTACCTCTCCACACCTTGCTTCCTATTTCCCACATCTTCTCCATTCCACACTTTATTTCTTGGAGAAAAACTATAACTAGTTTCTCCATCCTGATCTTATTCTTCAAGATTTTTATTTTGCACGGGTGGTTCACTCCACGAATGTTCCATGTAATGACTTTCATTGACAACCTTTATTCACTTTTGAGAAGGAAACCTTAATGGTGGGGTACTACCCTGACTCAATGGGTTTAGTTCCCACCTCCGCAATCCGCTGTCTGTTTGTCTTTTGTCCTCTTTCTCACCTTCTTCTGGTTGTTTCCTTTTACTCCCTTTTTTAGTTTTTTTGGCTATTCCAAAATGTGGAGTAGCCGTAGCTTTGAGGATGGCCTCTTGTAGTAATTCTAGTTGTCGGCGTGAGACATATCCTTTTCCCTTTTTGTCGTATTCATTTTCTATTACATCCAAGTCTAGCTCCCCTAGGTCCATATCCTTTGCTTCATTGGGCATATCATCTTGCATAGCCTCTGGTAGTTCATCATTTTTTCCTTTGGTAAGATTAGTGTATGCTTGAATTGCTTCTTTTCCTTTCGTCTGTTTCCCTAGATCCTCCAGGTTCTCCCCTATTGAGTTTAGGGTTTCGAATCGGTTTGTGGGAAATGTATTCTTGGCCTTGGATTTTTCGTTTTGCTGTTATTTGCTTGGTCATCTCCCCGGTTTTTTCCGGCTTAATTGGATAAAAACCTCCTCTGTCGTTCTTCCTTCCTTCTCCTGGGATTATTGTGGGATAGTAGGACCTTTATTATTGTGTGAGCAGTCCTGGTTGAGGTGGCCATATTCATGGCACCTACGACACCGGAAAGGGAGGTGTTCGTAGTATAATGGTTGGGTTCAATATTCGTCATACCATGTCAAGTTGATAGCTTCAGGAAGATCTTGCGCGAGGTCCATATAGACATATATACGGGAAAAAGTGGAGTATCATTTCTACAATGTTTTCTCAGAGGATATTACAAATTTGCCCAGAGTATTGCCAATGTATTGTAAGATATCCGGTTCCCAATATTCACAAGGGAGGGAATAAGGTCTAATCCATATAGGGGCTATATTTAGATTCTATTTATCGGGGTTAAATTGTTCCTTCCATGGGCATAGATACAGTCCAACAGAGAAGAAAAAATAAGGGCCTCCTTCCAAAACTCGATCTCGGTCCTCCTGATTGAAAAACACAATTGTGAAGAAACCCTTGGCTCCTAAATGTAGATCGTAGTGACCTTTAGGGTTCCAGGTAGTCTTGATCCATCTTGTTAGATCCTTTTCTTTTGGACATATGCCAATGAACTTCCCTATCAGGGATCTCTCTTTCCATTGATCTACACATTCCGTAAGTTTCTCCGATCTGATCTAAAGAGATGGGATATATTTTGTTCTAGGGAGACATCCTCCTTGGGTTTTCCCCAATCTTGGTTTAGCCCTACTGTTTCCATTATTTCCAAGCTCATTCCCCCAAGGATCATCCGTGGTGTTCGCAGTAGTGGGAGAGGTGGGGTGGTCCTACTAGCGTGAGGAGGAGGGGGAGCCGCCCCCTCCAAAGGTCTCCATTATTATTCAAAACCCTAGAAAATTCCAAACCCTCGCCTCTGTCATTTTTTTGCTCCTTGAAGCTAATTAGTTGCTTGATCACAAAGAAATAAAACAACCAACTTGATCGGTCGATATCTCTCTCCATAGAGAGTGAAATGATAAGTTTCTTATTTGAAGCTGCAAATTTCTTTAAAAAAATTATCTTTCTTAAATTTTTGCCAATTTCTCAAGCAAAAAAACCTTGAGAGGATGATTTGTATGACTGATTTATATCAGACTACTCTCAATGCTCCACTATGCTCAAATCCCAACTCAACCAATGTCTCAAGAAAAATAGCCACAAGGACATGATTCATATGACCAGTCACCACCATAAACTACTTTCTTGTCTTGCTAACACACACAAGAACAATTTTTTTGCTAAATCCTCATCTCTCAACTAAAACTTCATATGACAGTGATGGATAGGAAGTAGCACAAACACAAAGAAGATCTATAGTTTTTCTAATAGAGGGAAAATATAGCAATAAAAAAACACAAAGAAGATCTTACAGAGGAGTATTTAATGATGTACTCAAATGAATTACATGTTAAGCTAGATGTTGTCCATGCAAACATAATCAAATTGAATGCGAAATCTTAGCATAGGAACAAATCCTTCGCTAAATCCTCGACTCTCAATTGAAACTTCATATAATTGTGATGGATAGGGAGTAGCACAAACACAAATAAGATCTACAGTTAACCCATCATAGGGAAAAATAGAAACCAAAAACCACAAAGAATATCTTATGGAATAATATTTAATGATGTACTCAAATGACTTGCATGTCGACCTAGGTGTTCTTCATGCAAGCATAATCAATTTGAATATGACATCTAAGCAGAAGATTGGGTGATTAGTTTTAATTTGATCAAAGAGTTTCAATTGAGCAGACCATCTTCTTCTCAATATTTTTCTCAATAAAACACCTATCAACGTAGCAAATTTTAGGATACCATAAGATAAAGTGTATCTATTTATTAGTTTGAGAGGTCAGTGTAATTGATGTTGTTTTAATTTCATTGGATATTTTCCAGTTATGTGTGGGTAGTTGTTTAGTTCAAATTCCTAGGTGAGGTGCATTAATTTACACCAACACATTTTTTAGGGATCCTATCTACCAATGTGGAGAATCATCCCTTGGGGCTTCCCATGAGGTTTTGCTTGGAAAAAACATGTATCCAACTGTGGTTTCACATACATCCACGTAACATGTCCCACAAAGGAGAGTGCATTAAAATATCTAAGTCAAAGGCTTTCGGGGTATGTGTGGAATCATCCCTTAGGTTTCCTCAAGAGGTTTTCCTTGGAAATAACCCAAAGGATTCCTCAACCATATTCGAATAACCTAATTTAATTGTCTATTCAATAGAGGCCATATTTTTAGTCAAGAAAAGCTTGTCCTCATCCTTCGACAGTTTAATAGCCTCTCAACACAAATTTTAGATATAAAGTCTCAACTCATCAGCCTGTGCACCATCCAAATGTATAATCTATGCATCCTTCCAATTTTGGGCCCATCCAACTAAACCAATTGAAACTACATATTTTGAATCTCGGATCCATGTAGAATTCCAATCAAATATTCAAACAAGAAGAAGGATCCATATGCCCTTAACCGAGGATATTCCCCAATTCACCGCTTGTAACCACTCATGATCTTCCATGCAGTATAAGTGCTTACCATTGGAAAATTCTCTACTACACCTTCCAAACTATAGAGCCTCCTTTCAAGGTTTTTTGTGCCTCTCTAAACCAACCTTCCATGAGCACACCATGTAAATATTTGGATTTCATAACCCACAACCATAAGGCCTCATTGTAAACTAACCTCCAAAAAATATCGCTACAAGGGCCTTGCTAAATATATATATTCTTTAGGCCCCATCCACAAAGGATTTTCAAAGTAGCCAGTTTGGACCACTTTGCCACCAAAATTCCTTTCGTCTATATCTTCCCCATCCAGAGAAAACTAAAACACTTATTCTTGATCCCTGTTAAAATGCCTTTTGGAATTTTTTCAATTGCAATCCTATAAACATGAATACTTTTGAGAATCGATTTGACTAATACAAACTTGCCTCCATGAGAAAACCAATGGATCACTCAAACCGAGATGTGAGACTCTATCTTCTTAATTATTCACAACCAATCTTGATATCTGATATGTGAGACCCTATCTTCTTAATTATTCACAACCAATCTTCATATCTATATTTGTTGGGTTTAAGGTGAAAACCAAGATATTTGATACCTTCCTCCAAATCTTTAACTTGGAAAGAGATATATCTTTGGTGCACTCGCTTCCTCCTTAGCTAAACTATTAACCATTGTAGAAGATTTATTCTCATTTATATCCATTCTAGTATCTTGACAATACAAATTTAGCATATCTCAAATATTTTCGATCTCTTGATCGATACCAAGCCTGAAAGTCAAAATGTCATCTCCAAATAAAAGGTGAGTTAAGGCAATTGAATTTGAAATATTATTCCTTTTTAGCTAGGAATATATATATTTTAGCCTCCTTGATCAATAGACTGATACTTTTAGCTACCAACAAGAACATAAACAATGATAAAGGACAGCCTTGACGTAAGCCTCTAGAAGCTCCAACAAAGTGTGAGGGGACTCGTTGATAAAAAATGCAAAAGTAGCTGACTAAATACATCCCATATTCCAACTAGTAATCTTCAAGCTCATACCCAGCCGAATAAGCAATACTCTAAGATACACCCACCTAAATTTTCCATATGCCTTCGCAAGATCATTGTTTAAAACCATTGCTTTTAATTTGGCTTCCCTAATGGAATGAAGTTCTTCTTGTGCTATTGCAACTGCATCATGCATTTTTCAATTGAACATGAACCCAAATTGCTCCTCCAATACAAGACCTAATGATATTTCTTTCAAATGATCAGCTAACATATTTGAGGTAAGCTTACATATTAGATTGCTCAAGAAGATAGGGTGATAATCATCGAAAGACAAAGCATTTTTTTGCTTTGGAATTAAGGCAATGAAAGTGTCGATCAAAGGTTCCAAAATATTCCAAACCTCTTTGGATTCATTTATAACCCTGAGCAAGTTCTCCTTTAACAGATCATAAAAGGCCAAATCAAATTCAGCCATTAACCCACCTAGCCCATGACTCTTTCATTTCTAGAAAGAATTTAGAGTTCGCTTGATTTTTTCACTTGTAACAATGCTCTCCAAATCAACATTCTACTCATCGGTTACAACCCTAGGAACAAGCCTTGGAACCTGCAAGGTCTACTGTCACCACTTTGTCCTTGAAAGAGGTCACCTTTTCCCATTAGGGAGAGAAACCTCCCAATTGGTATTCGTATGCTTTAAAAAACTATCATAATTTTTAATGAAACTGCTTGTCTCCTACGCTTCCAAGTTATTTCCTCTTTTTTCAATAGTTACATCCTCTTTTATTCCAGGGCTTTAGGAGTTTCAACTTTAATGTCTGACAAAATACCCAAAGAATTGCCATCAAGCAATGCTTTTATCTTTTCCTCCGTAACTTTTATATCGACTTGTGCCTTTTCTCTATAGTTGAAAACCCATTTTTTAAGCTGACTTAAGATTAAGAAGAGAGTTGGAGAACTGATGCATAGATGGAGTATCCTGCGACAGATCAATATGCACCCAATTCTAGGTAACAGAGTTTCTAAAATATTCCTCCAACAACCAAGCGTTATTAAACTTCAGCGGTGAGGGCAGTTTTCTATCGTCCTCTTCCAATCTTAGCAGTATAAAAT
Organism: Larix kaempferi; assembly: GCA_027924585.1. Classification (NCBI taxonomy): domain Eukaryota; kingdom Viridiplantae; phylum Streptophyta; class Pinopsida; order Pinales; family Pinaceae; genus Larix; species Larix kaempferi. The sequence continues at coordinate 12,335,555 of BSBM01000085.1, read as the reverse complement.
TGTTGATATGAGATCCCTCCAGATCCTGCCCATTCTTTTAAACATGTCCACCTGCTGAAACAATTTTTAGCTACCAAAATTTGTCCAAACACTTGGAGATGGCTTCGCTTCTTTTTCGTCTGTTGTTCTAGGTTTGAGTTAATTTGGCTAGTTCCAAATCAACAAGACCACTTTTTTCAAACAATTTTTCGAAGAAATCTCTAAGAGTATCCATCCGAGCATTTTCTCCCTAGATTTCTCTTCTAGACAAATTTAAGTTCAAGTCTCCACCAATAATGAATCCCTTGAGACTTAAAATACTCGCTTCAGCTAGGTCCTCCCAAAATCTATTTCTATCCAAATAGGGCCCATACAAACTAAGTAAATGAAAGGATTTATTGACTTCCTTCTACTCTAACTCTACTAAAATCCCCGAGTTTAAGATTATAGAGAAATGGATACAAAATGAGGACTCCAACAAGTCACCAAACCCCATGAAAGAGATTCAACATCTATAAAACCAAAGGACCAATCCTTTAGAAAGGAGGTAATAAAATCCATTGCTTCCCCCCTTTACACATACTCTCTTGAAGCATAGCCACATTTGGCCTACAAACATATACTAGTATTTTGAGGGATTGCTACTTATGGGTCCTTACCACCCCTCTGACGTTGAACAACAACATGATCATTGGGAAAATTTGGAAAGGATTTTCTTGTTTAAAGGGCCCTTGCGATAGTAGTTTGTCTTCCTTCCTTCCCGAATGTCCTTTCTTTCCTAAGATTGTGCCAAAGAGATGTTAGATTTCCTTTCTACCATATTTGAAACTTCACGATTTAAAGCTATTCCTCCTATAACACCTTCAACGCCTTTTTAACTTTGGACTAACTTATCCCATTTTGACCGAAGGGCGTAAACCAAACACACCAAATTCAATTATTTGTAATCTTTCCCACATTCGAAAAAAAGTGTCCTCTTATCCACCAGTAAATAAGTCAACTGATTTTCTTTATCCTCCCCTACCTCTTTCAAAGGATTGACTGATGAATCTGATACCTTTGTTGATTCAATATTATCATGAAAAAAAATTCATTTCGGCACAAAATTTTCCACCTACAAGAATGGAAGAGTTTAACAAACAACAAGAAGGATTAAGCAATGAATTACCACCTTCATGCAAATATAAGTACTTTTATCCTAAAGAGATTCAGACATTGTTTTGGGCCTCCATAGGTTGAGAGCCTTATTCCGCAAAACCTTCCTTTTCTTCTGGGGGATCCATATTTCGTTAGACCCTTCTTCCGAACTCAAGACTTCCTTGGGATAAAATCCCTCCCTTGAAACTCCTACTTTGATAAAGACGATTGCTCTTATCTCCCCCCTTTATCCATGAAAAATTTAACAACTAACTTGTAATCAAAGGTATTATTTTTGTCCCAAATATTCTTCGGAGATAGCGAACCAAAACCTTCCACATTGCATTGAGCTTTAAGATGATCCACTTCCCGACAGTGAAAACACTAGAGGGGGGTTTTGAAATAATCTAACTTTTGAAGAAAATCCCACTTTCCCCACTCAATTTCACTATTTGATTCTAGACTGTCTCTTAAGTATATTTCTACTAGTATACTCTCTATTCGAAGATCCTACCGTGCTTCCCAACCATCCACAATTTTGATAAAACAACCCAAAGAATTCCTAGTATATTCTAAAAACTCCTCTTCTAGAGAACCCATGACAGTCCTAGGATAATATTTTGCATGAAAATGGGTTCCTTATGGGGATCCCATCATTTGAGAAAAATACTAGAGCCCCCCCAAAACCATTCCTTACCTTTAACAACATCCACATCTGAGACTTTTTGGAAAGTAAAACAGTACTGACTCGATGCCAACTTATAAAAAATCGGCACATAAACCAAGAGTGACTTCCAATTCATATCTAACTACCAGCTCAAAGAACTCGCTTTGCAAAGGTTACCCATGGATAGTGCATGCCACACTTGATAATCATAGTAAGGTGTTGGATCAACATAATTGAAGCTTTATTTTTAAAAAAGATAAATGAGTGCCTAGATTAGTCTTAACATAGTCAATATTGGGACGATGGAGACATTTAATGTAATGGAATATCCTCTATTCTCTTTAGACAACAACATTGTTTAAATCCTTGGTAGTAAGAATGAGTATCATCAAGGCTCAAATAGTTACTTAGTTAAGGAAACCCAATTCCAACCCAAAATGGTGGAATAGTTGCTAACACAATGTCCATTATCTAGATATTACATGTGGATCTAATTTTATGGTAAGAACATGTGACTAAAGTTACATATTTTATCTCACCCATTGTAGATTGTAGCTTATAATTAAAAGTGTGGACATTCCTAGGAGCTTCATTAAAACACAACAATCCGAGTTGCTCTGTGGAAACCCTAGGCATGACATCAAGGATTGAACGCTCATTTACAAGGTTACAATGTGATATCTTGTCAAATATTTTCATATATACATAGAAGGGAGGGTTAATCTATGGAGGCTTGTGATAGCTAGCAACAACTACTTCAACCTCAAAATATCCCCTTTCATAAAGGGAAACAACATTAGTTTGAGTAGCCCTAATAGGGAGCAACTTCTCAGGTTGCAAGATAATAACTAAATTTTTATTGACATTTCCTTTATGATTGGGAGACTTAAGAGCATTGAGCATGGTCATTTTAACTTTCACATATGACAAATCACTCATGACATTACATGTTGAAAAACGCGATGTTGGAAAAGAAGTCTTGGAGGGATGGACAACATTATTTTGTTGGTTGGTTGTTGGGTAGAATTATTAAAATTTCCAGCCTTAAATGGTTTAGTTGCATTCTTATCTTGGAAAATAGTACCTGTTTTGTTGCTTTTAGGTAAGTTTTATTCACTTTTGGCCTAAAAGTCTTGATTCCTAGTTTTAAAAACAAAAACTTCATTATCAATATCAACCCAATCAAAGGTGGCTATAATAGACCTAGGTTTCTTGTCATGTAGGTGCTTCTTGGAAAATTTTAATAGTTTGCAAGTGTTTATTGTAATACCCCTAGTTTTGACCTGGAATGTATTTATCCAAACTTATGTAAATGATGCAAATATGCTAGTGTGAATTCCTAGTGCGGAGCTCAAGGACAAGGCCCAACTAGTGAATGGATAGGCATGTATGATGTATATATTTTATTTGGACTGTTTGGTTGGCTTTTATGCTGATTTAGAATATATGTAAATATTATGTGCATAAATAATTAAATGGTCAAACATGGTTGTGTAAAGAGCACCAAAGGGGATATGATTCCACCAGAGGGGAAGAGGAATGGGGGTCCATGGGTGACTAAATCCTTGCTTCCAAGTGTCAACCTTAGAAATCACACCTAAATTCTGTCATGTGCCTTGAATAAGCCAATTACCTCCTTTTTTGACCATTTTCCAATCATTAATGCATGTGTGTGGTTGGTGTGAAAAGTCACCTCATGTAGTTATTGAAGCATGGGACTAACTGCACTTTTGTGATAGTTCTGTCATGACATAAGTCATTCTGCAATTGCCATGAGTCCTTTCTTCTACTGTCAGAAGTTATGTCAGTTGTCTTTTCACCATTTTCTCATATCCAAACCCTCATTTATCTCATTTTTTCATGCATATTTCGACTATGCATAGCTCTCCTTTGCTGTCCATGAACTTACCATGCTATTTTGAACCCATAAATTCGAATTTGGAGACCATGCTGCAGATTTGGAAGTGAAAATTGTTGGATATAGGTGAGTAGAGAGGTTGGGAAAGATAGGAACCCTTACCCATGGAGTTATATTGCTCATAGGTGCTTGAGAAGTCACAAATTGAGGCTACAGGTGGTTCTATAGCAACCAATATCAGGTTGGAATTCTTTTATACACACACTGGAAGCACCCAGCAAGATGGATCGCCCAAGAGAACCGTGAATCGGTGAAGGGGATGCCTGAGATAGAAGGGTGTTGTGTGGGGCAGGTATTGTGGAAGCCAAGGCTGTGAGGGTTGAGTGAGACCCATGTAGAGATCTGTATGAGAATTTGGCTAAGCATAGAGAGAAGAATGGGTTGTGGGATTAGAGAGAGAATCCTGTAGGTGTTTCCTTTGATCTGGTGGCCTCATAGCCCAGCTTGGGGGTGGCCTCCTAGCAGAAAGAGTATATGCTGGACAAAGTGCCTATGGTTGGGTGGAAAATCGCTCTTACACAGCCATTTTCTTGGATCTGCGTTGGATAAAGATAAGTATTCTCATGCATTTGAATATGAAATGTTTTTATTTCATGCCTGTAATGTTTATGCTTATGTATTTGCATTCTAGATGTGTGTGGATAGATTTTAATTCCGTTGTGCATGTTTATTTAAGTTTCTAGACACATTTTATTTGTTGAAAATCATATTATGGAACTAGGGCGAAATTTGAGAGCCCATATTTGGATAGTGTCCCTCCCGATGGTCAGATTGGGTGAGGGGGGAGTTACATTTATATCATGATTTTACTCATAAAAATTGTACCATAGGATCGAGGAGGAGGAGTCTAGGCATAAAGTCTAAGGGGGTTTGAGAAAAGGTTGAAAAGAATATTATGGTGCAATGTTAGTAACAATATTTCTTTCAAAGGAAATCATACTCTTATTCATGTCCCGAGTCAAAATTGTAAACCAATAGACATATCCGTTTCTTTCCAAGATTGTCTAAAAACATCCTTATGCTTGAGGTATGTTCTTAAAATTCCAAATAGGTATATAAGACATAACTTAAAATTGTCACATTCTTCTCTTCTAATTAGTTCTAATAAGTAGGGATAACTTGTTATAATAATGAATCATAGCCTCTTGTTCAATGGTAAAGATCACCTCTAGAATAAGATTATTCAACTTGGTGAACCAAAGAACGAATCATTTGATAGTCTCATTTTCTTTGAAAACCAAGTTGTTATAGTTATTCACCAAGTCAACTGGAATTTGAACTTATCCAAAGGTATTTTGAACTAATAGGACAACTAATCCCAATTACAAAATACATTAGGAGGTAAAAAAAACTCAACATAGACTTTCCCTTCCATGGATTCACAAAAACTTGCATGCATAAATCCATTTAAAATCAATTTTAGTAAAATATCTTTCTCCACTCAAGCAATCCATGAGGTCATCCATTCTTGGTAGGGGAAACCTGTACTTAATGGTGATCTTGTTAATGGATCTAAAATAATTACACATTCTCCATTCTCCTCCTTTCTTAGGTGCAAGTACAACAAGTACTGCACATGGGTTCAAACTCTCCCTAATCAACCCTCTTTCCAACAACTCATGCACTTTCCTATTTAACTCTTCATTTTCAGCTAGTGTCATTCTATGTGGTGCCTTGTTTGGAAAACTAGATCTGGGGATGAGGTCAATTTGATGAGAAATACTTCTCACAGGTGGCAATCCTTTTGGCATCTCTTCTGAAATAATATCCTTAAATTCAGATAAAATTCCTTCCACTTCTATTGGAATATCAACCCTCTTCTCATCTAGGGTCAAACCTTTAGGTATAATAGCAAATCAACAATTTGTTCTTCTTTCTTCCTTCAAAAATGTTTTTGCTAAGCATAGCATTATCCTCCTATCAGAATAATGGTTTTTAATATTGTTTTCTCCATTTTCTTCTTTCAAAGGTATCATCAAATTTTGTCTTCCATTCTTTTCAACCAGAAAAGTATTTTTAACCCCATCATACACAACTTTTTTTATCATATTTCCATGGTCTTCCTAGCAATAGATGTCAAGCATCCATATGTACTACATCACATAACATATTATCATGATAGTTTACAACCTTAAAATTAATTAAACACTTTTGGGAAAAAATGACATGGTGCACCTTTTGCAACCACGAGACTCTATAATCCTGAGGGTGTGATATGCAATTCAATTTTAATTTCTCTATAACTTCTGTTAACACTATATTTTCAGTACTCCCTCCATCTACAATCAAAGAACAATACTTACCTCCAATTTTCACCCGGTCTTGAACATGGCCTTCCTTTGGTCTGGTTCTTTTATCATGGATTGATTTCTCGCTTTAATAGGATTCTTCTGAACATCAATCTCTCTCCAAATTTCGTCTTAGCTACGTCCATATTATCCCCAACTACAGATCCAATTGTGCTTTCAGCTCCTTGAGCAACATGGGTTCTATTCTCAACATTTTCATTTGTGAAAGAGGTATTAGCTTGTGGAAAGGAATGCGAGCTAGGGTTTTCAGAGATATATGAAGATGGAAGGACTGACGATGACCATGGATGCAACTGTGGGGGGAGGCAATACACCCCCTTGGAAACCCTCATGATGTTTTTCGGGTTGGAGGGATCCTGATCCCGCTCGAAGGAATGGGTGGTGTGGGAAAAGGCTCACAAGTGTCGGGGTCTGCAGACCCTACTGTGGGAAGGAATATTGGACAATGCATTCCTAAAGCAGCTTCTATTCCATCAATGAAGATCAAATCCAACAAGTTAAGGGAACGAATCCAGTATATGCAGGATCACGCGCTCATTAGCAAGTTTGTGGGGATGCTACCCTCGAAAAAAGCACTAATTTGGTGGATTAAATTCCACATGGAAACCAAAAGGACATTATGACCTTCAGCTGAGGTCCAAGGGTTTCTTTACAATCTCTTTCCTTAGCCTAGAAGACAGAAACCGAGTTTTAGATGGGGGCCCTTATTTTTTCTACTCAGCGGGCCTCATCTTGAGACCTTGGAAAGAAAAGTTCTGCCCTGATAAGGAGGATATGCGGGTTTCTCATGTCTGGATCAAGATTTATTCTCTCCCAAGTGAATATTGGGATACTGAAATCTTAGAAGACATTGAGAACAACCTTGGATCCTTTGTCAAAATTTTGGAGAAAACTAAATCTCAATGTTATACGGCTTATGCTTGGATTTGTGTGTACATGGATCTCTCTAAAGAGCTACCTGAAGCAATCAAGATGTCATGGGAGGATGAGGATTGGGTTCAACCCTTCGACTATGAGAAAGTCCCTTTCAGATGTTGGCGATGCCATGAACATGGACACTTATTCAGGGACTGTCCCATGAAAAACCCTAAACCCTCTCCTAGGGTTGAAGAGGAGAGCAAAGATCAAGGGTTTTCTAAGGTTTCGACCTACAAGCCTAGAGAGAGAAGACATGAAATTCTGGATGGATCCAAGAAGATTTTTACCTCCAATCAATTCGAGGCCATTCGTGATCAATCTGAGGACATTGCAGATATCATGACCCAGGAACAGAAAGATACTAGTAACCAAGAGAAGGAGACTGATCCCCCCCCTGCGTCTTGTTCTAAGGAGGTGGAAACCCCAACTGAGGATATGGGAGGTGATACTGGTGAAGACATGGATATTGGAGATCTAGACCTGGAGGGAATAGACTAGCCTGCGAGGATGTTGAGAAAGGGTATGTCCCACAGGAGCAAGTCGTCCTTCTGAAAGAGGCTATCATAAAGCCTCGAGAGTCTAATCTCTTGGGAATTAGTCTAGGATCTCTGAAATACTATAAGAGGAAGCATGAGGAGATCATCAAAAAACCAAGACAAAAATCCAATCGGCAACGAATCGCGACAGCAGGAATGAAGTTGGTTGAATCAAGTCAGTACCCTATGATAAGGGCCGCTTTAGGCTTATAATCTTAGTGCTTGAAATGAAGATTGTTTCTTGGAACATTAGGGGTATTAATGGCCCGCATAAAGTTAAAGTCCTTTGAAAAAAGATTAGGATGACAAATCCATCCATTGTGTTTCTTCAAGAAACAAAATGCTCAACGATTCAACTTGAAGAGATGTAGGAAAATCTGGAAAAATTGTGAGGCAATGGACATTGATGCCAGGGGTATGGCAGGTGGGTTGGGAATTCTTTGGGACCCCTGTAAAGTTAATCTGACAGGATTCCATGGGAATCATTGGTACCTATCTTCTGATTTTGGGGTTATTGGCTTCCAAGTTTCTGGTCTTTTAACTAATGTTTACGGCCCCATACCCCCTTGGAGAAAATTGCCTTTGTTGACTCCCTGGGGCGTATCGGGGTGGGACTGGGGAATAGGCATTGGATTCTTGGAGGGGACTTCAACCTTATCACCTCCCTAGAGGAAAAGAAGGAAGGAAGACAACGCCTCGAGGTTGAATTTGGTCGTTTTAGGGACACCATTGAAGCCCTCAAACTTGTTGATATCATACAGGAGAAGGTGGATTTACTTGGAATAATAAACGAAAAGGGGACTGCCACATTGCCTCTCGTCTGGATCAGTTCCTGGTTTCTGAGTCATTTATGGAATTAGGGAGTGAAATTGCTTCCTCTATTCTCCCAGCGTCAGGGTCGGATCACTGGCTAGTTGAAATTTGGTGGAGTAGATTGGGATCTCAATTTAAAAAACCTTTCCGTTTTGAACAGTTCTGGTTAGGACATCCTGACTTCAAGGGGAAGGTAACGCAATGGTGGGATGAGCTCAGCTCAGATGAGGGCCGGAGTATGTACAAGTTTCAACAGAAATTGAAGGCGCTCAAGGAGAAAATAAAGAAGTGGAACAAGAAAGAGTTTGGAAATATTATTGAAGACAAAAAGACCATGGAATCTAGACTAGAGGAAATCCAGAGAAGAGGCATGGACTTAGGATATACCTTGGAATTGCAAAGTGAGGAAACCAATATTTACAACAAATTGCTTTAAAGGGAGCATCAGGAGGAAATCCTCTGGCACCAAAAGGCTAGAGTTAATTGGCTCCAAGATGGGGAGAGGAACACTAAATTCTTTCACCGCTCAGTCATCCAAAATAGAATGTAGAACATGATCCTAAAATTAAAGAACAAGGAAGGAGAAAGGATAGAAACTCGAGAGGAGATAGCGGGTGAGCTCATAAATTTCTTTCAAGACATAATGACTGAATCTGCTCTGGATAAAAGGATATATATTGAGATGATTACCCAGAATATTCCTGCTCTGGTTACTCAAGAGAAAAATGATATCCTTATGAGGCCAATATCTATGACTGAAGTTGAAGAAGCAGTGCAAAAAATGGCGGATGGGAAATCCCTTGGTCTTGATGGTTTCACCATTAATTTCTTTCACTTTTTCTGGGATCTCATCAAGGTGGAAGTTTGTCAAATTGTGGAATCTTCCAGGTGTTCTAGGAAAATCCTCCCTGCGTTCAACACTACCTTCCTTGCCCTCATTCCTAAGTGTGAAGGGGTGGACTCCCCTGACAAGTTTCACCTTATAGCTCTTTGTAATGTGATTTATAAGATTGTAACAAAAGTGATTTCCAACCGCCTAAAACCCATCGTCCCCTCTCTTATTTCCCCTGAGCAGTCAAGGTTTGTTGAAGGCCAACAAATCATGGATGGTATTATCTTGGTCCATGAGGTGCTTCACTCCCTCGAAAGAGACAAAATTCTGGGAATGATGTTGAAACTCGATATTGCTAAAGCTTATGAATATTTGAATTGGCCTTTTATGAAGGCCATGCTGCAAGCGTTTGGTTTTTCAGCTGATTGGATTAGATGGATCATGAATTTAATCTCATCCACCTTCTCTTCCATTCTTCTTAATGGGGTTCCTATAGGCTTACTCAAACCTTCCAGGGGGATCTGCTAGGGGGACCCTCTTTCTCCTTTCCTCTTCATTATCATGGTTGAAGGTTTAGGAATATCTATTAAGGCTATGGAAGGCAATCATGATCTACAGGGTCTCATCATTCATCCTAGAGAGGATTGTCAGACTCATCAATAGTTTGTGAATGACACTATGTTAATGGGGAACCCCTCTGTCCAGGAAGCCAGGAAAATTCATCTCTGCCTCACTAACTTTGGTATTGCTTCTGGTCTTGAGGTAAATCATAAAAAATCTCAGGTCTTTTTTTTCAACACTCCTAATATCATAAGAAGAAATATTTGTCGTATTTTAGGCTTCCAAGAGAGCTCCCTTCTGTCCAAATATTTGGGTGCCCCCTTGGTTGATTCGATGGCTCGTCAAGGATCATGGAAGGAAATGATTGACAAAATGAGGAAAAAATGATCTAATTGGACTCTTCGTCCCCTGAATTTTGCTAGCCGCCTGATCCTGGTTAAAGTTGTTCTGCAAGCCATTCCTATCTATATGTTTTCAGCCATGACAACTCCCAAGGATGTTCTGAGGGAAATAAGAAACATTCAACTTAACTTCCTATGGAGCGGACAGGGGGATCACCGAAAATGGGCCCTAGTCAAATGGGAGGATATTTGCTCTCCCAAGGAGCAAGGAGGTCTTAATCTCCGTGACCTTGAACATGTCAATTGTGTCTCTGGGGCTAAAATTTGGTGGCGGTGGGTTTCTCATAACCAGGAATCATGGGATAAAATTTGACATTCTAAATATGTGGTTGGATGGGAAAAAAGTAACCTGATCCTTTTCTCTGAATCTCCTCCTAGCTCTCATATTTGGAAGTCGGCTAATCAAGGAAGGAACCTTGTCCAGGATAACAGCTTCTGGGAAATACAAAATGGTCGACAAGCAAAGGCCTGGGATGATTTTTGCGTGGTTGCATCCCAAAGGTCCTGGACCAAAACTTTGTTGTTATTAGTGCACTCCTAAATGACATAGGGAGCGTCAACATTGCTAGCGATGGGGGGTAATTGTTTCCAAAAATCCATGGGGGCTTCACTAGAAGGAAATATAATATCACGTTCATTCATATTGCGGTATTAAATATTCATGAAAACCTAAAAATTATATTGCTTATATATTAAGGGGAAAAATCTTTTTTTATTTAATGTAACAATACAAAAATATTTGGGGTCTTTTTTATATGGGTAGGCTGAAAAATATCCGCCAAATGGAGATGGCGGGATCACGGTCAGATGAGAAATCGGGTTGAGGCAAGGCTCAAGCTTACCAATACGCATGGAAATCGCATCTTGAGGCATGCTTGAGGCTAGGGGTTTCGTGGTGAATTGGGTTTCTAGTCAATCATAGTCGATAGATAATGGTCATTGACAGCCAATTGTTACCAATAACACTCAGCCAGTTGTTACCAATAGCCTTGGGTGGCTCTAAGCCTCCAGGGCCTGTTATAGGCCCTCGAGAGGCCTTGGGGTCTTGAATACCCAACCACTCGTGCCTATTACAGGATTTGGGAGGTTTAGTCAGCCTCCTAGAGCTTGTTACAGGCCCTAGGGGCTTGGATACCTAGCCCACAATAGGCTTAGTCAATGATTGGGGAACTGCAACATGCAATCTAAATGTTGTACTGTGGCCATTGGATCTAGTGACATACAAGAAGTGATCTCCTATCTCTTCATTAGACCATTAGATGTTGCAAATCATAATGATATGTGGTTGAGTAATTGCATTGTGGGTGAAGTAATGTGCATCCACGATATACATCAAAAAAAGCAAGGTGCATTGTAGAATGCATGTGGGGTCATAAGAGGGGTATCATATCAATATACTAGGTAGAAATATAAAGGGGTATACAAAATGTTAATGGAAAAATTGATACATACAATATCTAGTGAAAATAGGGGTTTTTTTTAAATTGGGAAGGCATATTGGGAGGGGGTTAAAAAAACGATTTTGGAAGGTATTTTCCAATATTTAGTGAAATTAGGGGTATTGTTTCATATGCCACGATCGAACATGCTATGATAGTTGTTTATTGAGTGAATCCCCCCATGGACTGGTTATGGGTGTGTTATCAGAAATGAAGAAGGAATTATGCCGAGCTTCAAAATTGGATATCTTGGGATTGAGTCTAATAACGCTGCTGAGTTGGAAGGCCTTTTGCAGGCTATCCAGTTGGAAAGATCCCAAAATTGGATCCCCCTCATCGTTGAAGGTGACTCTGCGGTAATCGTCAACATGGCTTTTGAATTGCACAATGGCAAGCATAACGCCAAGGTGGCATCTTCTTGGCAATTGGAAGGATGACTAGACAATTTGGTGACGATGTTTAACCCAATTTTGGTCTCTCCTTTTCCCATGTTAAAAGAAATGGGAATAAATTAGTGGACCTGCTTGCTAACCTCGAGAGTGATAATCACATGGACCTATGTGCTCATACGTGGGAGGGCCTGTAGAAGACGGAAGCGCGGGACAGATGTAGGGATACTCTATCCCAAGAAATTATGTGCTATCGTGTTGATCATGCAAGGCGACGTCGGGATGAGGCTCACTGTGCCACGTGCTGACTATTATCCATTATATCTCTTCGCATTCCCTTGAGGGAAGGGAGGAAGAAGGTATTTTCATCTCTTACAAGGGAGGTTTTCTATCCTCTCCACGATCAGGGGATGTACTTTGACCATGATTGTTGAAAGGAGGAGTTATAGTTGGGCGGATGAGAAGGATTGTCATCACCATTTGCAGTACGATTTGCTTTTAATGGATGGTACCTGGTTCATAATTATATGGGGTGGCGAATTTATTATTAAATATAAGTAGGGTGGTAACCATGAATGTATTGGCAAGAGTATTTGCTGCATGCATTATTCAGATGCTCGGGTGCTAATTGAGAAAGGTGATATCAAGAGGGTGGGCATCATGGGTGATCACAATAATTGGGAGAGGCGGAAAGCCACTGCTGGCCGAAGCCATAATCCTATTAGAGAGGATTCCCTGGGGGTGACGGGAGGGATATTTTCTCGTGCTCAATAGAAGGCTCGGTGGGAATCCAGGATCTTTGATATGGATTTGCCTCCGACCATCCAACATGAAATTCAAGGAGGGGATCGAAAATTATGACAACATCTTGACAAGGAGACTCTGTGTGAGGAACGTAGAAAGACTCAAAACTGGGTAATGGACCCGGGGAATACTGTAGGTCGTTTTAGTCTGTATGAACGAACCGTTGCACTTTGAAGAACCTAGTTGGGTATGCTCTCCCGGATAGGATGGAGCTCAAGAATGAGAACGTGCCAATTAACTGTGAGTGGAGTACTCTCAAAGAAACCAGGGATGTGCATAGAAAGCTGGACTTCCTCCTTCAGGCCATGGAGATTCAACCTCCTCCTACGCCAGCGTCTGCTCCGGTCGTTCCTCCTACCAGACGTTTTTCAGATACTCCTTATATTCTGCTTTAGAGAGCTGTCGGGATGTCTCGTGTCTTAGTTTTTGAGGGTCGAGTTGTTGTATTTTTTGTTATATTCCGGCCTGGCTCCGGTGAAGGAGGTTGTAGTGTTGTTCATTTTGCCTCAAATGGTTGTATAGGTGATCTTCTATTGTTATTAGCAAGGATAGTCTTGGAAATATGCCTGCGCGCCTGATCATGCAATAAAGTGTCTTTTGTTTCCTAGGTATTTTTTTGGTAGTTTGTTCTTGCATAATTTCTTGGTGTTTAGTCCTGATCATATGGTTATGTAGTGTAATCGCAGAGATTCAGCCTGCTCTTTCTCGTTTGTAATCTCCTTTTTAATATAATACATAATATTCTTACTTAAAAAAAAAGCATGGGTTCTATTCTCTGGTCTTCTTATAGTGTGCAGAATTTCAGGGCATTCATAGGATTTATGGCCTAGGGTTTTGCATTTGTATCAAATCACTGGGGACCTCCCAGATCCTCTACCTATGAGTTTGGTACTTCCTCTATAACTCCCTCTACCTCTATAAGACTCATTATTTCTTCTAAATTCTTGGGTTGTATCATTTTCACTGATACTTTATTCCACCTTAGTTCCACTGCTCTGTCCCCTTCCTCAGATATTTATGCCCCTGCTTCTAACAGTTGTTTTTCCTCTAGCACTTGAATTCTTCCTGGACATTTTTTCTTCTGCCTTTAAAGCATGCTGGTATGCTTCCCCCACTCATCCTAATTCGTACAATACTCAACTCATCTTGTATAGCATATCTCATCCCATTAATATACCTTGCTACTGCTTCATCTCCTTCATCACCGTGCCAAGATCCGATATACAACCTATAAAAATTTTCCGTGTACTCTTTAATAGTCATTTCTTTTTGCCTAAGATTCTGTAGCTTCCTATATAAATCTAGAGTATAATCAGAAGGCAAAAAATTACCTTTCAATTTAGCTACAATTCTATCCCAATTCCTGATTTTATCTTTTCCTTTCCTCTATCTTTCAAGATGCGCAATATCCCATCATAAAGATGCATGTCCTTTCAACTTCATACAAGCCATCTTCACTCTTTTAGGGTCCTCAATTTTCTCCATGTCAAAGAATTTTTCCATATCTCTAACCCAGTCAATCAGTTCCTATGGGTTCAAGCTTCCTGAATATGTAGGTGTTTCCATTTTGTGTTTTCCCCTCAGATCTATTAGGGCCTTAATAATGATCTCCTATGGGCCTTCAACTACCTTGACTTATTCATGTGGATTCTCAACTTCCACTTATTCGTCACTCAAATCGTGAGCCTCGACTACAACTCCTCTCCTATGAACTGTTTTTATGGCTTCCAACCTTGCCTAGATAACTGTCAATGCCAAAGTCATATCATTTGCAACACAACCATGTCGCCTTCCGCCTCTCCAATTAACATGAATTCCTCCTCTATTTGATATTATGTCCTCTTCGCGGGCTATTTTTCTTACAGTTCTACCCAAAAAATCTCTACTTGAACTGTAAAACCCCCTGGAAAAATTATACTCAGCTCTTCTACTAGCTGTAATTGTTCTCTTTAGCAGGATACAACCTACTATGATACCAAACTTGGTGCAGTCTTGCAAGGTTTAGACGCAATTAAAACACTACAGGCTGCAAATATCAGAATGCACATCTCCAGTTAAACAAAACAACCATGAAATTAAATACAGGAAGCCATTTTTAATTGCTCATATTTCTATTAAAACTCAAAAGTTGTAAATTACATTCACATCTTAAGGAAAATTAGACTTGTTCCCAAAATTACAATGAAAATAAAAGCTTTTGGAACTTCCTTCATGGTCTCAGTCTCAGGCTATGATTACATTCATGAGCCAAAATGTTAAACCCATAAATTTTTTATGTATATTTTCTTCTTTGTTTTATCCGCAGGCCTCTTACTTCCTTCGACCACCAAATATCCTATGCAGTCCTCCTATTTTTTCATTGAATCTCATAGCATAAGCTATCCTCACCAAAAGATCACCATTCATTCACAGTGACCATTAAAGGGAAGGAGATACCCATTTACAAGCACCAATCAGAGGAGAATAAATAAGTCCTTTTGCCTCATAGCGCTCTACGTTCCTGGTCTTCGCCTCTATCTAAACCTACCCCAGGAATGCAAATGCGCTCTTCATTCTTAAGGGCCTATGCAATCCCCCTAAATTTTAGGTTATATGTTTTTATTTGCTTCTCCCTATGTTAGGACTTAGGATTCCTAAATAGATGGATGAGGAGATGTATAATTCCATTTATAAAGACAGATATAACCGAACAAGGATAACGAGATATTTAGATATATAGATAAATATAATAAAAATGGTATACCATCGCATAAAGTGTGGCTAAATAGATGATCTTCTAAACATAGATATAAAAAGGACCAACTAGGGATCAAGAGGTAGTGATTATCCGCTTTGTAAAAGATTGACCTGCTCCCAATGCAGGTAAGTGTTCACCTAAAAGAATATTTATGACACTATAATTATCTAGCTGTCAAACAATGAATGAGCCTCGAACTGTAACCTCGAACTGTAAAATATAAGCCATAGACGGAAGCTCCTGCTTTACTTGCGTGGTAAATTTGTTCCTCTATTCATCAGGAAAGCATATTTCTCTTGGTTATGTTCATGATGATTTCTTTATATATATGGATTTTTGTTGCATAAATGTGGTGATCTATTTTGGCTTTCTCTAGCAAACTTGCTTGTTTTTCATTAAATATTTCACACTCAATTTACAAATATACTATTACAGACACAAACATAGTTCTAAGCACAAGGTACTGGGGCTGTTTATGTTTAGAGCATCAACCAAGATGAAGTTTAATCCAAGGATTCCTGGGCACACCAACATATGCTTACTAAACTCTTACAAAACATACATACATATTATCAGTTCATCTTTAGACTGCGAAGATCATCAATGATATTAACACACTTGAAGATCAGATAGCTTTTGATCCCAACTATTCACTCGAAGTGCGGGGGGAGAGAATACACTACTGACTTCTTAGATATTCTTTACACTTGAGATATCTGCTTTTCGTATGCCAGTTCACACTAAGCGCGGGCACAAAGGATACACATACCTCGAATCAAAGACTTGTAGAGCTCTCAACTCGCAAAAACTGAATATCTAAATGAGAGCCTTGGAGTCTTATTTATACAAAAATTAGTCAGTTACCCAGTGACTCCTGACTGACAACATTCAATCAAAAGTAAATATCTGGGGCAGAGTGTGGGTGTTAACACCCAAAAAGTTCTCACTAGCTCATTTCCCTATTCACATGACCCATTTGTCCACTTTTCCGCCATTTGAGCCTCTGAAACCTTCAAAAGGTCACCAAAAAGACCAAAACCCATCTTTTTCCACTCAAAATATGTATTTTTCCTCAAAAAACACATGGTAATACGTAGGGGGTGCAACCAGAGGTGGATAGGCTGAAGGTGCGTGACCATAACACTGTGGTGGACATGAGGGTCCATGAGTGTGGTGGGGGTGGGCCATGGGAGAATACAAAGTTGTAGCTCTGGAGTGAGATGTGGCCCGCGAAAGATCGGGGTTGGTATTATTGCGCATAATGGAAAAGGGTTGGTTGTGGGATGCAACTTGTCCAATGATGCCGTCGGCGGCATGGGATGCCCCTGACACGTTAGTCTGGGAGGAATCGCCGTGGGGAGCGTTGGGTAAAATGGTATACAAGTAGCCACACTGGCGTAGATCAAATCAAACTGCTGGGATTTTAGAATGGCTTCTTCTTCCGACTGGGGTCGTTCAGAAGCTAGATCCTTGGCTATGAGAGGAAGGAGTGATTTCAGGAACCAATCCAGGAAGATACGGTCGTCGAGCTTGATCTTACAGAGACTACAACGTTTACGCCACTCATGGATATGATCTGTGATATGGGTGGCCATATTTTGTCTACAAGACAGTAGGATTTCTACTCCTGCATCATAGCGTACGGGTAGTTGAAAGAACTATAGGAAAGTTGAGGCGAGGGATGTAAACATGGGATGCATCCCATGTGGCTGCTCAATATACCATTTGGCTGTCAATCTAGTGAAAGTTCTTTGTAAAAGTCGGAGTCGAATAGAATCATCAACTATGGAGTTTGAGGAACACCATAGGTGAAACGACATGATATGGTTTTGGGGGTCTTCCCCAGCCTTCCCTTCAAACTTTGGAATGTTTGATGGGAGCTTTGTGGGAATGGGGGGCCAACTAGGGTCATGTCTAATGGGATCATTTGTTAACTTTGCCAGATCTAG
The DNA here is from genome assembly GCA_027924585.1 of Larix kaempferi. Taxonomy (NCBI): domain Eukaryota; kingdom Viridiplantae; phylum Streptophyta; class Pinopsida; order Pinales; family Pinaceae; genus Larix; species Larix kaempferi. The sequence goes on along the minus strand of BSBM01000085.1, from coordinate 12,318,166 downwards.
TAAGTTAAGACTAGCCATAAATGGCAGACTGGTAGAGGGGTGTGACATGGTTGGTGGGGCATAAGTGCTAGTGGTAGCATTATGAATTGGGCCGCTGCCCCCAAGGGGGAGATTAGTTGTAAAAGGGATGTGCCCTCCACCTAAAGATGTGTGAGAGGGGCCAGCACCTCCAAGTGAAACATGAGTTACAGAAGGGTTTGGAATGGTTCCAGTAATTACTGGTATTTGAGTAGTGGTGGTGATGGTAGGTGTAGGTCCCATGTTGGGAATAGCTAATGTAGGTGTAGGTCCCATATTGGGCATCCCTAAGGGAGGTGTGGTAGTTGTGGCTACTGTGGTGGCCGTTGTGGTGGCGGGGGTGGATGATGTTCCACCAACAACCCTTGTGAAAAAATTGTCATAATGCGAACCAGACATGGGGCTAGTGGGTGTGGTATATGCGGGATTTTCGGATTCGGCCTTAGAGACAGATGTGAAATGAGGTGCGTCAGAATTGGATGACGACGCTCTATGCCGATGACGTGTGGAGTTAAGGGAACCATACCACGGGGGGTATCCCCGTAAACGCCAAGAACGTCTCGAGGAATCAATGGTGGCGATTGTCTATTAAAATTAAGTGGTGGTGGTGAGTGTGAAACTCGAAAAACCCTAATGCAACAGTGTGTGCAGGAGGGTAGCAGAAAAAATAATGGCACTCAGGCCAACAACCAACCTCAAAACACTTACTATAACAACTGTGCTATAGTAAGTGAAGTAATAAAAAAATGAGGTTAGAAAACCAACATGCAAATGGCTCCTAAAAATAGAAAAAATGTGTACTCAATGACCAAAGGGAGGTAATGGAGCATGCAAACACCTAACTAAAAAGTATTATGACTCAACAAGATATATCTTCTACAAGGTGATGAAATCCAAGTCAGACAATATAAATTGTAGAATCAAAGGATAGATATCCCCCTACCGAGAGGGATACTGGGTAGTCAATCCTAGAAAATGGGCCACTAAGATACCTCGTTCATGACACGTCCGGGTGGGTGAATCTGTAGCTCTTGTTCTATCACCGTTGTACTCCCACAGGGTGGTACAACGAGAAAAATGAGTAGATATCCTTCGGTGACTGAATGGATTGTGGTATTCCACTCAGGCCTTCGAAACTGGTCTGGCTACTTCAACCCTACTAAGGGAGAGGCCTTCCCGACGAATTGGTTTTAAATTGTGCCAACAAATAATAAGGGATTTTGGTACCCTAAATGTCAACCACTATGTCTCAACATGTAAGTGAGTGAGGGGTGTTATTTGGATACTTATTCCCTCAGTCCTACCTAACTACAATATTCTTTTTGTGTTCCCCAAATGGGGTTAGAATGTTGGTTGAGTTAAGAGAATTTTAAGGCTCACTTGAAATTATTGTGACAGATTGTGTGCTGGTGTGGTTATATAACAAAACAATTTGCCTCACATGGGAGATTTAATTACAAACTAAAATAATGATTTCAATTTGCAAAAAATGAAAGATGCTTTCAAATGTAAATGCTTTGTTTAAAAAAATATGGATTTTTCAAAATTTTCAAGGTAAAGCAAATAACAGATGAAGAAATAAGTGAATTTCTAAAAACCTTTCTTGGGAAAAATATTGAGCAATTCAAAAATATGATTCTAACTTTGCAAAGTATGAAACTTACAACCTGAAAAATACTTAACAAATCTTTCTTTCACTTACTTGAAAATTTTCAAAAAGATTAGTGAAGCATATAACAAAATATAAATTTATAATGCTGCAATAATAAAACACTTATGCTGTCAAAAAATTGCAGAAAATAAGGCTGGAAAAAATGGGTTGATTGGGAAAAATCTCGGGAAAAAATAGGCCGGACGAAACAAGAAATATCATGACTGTAAGGCGAAAAGCCGCGATGTGTATCGTGGTGATATTGGCAAAAGCCGCGATGTGAATCGCGGCGACGTGGACAAAATCTGCGATGTGTAGCGCGGAAAAAAGCCGAAAAGCCGCGATGGACCGAGTGGGAAAAGGTCGAATAACCGCGATGGGTCGTGCGGGAAAAATCCGAATAGCCGCGATGGGCCACATATAACCTTATTCTTCAATTCTGCAAAGAAGAACGAGAGATAATTATATGTGCAGATCCGTCAAATCTTATCAACAATAAATGGTCAGGGTGGAATGAAATATTTTTGGATAAGTTTTGTCCACGAAAATATTGGTTTCAATGGAGGGCTAATTTCATCTTCCACCTTCAAGCTGATATGCAGGTTGCAGACCAGAACCACACATGGTTCAAATTTAAATTACGACACCCTGGAGGAAGATATACGCCGCTTGAATATACTGTTTATACAACCCATAAGTTCATCAAAAGAGATCAAGACGACAAGAGAATTGACAACAAAGTTCACACCAGAAGGATTCCTCTTAACTATAGAGTGGAATCAAATTTTCAAGGAAATTTAATGTGTCAACATAACCAAGTTATGTTTGAGTTGGACGTTGAACAATGCTTTGACTACACTCTCTACCCATACATTATTTCAGATGAACCCATGGATTTTGAGGGGGATCCTTTTAATTGTCCATGTGGTGGAGTGGATCTCGGTGATGGACGAGAAATCTGTATTTGTCTACAAGGGTGGGACCCCTATGATTGATTGAAAGGCATGGTGGACTACCTTAATAGGTTCCACATTGTAATAATTTTATTTTATCTTTTCAGATTGTATCTTTCTGCAGGGGTGGGACGCTTATGATTGATTGAAAGGCATGGTGGGCTGCCTTAACAGGTTCCACATTGTAGTAATTTTATTTTATGTTGTCGGACATATGTCCCTTTGTACTAAAAGGCGAGTTGGTCTGAGTCTGTCTTAAAGCCTGTCTAAATTAATTTATTCGGGTCCCCATATGTCTGTTAAACCACTTAAGGGATGAGATAACAGATGTGGTTGTCCCCACACTCCACCCCTAATCTTTAATTTTGACTGAATGTTGTCAGTTAGGAGTCACCAGGAAACCAACTAATTTTTGTATAAATAAGACTCCAAGGCTCTCATTTTGATCCATATCGCAGTTGGCATTGTTGTCGAATGCTAACATCTACTGTGACAAGTCACTGATGTCGACACAACTTTGACAAGTTTCGAATTCGACATGACTTCGACAACTCCGCAACTTCGACAAGTTCAACGACCTCACAGTTTCACGACGTCGACATGCAACGTCGACTTGGGACTTGCGATTGTCGAACTTCGACATACTGTCTTTCTATCTTCCAGTCGACTGTAACGGTTGAACTTTCGAAACCGTTCTAAATTCTCTTATAATTGAACATAACAGGCAGGCACCCAAGTGTCTCAACATTCTATATAAGCATGTAAACTATTGTAATATACATGTCATAATCTTTACATCCAATAATAGAAAACCAGTTCGCATTCCTGCATATTGTCTGTGTGTATTTGTGTTTATTTGCGTAGTGTATTCCTGCTTTGATTATTCTATTTCTTAAGATTCCGCCATAACAGAGCCGACTCATCCAGTCGAAATGTTGTCCCCCTCATGCTTCCTGGACCTGAGTAGATCATTGGTATTAGAGCAGGTCCAGAGCTTCGTCAGAGCGCATCATCTTTGTTCATGCTTAATTTTTGCGTAGACACTTCCATCGAAGTTACCTGACTTATGCCGATTCAAACATGCTCGCAGACTCAACAATCCAAGTAGACACTACCTCCAGAGATGGTAGAAGAAACAGGTGAAAGACATGCAATCGACGAGACACAACAGCTCATAGAGCAAGAGTTGGATCGACAACGAACTGAGATGTTCTCCCAGTTCAATGAAATTCTCACATGATTTGCTTCGACTTCAGGAGGATTTCCAAAGAGAACTAACTCCGACAAAATCAACCCCTTCAAAGTGCAAATGAATTTGGACATACCAAATCTAGAAGGCAATATTGACGCAGAATCTGTCGACAATTGGGTACAACAATTGGAGTCCTATTACTCTGTGAATCAAATCTCGGAAGCCGACAAGATCACCATTGCATCCTTAAAGATGTCAACATCTGTGCACTGCTTGTGGGAGAATCTTTCGACAAAGATGGAGAAAAGCGGAGACCCCATCGACACATGGGATAAATTTGTCGAATACATCCGAAAGGAGTTTTACCTGTCCAAGTACCTTGAGCAGCAGTATAAGAAGTGGCAGAAGGTAAGGCAATGGAAAGACTAGTTCGTACAGATTTACACCGATGAGTTCTATCGATTCATGGCTAGACTTGGCATTCAAGAAGAAGAAAAATTGTTTGTTTTGAAGTACGTCAGCAGATTATCCTAGTACATTCAGCAGGAGATGGAGTTTCTGACTGTCAATATGCTTGTGGATGCATTCCACTATGCCAACAAACTTGAAACCAAGCAGAAAGGAAAAGCGTGCTTCGCGACATAGCCAACATCAGGATGACCACCCGACAAGAAGGCACCAACCGACTTCGACAAGTCGAAATATTCTCAGCCAACACCGCCAAATCTAGATCATGACAAAAATCCATTTCACAAAAAGGAACGTAGCAAGCAACCTACTGGAAAATGGTGTGATTACCATCACTCATCTTGGCATGATACGTCTGAATGCCAATATAAGAAGACCTCTTTGGAAAAAGTGTCAACATCCGACACATTCGACAAGACTGTGATAGAATCCGACCCAGAAGCAATGACTCTTTTAACATCGACAACTCCAGCAGCCGTGACCATTGTCGACGAGGAGGAACAAGAGCGCTTGTTCCATACATAGATATGGGTTCAAAACAATCCATTGCATCTGATCATGGACAACAGGAGCTAGAAGAACTTTGTTTATGAAGATCTTGTTAAGAAACTAGGTCTTGTGACCACTCCGCATCCTCAGCCTTAGAATATCGATTGGATGAAGGATGGACAAGAACTATGGATCACCTGACAATGCAGCTCACTTACTTCATAAAGCCTTTTGAAGATGAAGTACTTTGCGATGTGGCACCACTCTTCGTAGCCGACGCCCTATTTGGGAAGCCTTACCTATGGGATCGCCATGGAAGTTACCAGTCACGACCGTAAAAGGTGATTGTCAGGATTCACAACCAACAGTACAACATACCAGAATGATGACCTGCACCAACAGTTGCAATGATATCTGCTAAACAGACAAAGAAGCTCATCAATCATGCTCAGAAATTCGCATTGATTATGATAAAGCCGCAACATTCTAGGAAGACTGCAGCAACCAGTCGAGTCACCAACTTGTGCAGTTCCCGACAGAAGCAGCAAATCGACAATATTCTTGATGAGTACCAGAACCTATTTCAAGTTCTAGATGGAGTACCTCGACATTGCCAGGTAAAACACTCTATTGAACTTGCTCCTAGTTCTTCTTTTCCTAAGGCATCTGTCTACAGAAGATCCATTCTAGAAAATGAAGAGATTCGCAGACAAATCCAAGATTTGATCGACAAAGGCCATATTCAACCCAACTCCTCCCCTTGTGGAAGTCCAGTCGTCCTTGTTCCAAAGAAAGACGGGACTTGGCACATGTGCATCGACTACAAGGCACTCAAAAAAATATCAGTGAAGAATCGGTACCATCTTCCATGGATAGACGAGCTCATCAACTGTCTAAAAGGTGCTAAATTATTTACTAAGCTCGAACTCAAGTCGGGATATCATCATATTCCAATCGAGCCCTCAGATGTGTGGAAAACTGCTTTCAAAACCAAGGAAGGATGATTTGAATGGTTAGTCATGCCTTTCGGCTTAACCAATGCACCTGTGACCTTCATGCGATACATGGATAACATTCTTCGACCTTTCATCAACATATGGGTCATTGTCTATCTTGACGACATATTGATTTTCAGTCGGTCATGGGAAGAACATGTCAGATAGATTTGACAAGTCCTCGACACTCTCCAACAACATCGACTCTACTTGAACATGTTCAAATGCTCCTTTGCGATGAAGAATATCAACTATTTGGGGTTTTTAATTGACGCTGCAGGCATTCATGTTGACCCAGAAAAAGTACAAATTCTCAAATATTGATCCATTCCTCACAACATTCAACGACTAAGAAGTTTTCTTGGTTTGGGGAATTTCTATCGACGATTTATACTCGAATTCAGTCACATAGCCTGGCCCTTGAATCAGTTGACGAAAAGAAGTGGGAAAACTGTATTTAATTAGACATCGACACAACAAACAACTTTCAACAAGCTCAAACACAAGCTCTACACTGCACTAGTACTTGTGTTACTTGATTTGCATCAACCCTTTTAAATTGAGACGGACGCATCGGACTATGCCTTGGGCACAATGATCACACTCTGGTCACCCAGTCACTTTTCATTCTGAAACTTTTAACGACACTGTTAGAAGGTATTCAACATATGAAAAGGAACTGTAAGCCATTGTGAAAGCTCTCAAGCAATTGAGGCATTACATCCTTGGAAAGGAAACGATCATCCTCACTGACCATAAGCCTCTATAGTTCGCTTCGACCCAGTGGAAATTGCAGACAAGTCGACAACTCAAGTGGATTAATTACTTACAACAATTTCAGTTGGTAATTAAGTATCAGAAAGGTAAAGCTAATGCCACCGCCGATTGTCTAAGTCGACTGCCCATTACTCTCCTTTTTACAGTGATGAGTATGTAGGGATATGACACCACTACTTGGCCTCAGTTGTATTAGGAAGACATCGAATTTTCACCAGTCTATCGACAGATTTAGACTGACAAGTCGTCGATCGTTGAATATTTCCTGAAAGACACCTTGCTATAAAAGCTTGGACAACTTTGTGTACCGACAGGTGAGCATCGACATCATCTCATTTGGGACGCGCACTACAGCAAGACTGCAGGACATTTTGGAGTAGAAAATACACTTTCTATTCTCCAGAAGTATTTCTTTTGGCCTACACTTAAAACTGACGTCAACAAGCACATTCAATCATGCGTGGTTTGTGCCCTTGCTAAACCGCCTAATCGACGACAAGGAATGTATACACCTTTTCCAGTTCCTAGTCGATCGTGGGAATCTATTTCTATGGACTACTTGATGGGATATCCTACTATGAAACATCAACATGACGCGATCTTAGTAGTAGTCGAAAGATTTTCCAAGATGGCCATTCTCATTCCATGCAAGAAGACGACTACAGCGCAACAGACCGCAAAACTCTTCTTTGAACATGTCTGGAAACAATTTGGTTTACCGACAACCATTATCTCCGACTGAGATGCCAGATTCGTCAACATATTTTGGAAGACTCTTTGGCAGCAAATCGACATAAGAATCTCATTGTCGACAAATTTCCATCCTTAGACCGACAGACAAACAGAAGTTGTGAATCACTTGGTAGTACAACTGCTTCACATGTACAACCACAAGCATCGACAAACATGGGATAACAATCTTCCATACATACAACACAACTACAATCGTGCTCAGTACAACTCTATGGGAAAGAGTACATTTGAGATCTGTTATGGATTTCAACCCGTAGCACCTATCGACTTGATCGGCTCCTCGACACATTCGAACGACACCGACCACAATCAATGAGAAGTTGATAAAGAAGTTAAGTTTCGAGAATAGATTTGCGACATCCAGCGACAAGCACTGGACATGTTACACAGAGCAAACGCGAAAGCTAATGCCCGACACGACAAGCATCGCATCCCTCATTCATTTCAAATTGGGAATAAGGTCTGGTTACATCTTAAGAAGGAGCACTTCATTGGTCCATACAAGAAGTTGAAACCTTTACGATATTGTCCATACAGTATCCTTCAACAGATTGGTGAAAACGATTTCCATCTCGACATTCCTTCATGCCTTGGTCTACATCTAGTATTCAACGCGGATCTAATTCTACCATACCATGCACCACTGTTGGAACATAACGACTTGCAGACAGAAGAACCCAATGACATCCATCCAGATGTTCAGGAGCCTCTTCCTTGCAACACCATTGTGGGACGACAAGTACGCCATACAAGGACGAACACAATTCCCTTGTTTCAGGTTGCTAAAGCTGGACAATTCCCAGCACAAGGAAAGTGGTACTCTGCTACTGAACTAATCGACAAGTTTCCTCACCTTCACGAGCAAATAATGGGGACCATTGTTTCTTAAGGAAGGAGGTATGATCCATATCGCAGTTGGAATTGTTGTCGAATGCTAACATCTATTGCGACATGTCACCGACGTCGACACAACTTCGACAAGTTCTGAATTCAACACGTCTTCGACAACTCCGCAACTTCGACAAGTTCAATGACCTCACAGTTTCGTGACGTCGACATGCAACCTCGACTTGTGACTTGTGGCTGTCGAACTTTGAAAAACTGTCTTTTTGTCTTCTAGTCGACTGTAACGGTTGAACTTTCGAAACATTTCTAAATTCTCTTGTAACTGAACGTAACGGGCATGCACCCAAGCGTCTCAGTACTCTATATAAGCATGCAAACTATTGTAATATACATGTCATGATCTTTACATCCAGTAATAGAGAATTAGTTTTCATTCTTGCATATTGTCTGTGTATATTTGTGTTTATCTGCATAGTGTATTCCTGCTTTGCTAATTCTATTTCTTAAGCTTCCACCATAACAAAGCCAACTCATCCAATCGAACTATTGTCTCCCTCGTGCTTCTTGGCCCCTCAGTGGATCACATTTAGATATTCGGTTTGTGAGTTGAGAGCTATGCAAGTGTTTGAGTCAAGGTCTGTGTATCCTCTATGCCCGCACTTAGTGCGAACTGGAATACAAAAAGCAAATATCTCAAGTGTAAAGAGTATGTAAGAAGTCAATAGTGTATGCTCTTCCTTTGCGCTTCAAGTGAATAGTTGGGATCAATAGCTATATGATATTCAAGTGTGTTAATATCGGTGATGATCTTCGTAGTCCAAAGACGAACTGATAATATGTATGTATGTTTTGTAAGATTTTAGTAAGCATATGCTGGTGTGCCCAGGAAGCCTTGGATTAGACTTCAGCTTTACTGATGCTCGAAACATAAACGACCCCAGTACCTTTTGCTTAGAACTATGTTTGTGTATGTAATAACATATCTGTAAATTGAGTGTGAAAGATTTAATGAAAAACAAGCAAGTTTTCTAGAGAAAGCCGAAAGAGATCCCACATTTATGCAACAAAAATCCATATATATCTGTATATATCAAGAAATAATCATGAACATAACCAAGATAAATCTGCTTTCCCGATGAATAGCACATTGAATTTACCACACAAGTAAAGCATGCGCTTCCGTTTGTGGCTTCTATTTTGCAATTCGAGGCTCATTCATTGTCTGAGGGATAGATAATTATAGTGTCATAAATATGCTTTTATGTGAACCCTTACCTGCACTTGGAGCAGTTCAGTCTTTTACAGAGCGGATAATCACTACCTCTTGATCCCTAGTTGGTCCTTTTTATATCTATGTTTAGAATATCATCTATTTAGCCACACTTTATGCGATGGTATACCATTTTTATTATATTTATCTATCTATCTAAATATCCTGTTAGCCTTGTTCAGTTATATCTGTCTTTATAAATGGAATTATACATCTCCTCATCCATCTATCTAGGCATGCTAATTCCTAACAGAGGGAGAAGCAAATAAAAACATATAACCTAAAATTTAGGGGGATTGCATAGGCCCTTAAGAATCCAGAGCACATTTGCGTTCTTCAAGGAGGTTTAGATAGAGGCAAAGACTAGGCATGTAGAGTGACGTGAAGCCAAAGGACTTATTTATTCTCCTCTGATTGGTGCTCGTAAATGGGTATCTCCTTCTCGTCAATGGTCACTGTGAATAAATGGTGAGCTTATGGTCAGGATAGCTTATGTTATCAGATTCAATGAAAAAAAGGAGGGGGGCATAGGACATTTGGTGGTCGAAGGGAGTAAGAGACCTGCGGAGAAAATATACGTAAAATATTTATGGGTTTAACATTTTGGCTCATGAGTGTAATCCTAGCCTGATACTGAGACCATGGAGGAAGTTCCAAAAGATTTTATTTTCATTGTAATTTTGGGAACAAGTATAATTTTCCTTAAGGTGTGAATGTAATTTACAATTTCCGAGTTTTAATAGAAAGATGAGAAATTAAAAATGGCTTCCTGTATTTAATTTCATTGTTATCGTGTTTATTTGGTGACGTGCATTCTGATATTTGCATCCTATAGTGTTTTAGTTGTGTCTAAACCTTGCAGGTCAGCACCAAATTTGGTATCATAGCAGGTTGTATCCTACTGAAGAGAACAATTCCAGCTAGTAGAAGAGTTGAGTAGAATTTTTCCAGGGGGTTTTACATTTCAATTAGAGATTTGTTGGGTAGAACTGTAAGAAAAATACTCTGCGAAGAAGAATAACAACAAATAGAGGAGGAATTCATGTGAATTGGAGAGGTAGAATCTGACATGGTGGTGCTGCAAATTATATGACTTGGGCATTGAGAGCTATCTAGGCAAGATTGGAAGCCATAGAAATAGTTCATAGGAGAGGAGTTGCAGCCGAGGCTCACGATGTGAGTGATGAAGAAGTGGAAGCTGAGAATCCACAGGAATAAGTCAAGTTAGTTGAAGGTCCATATGAGAGAATTATTAAAGCCCTAACAGATCTGAGGGGAAAACAAAAAATGGAAACACCTACATATTCAGGAAGCTTGAACCTAGAGGAACTGATTGACTGGGTTAGAGATATGGAAAAATTCTTTGACATTGAGCAAATTCAGGACCCTAAAAGAGTGAAGATGTCTTGCATGAAGTTGAAAGGACATGCATCCTTATGGTGGGATACAGTGCAACTTGAAAGACAGAGGAAAGGCACAGATAAAACCAGGAATTGGGATAGAATGGTAGATAAATTGAAAGGTAAATTCTTGCCTTCTGATTATACTCTAAATTTATATAGGAAGATGCATAATCTTAGGAAAAAAGAAATGACTGTTAAAGAGTACACATAAGAATTTTATAGGTTTTCTATTAGATCTGGGCACAATGTTGAAGGAGATGAAGCAGTAGCAAGGTATATTAATGGGTTGAGATATGCTATACAAGATAAGATGAGTATTGTACGAATTAGGATGAGTGGGGGAATCATACCAGCTTGCTTTAAAGGCAGAAGAGAAATTGTCCAAGAAGAATTCAAGTGCTAGAGGAAAAAGAGGAGAAACAACTGTTAGAAGCAAGGGCATAAATATATGAGGAAGGGGATAGAGCAGTGGAACTAAGGTGGAAGAAAGTAGCAGTGAAAATGATACAACCCAAGAATTTAGAATAAATAACGAGTCCTATAGAGGTAGATGGAGTTATAGAGGAAGTACCAATGTCACAGGTAGAGGAGCTAGGAGGTCCCCAGTGAGTTGCTACAAATGCCAAACCCCGTGCCATAAAGCCTATGAATTCCCTGAATGTCTGCACACTAGAAGAAGACCAGAGAATAGAACCCATGTTGCTCAAGGAGCTGAAAGCACAATTGGATATGTAGCTGGGGATAATATGGACGTAGCTAAGCCGAAAGTTGGAGAGAGCTTGATGTTCAGAAGAATCTTATTAAAGCCAGAAGACAATCCATGATAAAAGAACCAGACCAAAGGAAGGCCATTTTCAAGACCAAGTGAAAATTGGAGGTAAGTATTGTTCTTTGATTGTAGATGGAGGGAGTATTGAAAATATAGTGTTCACAGAAGCTATAGAGAAATTAAAATTGAATTGCAGATCACACCCTCAAGCTTATAGAGTCTCATGGTTGCAAAAGGGGCACCATGTCACTGTTTCCCAAAAGTGTTTAATTAATTTTAAGATTGGAAACTATCATGATAATATGTTATGTGATGTAGTACATATGGATGCTTGCCATCTATTGCTGGGAAGACCATGGCAATATGATAAAAAAATGTGTATGATGGGGTTAAAAATACTTTTCTAATTGAAAAGACTGGAAGACAAAATTTGATGATACCTTTGAAAGAAGAAAATGGAGAAAACAATAGTAAAAACCATTATTCTGATAGGAGGATAATGCTATGCTCAGCAAAAACATTTTTGAAGGAAGAAAGAAGAAAAAATTGTTGTTTTGCTATTATACCTAAAGGTTTGACCCTAGATGAGAAGAGGGGTGATATTCCAATAGAAGTGGAAGGAATGTTATCTGAATTTAAGGATATTATTTCAAAAGAGATGCCAAAAGGATTGCCACACGTGAGAAGTATTTCTCATCAAATTGACCTCATCCCTAGATCTAGTTTTCCAAACAAGGCACCACATATAATGAAACCAACTGAAAATGGAGAGTTAAATAGGAAAGCACATGAGTTGTTGGAAAGAGGGTTGATTAGGGAGAGTTTGAGCCCATGTGTAGTACCTGCTATACTTGCACCTAAGAAAGGAGGAGAATGAAGAATGTGTAATGATTTTAGAGCCATTAACATGATCACCATTAAGTACAAGTTTCCCTTACCAAGAATGGATGACCTCATGGATTGCTTGAGTGGAGCAAGATATTTTACTAAAATTGATTTAAAAATTGGCTATCATCAAATAAGAATTCGTGAAGGAGATGAGTGGAAAACGGTTTTTTAAACAAAAGAAGGACTTTTTGAATGGTTGGTTATGCCATATGTTTTAACAAATTCTCCAAGTACTTTTACGAGGCTAATGAACGAAGTGTTGAAGCCTTATCTTGGCAAATTTGTGGTGGTTTACTTAGATGACATACTAATTTTCAGCAAGAAAAAAGTTGAATATCTTAAACATTTGAGATAGGTATTAGAAAGGATGAAACAAGAAAAATTGCTCATAAATATGCAGAAGTGTACTTTCTTGAAGAAGGAACTAGTATTTCTTGGGTTTGTCATTTCCCAAGAAGGCTTAAAAATGGATCCTGAAAAGGTTAAAGCGATATTGGAATGGCCTGTTCATACGAGTATATTTGAAGTGAGAAGTTTCCATGGATTGGCTAGCTTTTACAGGAAGTTCATAAGGAATTTTAGTGGCATATGTGCGCCATTGACCACTTGCACGAGGAAAGGGGAATTTAAATGGAGTGCTGCTGCACAAAAAGGATTTGAATTGTTGAAGGAAAAAGTCATTGATAGATCAGTTTTGGCCTTGCCAGACTTTGAAAAAATCTTTCAAGTTTATTGTGATGCTAGTGGGACAACTATTGGAACAATATTGAGTCAAGAGGGAAGACCAATTGCTTTCTTCAGTGAGAAGCTAAATGAAGCCAAATATAAATATTCATTTTATGACCAAGAATTCTATGCTATTGTTCAGGCATTAAAGAAGTGGAGGCATTACTTGCTTCCCAAAGAATTTGTTCTTTACACCTATCATTAAGCATTAAGATATTTGAATAGCTAGTCTAAATCGAATCAAAGACACATGAAATGGGTTGAGTTTATGCATAGTTATACTTTTTTATTGAAACAAATCAAATAAAGTGGCAAATGCTTTGAGTAGGAGACCAACATTGTTGTCTACTATGATAGTGGAAGTCACAGAATTAGAAGAGATGAAAAATTTATATGAAGAAGACCCAGATTTCACTGAGGTTTGGAGAACATGCAAGGAGCCATGGAACTATGATAGAACTCCATACTTAGATTACTTCATTAAGGAAGTATTTCTTTTTAAGAACCATCAGTGATGTATTCCAAGAAGATCTATGAGAGAAAAATCTTATTAGGGAGCTACATAATGGAGGATTAAGTGGGCATTTTGGCATGGAAAAAACCAAAGCATTAGTGGAGGAGCGCTATTATTGGCCAAGAATGGATAAAGATGTTAAGAAATGGGTTTCACATTGTAGAATATGTTAGCATGCAAAGGGAAAGAGTCAAAATACTGGGTTGTACACACCATTGCAATACTGGAAGCATCGTGGGAAGATATCGTGGACTTTGTGTTGGGATTGCCAAGAACCCAACGAGGTAATGATTCCATTTTTGTTATTATAGACAGATTTTTGAAAATGGCACATTTTATTCCTTGTAAGAAAACTAATGATGCTACAATCATAGCTATTTTGTTCTTTAAAGAAATTGTTAGAATGTATGGATTTCCTAGAAGCATAACCTCCGACAGGGATAGCAAGCTCATTGGACACTTTTGGAGGACCTTATGGAAGAAATTGGATACTAAATTGCAATTTAGCTTAGCTTATCATCCCCAAACTGATGAAAAAACAAAAGTTGTTAATAGGAGCCTTGGAAATATGCTAAGATGTCTAATAGGTGAAAGACCAGGACAACAATGCATTGCTTGCACAAGCTGAATTTGTTTACAATAAATCAATAAATCGATCTACAGGTAAAAGTCCAGTTCATATTGTTAATGGAAGGTCACCAAAGGGAGTGGTAGACTTGACACACTTGCCGGAGAAAAGCCAAAAGAGTGTTGATGCTGAATCTTTTGCAGAACACTTGAAAGAAGTTCATGAACATGTATATAAACAATTGCAGAAAAACAACCAATAGTATAAGCAGAGGGCTGATGTAAAAAGAAGACTCCAAGTTTTCGAGGAAGGAGACTTAGTGTTGGCACATTTTAGGAAAGAAAGGTTCCCACGGGGAACCATACACCAAACTGAAAATAAAAAAGGTTGGCCCATGTAAAATTGTGAAGAAAATCTCTGATAATGCCTATGTTTTAGAGTTGCCAGCAAAGTTGGACATTTCACCCATTTTCAACGTTGCTGATTTATATGAGCACCCTGAAGGATTAACTGAAGAGGTTGAAGATTGTATTGTTGATTGGAAAGAACAAATCCCTGAACGTGGAAGAGAAGAAATTGGAGAGATTTTAGATGAAATAACAGTGGGAAGAACGAGAAGCCAAAAGATCAAGGAGTACTTAGTTCGTTGGAAAGACAAAGGGTTGGAGGATGCCACTTGGATCTCAGAAGTTGAATTGGGACATGTTACACAGTCCACCTGCAATGGTAGCAATGATGTCGTGAACATGAGTTCACTTTTCTTTTTACTGGAGGAATTTGATGCAGGAGCATCCATTAGAGATCAGCAGGGCGAGCGGCAAAGGAAATCTGCATCCGCTACAGATCACAGCCGTCGGAGGCAAGGAAGTTTGGGGTGCGCTAGGGAGAAAGGGGCTGATAATGGCCAATACTAAGCCACCAAAGCAATCATCACCGTTCGAGGCCGGGACTTTTTATGAAAAAAAAAGGAGGGGGCATAGGAGATTTGGCGGTCGAAGGGAGTAAGAGGAATGTGTCAAAAAGAAAGAAGAAAATATATGTAAAAAATGTATGGGTTTAACGTTTTGGCTCATGAATGTAATCCTTGCCCTGAGACATGTATAATTTCCCTAAGCTGTGAATGTAATTTACAATTTCTGAATTTTAATATAAAGATGAGAAATTAAAAATGGTTCCCTGTATTTAATTTCATGGTTGTTGTGTTTAATTGAACCTGTGCATTCTGATATTTGCAGCCTGTAGTGTTTTAGTTGTGTCTGAACTTGCAGGTCTGCACCAATTCTCATTATACTTCAACCTTGTGGTGTATTCCTTTCAATACTCCTATTTCCATTTTTCTTTTCTTTTTTATGAGAGATAGAATCAACGACTGATACCAAAAAAAAATTGGAGAGCTTAAATAAATTGTTGGTTTTAAATTGAGATCTTTCGCATCATCAATTTTAAAAGAAAAAATGTCAGGAATTTGTGAGCTGTCTCGCCGGGGAATGTATTTTGAAATGAATGACTTCATAACAAAAAATCAAGATGCTTAGAAGATTCTCAATTAGACAATGTAGCCCATTCATGGAATTTTTGAGTATATCTCAACTTGGCTGTAACTTCCAATTTAGAAAAATAACATTATGGAAGCCAACTAAATCTATCACTGTCTTAAAACCTAAAACCTCTTAACTCTTTCTCTCGTTCCTCTAATAACCGACCATTCCACTAACACCTTAATAAATTCTGAATCGGTAACAAAGCTCTGTGATGTGGTGGTGTGCAAACCACATCCAATTCTCTGCCACATAAACATTCGGCACATGGTTCTCTCCTGCTAAATCCGATTCAATGAATTCCCACATACCTTTGCGTATCTCAGCTCCAGTGGAGTTGAGCTTGAATCTGGATTATACATGAAGCTTGAATTTGCGGGTCTGGCTGACGTAGTTAAGCTTGGAGTGAGATGAACATAGTAGAAGTTCCCAGATTTCTATTAAAAAAAATAAAGGTAATCACTGTAGCACCATTTCTTTTTAGAATAAGGCAAACTCATTGGCTGGACAGTGAAGATGTTTATGGCTTTTTTTTAATGGTGCGGCTACGAATTATAAATGTGGAGCAGGTTTTATAATTAGATGTCGACATTCTCTCATGCTCAAATTTCGCTGAGGCTTGGGCACTAATACAAAGGCTGAACTCTTGGGCATTTGGGGTATTCTAAAAGTGGCTCATATTTGTGGATTGGATTCACTTCAGATTTTTGGGGACTCCCTAGTGGTCTCAAATGGGCCAATAAACAAGCCAATCTCAAGAATATTTCTCTTCATCATTAGTGCTTTAGAATTTTTGAATTTTTGAACTGGTTCCAGAATCTCTCTATAATCCACACTTACAGAGAGAACAGCACTGAGGCAGATGCATTATCCAAACTTGCTATTGATGGTGATCCGGGTACTCTCCAATGGAAAGAATGGGTGGAAAATCAACTTATTTATGTTGGTCTCTGTAGATCGTTTTTTGCTGAGAATCACTAAGCTGGTCTTTCTAGTTTGAGGCTTTGTATAAGCCTTGTATATTGGAAAAATTGACTGATCCATGTATTTTGTGCCTACTCATAGTTCTGCTGCTGGTACTGTTACGGGTATAAACATGCTAGTAGAATGTTGGCAGTAGGGATGGGAATGGGAGTGCAAATAAGATTTACTCATCGATCCAGGTGTATGTTTTGATGCTTATTTAGGAGACGGTGGTCCAGCTTTTCTAAGTGAGGTATCGTTGAGGAATCCATTTTTTATTGCGGTTGTTGGGAGCATCTTTTCCAGCTTTTGTCTAGCGAGGTATCCTAGGAAGGAATAGGCCTATGCTCTCTATGTTACTCTCTGTTATGGATATGGTTTGTCATCTCCATTCCACAACTAACCTAACTATTCTCTATTCTCTATGGGAGTATGTAACACCCATTGAGTGACCACAACAGCGACCCATGAATTCTCTGCTCTCATAGTTTGTCAAATAACTAAAACACTTTGGGAATATGGGTTGCTCCTAGCTTGTCAAATATTTGGAGAAATGAGAAGGGTCACTACCACTGGAGCCACTAAGGGATATCATAATCTGCTAAACCACAACATACAAAAGTTCATCAGCCACGGTGAGAAACTAAGCATGGAGTTAAATTTGAGCCTTCAAGATGGCCAGCAGGAATTCAAAAAGCTTGATTATGCCCGTCTATTGACGATTTTCAGAGTTTCAGCTATAGATCCCAACTATGACATTCAGATTTCAAATAAAGAAACCATTTTAATTATCAAAATGTACCACATCCTAGACATGGAAGATTTCCATGTTTGCCTTAACAGTTATAGTGAGCCATTTTATTAGCTTAAAAATTAAATCGGATCATTCTTTGATAGACAGAATGTAAATTGTGGCCCTTCTAAAGGGGATATATATCTCTAACCGATCTCAAACACCAATCTTCTCCAATATCCTTCCCAACATCATATACAGATCAATTTTGCAGAAAAAAAAATCCCAACTATGAGAAACTAAGCATGGAGTTAAATTTGAGCCTTCAAGATGGCCAGCAGGAATTCAAAAAGCTTGAGTATGCCCGTCTATTGAAGATTTTCAGAGTTTCAGCTATAGATCCCAACTATGACATTAAGATTTCAAATAAAGAAGTCATTTTAATTATCAAAATGTACCACATACTAGACATGGAAGATTTCCATGTTTTCCTTAACAGTTATAGTGAGCCATTTTATTAGCTTTGAAATTAAATCGGATCTTTCTTTGATAGACAGAATGTAAATTGTGGCCCTTCTAAAGGGGATATATATATCTCTACCCGATCTCAAACACCAATCTTCTCCAATATCCTTCCCAGCATCATACACAGATCAATTTTGCAGAAAAAAAAATCTCAGAATCCTTCCTATGAAGTTACTATGAGCCAAAATCATATGGTGGCATAAACAACAATGCCTATTATAGAATATCAGAATTTTATATCTCTACCCGATCTCAAACACCAATCTTCTCCAATATCCTTCCCAGCATCATACACAGATCAATTTTGCAGAAAAAAAAATCTCAGAATCCTTCCTATGAAGTTACTATGAGCCAAAATCATATGGTGGCATAAACAACAATGCCTATTATAGAATATCAGAATTTCACCAAATCTAATAATTTGAGATTCTTCGTCCACTTGACAAAAGTCAGAGATTTAAGAATCAACATATTAACCCAACAGTCTGAGATTTAAGAATCGACATATTAACTGAAGGTATTTTCGGCAAGCAAACAGATGTTATTTCCATTAAATTTGAACTATAAAAAGGTTCAAGAAATACACTAAATCGATGACTGGACATTAAAAGAAAAAAAAAAGCTTAACTAAAGGAGAAAACCACTCAAGCGTAATTAAGAAAAATTAGTATGAATAATTAGGATAACCACCAGAATTGAACCTCATTTGCCAGCTCAATGTTTACAGATAAAATTAACCCAATATTGGTTGACAGATCTGTCCAAAATAACCACAATACAAATAATTAAAATATTTGATAAAACGTACACTAGCAACAAAAACTATATGGCAACAATGCGCTTGGAGGCATCCAACAGCCGCAAAGGTTCACCGATAAATCATAGAGCAATAAGTATAGCACGGTGCTTGTCTCTTAAAACTGACAAGCAAACATTAATACTTCCTTTGACATAGTCGCTCTAAATGCAAAAGTTCTAGATGATAACACTATAGAGCATTGCACTTTGGGCCTATACTTCCTTTGACCTATTTAAATCGATTCCTTGAAGGGAGTTGCTTGAAAAGAAAAAGATTCTGGCGACAACACTCTAGAGCATGGCACATTGGATTTATATAGAACAACAACCAACTTTCTTCATTGATGTCACACCATCCTTATTGCCAACATGTATTGTCTGTCCTTTACCGGGCACCACTGCTGAGTCTTCCCCAACATCAAGAACTTTCTTACTCAGAATCCGGTAAATCTGGCTGAGTACTTTGAACGTATTCTCAACATTTGTTGACTCGAGAGCTGATGTTTCCATTAAATACGCATTTTCTCGTTCTGCAAATGTTTTGCCATCCTCTATGGAAACAGCTCTAAGATGGCACAAATCAGCCTTGTTACCAACAAGCATTATCACAAGATTGGCATCAGTGTGGTCCCTAAGCTCCTTCAGCCATCTCTCCACGTTCCCAAAGGTTACATGTCTGGTTAAATCATAAACTAACGGTGCACCTACTGCTCCTCGATAATACACAATTGTTATAGCCCGTATCTGTTTTGTTGAATACAATCAAAAGAAAAAAAAAATTATGACTATTAGAAGAAGTGAACATCCGGACAATGTAGAAATGTTATCAAGATTCTAGATTTAAAAAGAGATGTCATGTACACACAATTGCCATTTCCAAAAGAACAAAGAATTTATGACCATAAGAAGAAGTGAACATCCGGACATTGTAGAAATGTTATCAAGATTCTAGATTTAAAAAGAGATATGTCATGTACACACAATTGCCATTTTTTTGTAATTAACATAAACTGTAGGTTGGGAAACTCATTATAAGCCTGGACAGACAAAATTATAAAACTAAGGATATTGTGAAAGAAAATCTTTAAACTACAGTATTCTTATAGCATAAGCAAAAGTAATCCAAATGTCATTAAAGATGAGTTACAACTTCAAGTTGCAAAGTAAGAGGAATGAGAATGATAGTGTTAATGAGAATTAAAAAAAACACAGGTATATACCTTTTGAAGATCCTAAAAATTATTCTTTAGCAGGAACAGCAAGGTTAGCAAGCACTCCATTTAAAAAGATGACTTTAAATTCAACTAATAGCAACAGTATGTCCAAGGAAAAAAAGGAAAACCGCAAGAATCAGCTCCTCCTTATATTTACTTCAATACTTGCAGGTCTTAAAGGTGTGATGATGAAGTATTTAATGATGGAAAGATTGAAATCCATCTTGCGGCCATGGTACAAGATATCAATCCTAACACTTCAGCCTATCTTGTTTCAG
Organism: Larix kaempferi; assembly: GCA_027924585.1. Lineage (NCBI taxonomy): Eukaryota > Viridiplantae > Streptophyta > Pinopsida > Pinales > Pinaceae > Larix > Larix kaempferi. The sequence goes on along the minus strand of BSBM01000085.1, from coordinate 12,297,837 downwards.
ATGATATACAGTTGCCCTAATTACTATAATAAGTTTCCCAAGGGTCTACTACTACCATTAATAAGTTGCACAAGAAAAAGACTGCTTGCAAGGCAAATACAAGTACATAGATGAGTAGGGATTGAATCCTAAACAATGGGGGAATGGTTCCTAATTGATGAGTAGGGATTGTCCAAGAAAAAAGAAAACTACACCCTTAAATACAATGGCATACATCCTAGTAGTACCAGCTCTAGTTATTCATAAATTCACTCTGTCTCTATTCTCTGGTTTGAGACCTACAAGTTTCAATTTGTATCATGATTATTAGACTTGAGTCGGAAAAAAAAAGATGAAGAAGAAACTGCAAGCAAATCTTACTTTACAAATTAAAACAAACGGAGATGTTGAAAAGCAATTTGCTGATAAAGAAATGTGTGGTAATTAAGGGAAAATGTCACCATAGCAGAAAGGGAGGGTTGTTTACTGGAAGAGAAAATCTGCACAAAAACGTTGTGCAAATGAGCCTCAATTGCAGGGTAAATATACAATTGGAATCTATGAGGAGCCAACCACACATATCTTCCTTATTGCAATTAGACTGTATGCAAGTGAATTGTGCTACAAATATAGTTATAAGTTGCCCTGCTTGCATGCGAGATACAATGGAGCTTACTCTCATATTAATTGTGGTTTCATTATGTCTTTATTCTTCATTTTTAAGGAATTACAACTATAACATGAATTGCATTTCCTTTGGCATGCGATTGCATGAATTGAGTTCATTTTGGCAACATTCAATTTTGTTACTACTTTTAGTATCCTTGTTCTATCTATCTCCCATAGAATGCAACTTCAACAACATTGAAGAGTTAGTGTGTTTACCATATAACATACAAATGATACCAATTTTACACAGCAGATCTAGAGACAAAAATAATCCTCACTTAATTTCACAGAGATGTACAAGAAAATTGAGAAGAAAAAATGTGCTAGAACACAAGAAATTTGAAACTCAATTGGAATACTTTCCATGCATCTATTATTCACCAATGTGTGTACATTTATAATACATCCTCAAGAGAGAAATTCATGAGCCTTAGGAGGCATTTGAAATCCATACATGTGGCAGGCTTATCTTGGAAGATTCACATCACTAGACATGAGTACTAGTTGCAACTCCGATCAAATGGCCAGTTTAACTGATAGTAGGTGGCAGTTAACTAATGGTAGGTGGATTGGAGGCCGCATGAGTTAGTTAACTGGTGGTAGGTAGGCCAAGAAGGCACATTAGGGAGTTACAGGCTAAAAATAGTAGAGATAGAATCTCAAGAGGGAACATGATTGAGTTTAGTTGACTATCAGTGGTCTTAGGTGATGAGATCAAGGAGAGTGCTCCAGATCCCTAAATTTTAAGAGGCTCCTAAAATTTAGGATACTGACTCAATATGTCCGAAAATCATGGAAGAGGGCACATCTATGGATAATGAGGCCAAAAGTGACAAATCAATAGCCCGGTGATAATCACAATGATGGGGAATATGCACCAGGAAGTCAACAACATGGTCTATGCACTAGGGAAAACAAAAAATGCTTTATGCCTAATGTCTAGATGGGCAATATTTCCCAACATAATCTCCATGGCAACCACATTCATGACAGAGGTTGTCATATTCTTAGTCAAAATGTAGGAGGCATAACTAGATAGAACTTCATAGTAATTTTCCTGCAAAATTAGTATTGAATTTCGATCTTGTTCAAGAAGGTTGTTCTTCCTATTCCATAGATGGTGAGGGTATTCTTTATTGTGGGATATAGGATTCAACATGGTGAATAGTGGGTTCGAGAGGAAAAAGCTTGCTATAACTGGGCACAATTGTTCGAAGATATTGGTATGTGATAATTGCATACAGTTGCATTAATAATATGTTATGATAATATCTTATTAATGACATGATTATATGATTGTTTGTGGTCCTTTTGATGAAAATTTACGAGAAATACGTGGCGTTCTCATGTTTAAATGCATAAAGTAGCATGGTGTTGATATTATGTAGTCCTATGTTGAGAATGATTCTTGATGATTATATAGTTTGTGATTGAGATGATGCCATGATGCCATGATGCTTTATACTTTTATGAGGTTATTGTAATAATGAAGTCTAATGTTCATGATGGCATGTAATTTTACATTCAAATTTCTAGTATTTATGATAAATTAAATAATGTTAAACAATATCAAGAGATTATATTCATGATGATGATGATGGGATTTGAGGACTTATAACATTTGCATATGGGTCCCTGGTCCATAACATGGATGATGTGGTTGATGACATGTGACAATTACATGTGGTTTTGTTTCATAATAGTTTCATGATATGACTCAAATGCCATGCAGTATTGCATGTGAATTCTTATTCTGTGATGACTTCATTCTAATGGTAATACCATATTGCATGTGACTCTTGTTTAGTAATGGTAATAATCTTATTGATAGCATGCAATTTGTTCTATGATGGTTTCATGAGATAAGTTGATGCCATGTGATAACTCCATAAATGTTTTTTTTTTAAATATGATATGGTATGACCATGATGAAGGTGATATTTACCTATAGAGTATTGAGAATTCAAAATATTGATGATGTTACAGAGATGATTAATGATTGACTATATGAATGTGAGTGGATATGTTACAGGAATTCCACTTGGGGGCCTTCAAGGCCGAGTCATTCTAGAAGCCACAATATCATGGGAACCCATAAACACAAGGGAGTTATGGGCTAGAAACTAAATCACTAGATAATACCTTGCCAACAGTTCCTTTCCTTTATACAATTGTCAAAATTCCACGACTTGAGGTATCTCAGCAAGGGGAGGTATATGGAGAAGGAATTTTGATGCCTGAGGTTGATTTCCCGTTAGGCAGTTGTGGAGGAAGTTTAGGCCAACCTTTCGAGATGCTTGGTGTACGTAGGTTAACATATTGGACTATATGCCTGGTGGCTCCATATGAGGTCTTGGGGGTATATATCCCAACGAAGACCGGAAGGCCTTAAGCCTTCTCATGATGCCACAAGTCAGAAAAGAGCAAAGAGCATGCTTGCAACTTCTTGTATCTATGATGAGACTTTTGATGCCTGTCATGATCACACCATGCTAGGTGACCCATATACTAGTTGCAACAGAAGGCCCGTGCCACGACGAGCAGGACCATCTAGAGTATTGGGGGTGTTCGGAGGTTGATAAGATGGTATGATTATAATGGGAGAGGGTGTGTAAGGGAGGAATTTGAAGCGTTATGATTAGGAATATGGTAACAATAACTTTGGGACGAAGTTCGTTGAAGGGGGGAAGTATGTAATGCCCTCCGTCACTTTTTTCATTAGTACTAGGGGCATGCTGGGGTTATAGTGTAGGCATGGGACATACTGGTGATGGCCACACTAGTGGGTCCTATCCCTACAATAGTATTAGACTATGTCGGGTTATAATAATAATAATATTTTAATGACATGGGACTCATAAGAATAATATATATATATATATACAAATTAAGCTTAATTAATCATGACTAGGTTAATATGAGGGTTAAAAAGGGAAAAAAAATTATGACCTATTTATCCATTTAGTAGAATTTGCATGAGAAATATTGCATGTGGAAATGTGTCCACCCTTGGGAAACTTAGAAAAACTTAAATATGAGGAAGGAGAAGAGGAAGGGCCTTCTTCCTTCCATGTTTCTTTAGGTAGAGTTTTTGGAGGAGATGGAGGATGGAGTCTGTGTGTTCTTCTGATGTGGATGTTGTTGGCTGGCTTGGTATTGCCGAAAGAGGGCTCGGGGGCTCTCAGTCTATGATTGAGGGGTTGGTTGGGAGGAGAGCGGTTTCCCGACACTGAGTTTCCAGAGGAGCTACTACTGATGGGAATTTGTGTGGCTTGAAAAGTGTGACTGTAATTTAAATCTTCAGTTCATGTAGGCATTCTCTTGTCAAACAATTTGGGTATATGGTAATCTAACTCTTTCGGTTTTTGTTTAATTACGTTTTCTGTCATTTGGGTATTACAACTTTGAACACATAAAAATAGAAAGAATAGAATACAAATGAATTGAAGTGATGATAAAAATTAATTTAAATCAAGATTTAGCTGGACGTGATCCAAGAGATTTTGGAGACCATTGCTTTTCTAGTAAGGGGGATTAAGGTTTATTGGAGCCAACTTTCATTGTGGCTTTGTTGACATCACTACTAAACTCTCCTATATGCCAGGTACTATATTAGTGATGAACCATGACATTGAACTCAAGTTGTTGGAAAATAAAACTGAATGTGAATTACAAAATAGTGAAAGGATGTTGGGGTAAATGATTCCCACACAGTTAATATTATCTCAAACATGACCAGACATAGACAAGAAACACATATACTACCTTATTTCCAACCAAAAATTCAAACACTAGAAGAAGTGCTTGTATATTTAAAAATGTGTTGTAAGCCTACTAAACTTAAAATTGATAATGGAAAAGCCCTTGTTGCAGTAAAAAGCTCTTCAATTACTGAAGATAATACAGCTACATTCAAATTAAGTGGACATAATACAACTCACAAAATAAAACTATAGTTTCAGCTCACAATGGCATAGGATTGATCATTGTATTTTGATTTCTGTAGGTTTTCGCAAGTAACATACCAAGCCAAGTACCCATGTACTATTCAATATGGTTTCTGTAAGCGAAAGCATCTTACTTACCAACTTGATAGCACAGACGCTTTCAATTAATAGCATGCTTTAATAGCGTCTGGGGATAAATGAGGATATGTTTATCAAACTATAAAGTGATAGAGGTGACAGATATCCACAAAGAGGAGAGGAGGGCAGATGAAAGAAATTCTCACGTGCCAGAAGGGTACAAATTAAAATCGAGTTATGAAATGATGAAGGTTGGTGATTAATATGAGAAAAGAAAGATTGCAGTCGAGATTAGTTGGATTCATGATGCACTTAAACAGGCCTTGCGATTTTGAGCTTTGGTGGTGATAATGTTGATGGAGTACTTAGTGATCACGAGGTTTGATCATTCTCTAGATATTGACTTTGGTAAAGTTGGCTTCATATTTTTTTTCTCTTATCGCTCGAAGGTGTGGACGTCATGGATCCTTTAGCTATTGCAGTAATCCTGTGTTTTCTTGATTCAAAATATTTGCACAGAAACTCCTTCGTCCATGCTCACTCTTGGCATATCTTCAATAGATGTGAACTAAAATATTTGAAAAATATATGAAACACATGGAAGTGTCAATCTCTGGATGAGGAAAAACTTTTGAAGAGACCTTCATTTATTTGATGCATTGCACACATACCAAAACCTTCAATTTGATTGAGACAAGGTAATTCCAAGTTACATGCTTTTAAAGAAGCAGATAATATGACAAGTAAGAGCTAAGATGAATATTATGGATAACATGGAAATGAGGATGGATATTCAAGTCATCTCTAGAGATGAATCTTCTCTAAACACACTTCACCTGCCGTTGATGTGAAATTCAACATGCAAACACTGACTTGTTCTCTTAATGGAATTCATGTTTTGTATAGTTTTTGTATCGAAGGATCGAGACTGAATGAGATGTTTAAGAAGGAAAGAAGATATAGATTTATATTTTCTTTGGTGAATATGCAATTTTGATGTAAACATCTATTTTTACTAAATTTAAACAACCTAATGTAATGGTGGGTTCTAAATTTGCACCAATTCTTAATAGATTTACTGCAAGTTTTTAATTTTATTTTGTAGAAATTTGCAAATTTTTGTTATTGTTGTAGTTACACCGATAGGTGTTTAGATATTATTTGATATTTTGGATTTCCTTGAGTGGATTAGTGTAACAAGTGTAGAGTGGGGATTCGTTTCTTAATAGATTTACTGCGAGTTTTTAATTTTATTTTGTAGAAATTTGCAAATTTTTGTTATTGTTGTAGTTACACCGATAGGTGTGTAGATATTATATGATATTTTGGACTTCCTTGAGTGGATTAGTGTAACAAGTGTAGAGTGGGGATTCATTTCATGGTCGTCGTATCTTGTTATGCTCAAATGCATGTTGATCAAGATTTAAATAATGTTCAATTGAGCAGTGGTTAAGAAAATGGATATGTTTATTAGATAGTATTTGTTTCAGTGTAATTAAGATTTAAATAAGCTTCAGTTAAGCCGTGGTTAAGAAAAGGGATATGTTTATTAAATAGTATTTGTTTTTATGTTTATATTAATTAGTTTTATTTATATGTTATTTAATATTTATATTAATTATTTTAATGTTTAACCTTTGTTTAACAACCATCCATCTCCACAAAACTAAGTGGTTGGCTATACCTATCGGTGTTCACCGGCCACTTTACTTCTGGATGTGCTAGTTCTAGTTCATAGGGTGCAGTCCTCTGGTGTATCATGATTTTAAGAGCTATCAAATATGGAGACATAGGTATCTTTGGAACGGAGTTTCAAAAACAAAAAATACATGAAGTAGTATAAAACTTGCATAATCATCTTTACAATAAGGGAGAATACAACCCAAACCGTACCATTTTTTATGAGAAAGATGATTACATCCCTACTTTAATAGCCTCTGGAATTGCATCTGGTAGTTTGCATTCAGTGTCAAGATGGACGAGAACTATGCAGAGGAGTGACCATAATGGTGATTCTTTTTAATTAGCAGATGGATTCCACAGGGTGGGTTCTGTTGATGGAAGCTCATATATTGATTGTCATGAGGATGATAACATTCATACTGGATATTAGGGTTGGATAGCTACAAAATTCTTGGAAAACAATCAGAACGATAGAACAATCATAGCTCCAATAGTTGTAGTAGGTCTAGTTTCATCATTAATGGCTCTTATGGGTCTAGCCCAAGTGTCAGGGCGGATAGGAGTAGGGGAACTTGTGAGCTTCCGTTGTAGAGCTTGATACACTTGACGTCGCTCTTCCATTCTAAAGGCGGTGGAAGAGTGGCGATCCAGTCCTAGTACCGAGGCCAAGGCAATCAGGAGCGCTAGGTTGCCAGGGCTTGTGCGAGGCAGTCAAGAAATACATGCGGTCTACACAATGTTGTAGTGTGGAATAATAACCCCTTCACGCTGACGGGAGCATGACGCTCATTCCCTAGAAGGCACCACACAACAACGGCATGGCACCTTCATTTAATGCTTCCAAAAGCATTAGCAAAATCATAGGAAATGTGAAAAAATCAAAATGGGATTAATCCTCTTGCACGATTTATATATGTCTAGTACATAACAATGCCATTGAGGTAAAAGGTAAGATTCTTATTAGTTCATTATTGCTATTGAACATCAAGCCTTCTTAACCAATTTAGGAGTGATTATGTCATCAATTATTAATGTTTGAATGTAATATTGGGTGAATGTATTTCTCATTTTTGGCCACATGTTGGTCTCATAACACCTATATAAAGCCATGTACTTCTAAAATTTATCCACTGGAGAGTAATCATGTTCTCTTTTGTATTTTATTTGTTGTGCCTTTGCATTTTTACTTTTAAAACATGATATTAAAGCCATGTTAATTCTGGGATCCTATCGGGTGTATGAATTGTGATTGTTTCTATACTTGAACTAATAAGATGAAGAAAATTGAAGCTCAAGTAATGTGAGAATATTACTATCTTTTTTGGTTTGTATTTTTTCAGAGGCCCATTTGATATATTTTCCAAAAGTTTTGCACCATGTCATGTTGTCAAGAAGGCCATTATATCTCTTCATTTGAAGAATGTTATGTTGTTGTCATTTAGGAGAATTTTAGGAGAAGTGAGTTCTTTTGATTAGGAAAGTATTTGGATGTATCAAATCTTTGAAAGTCATTATATTTTATGTTTATTTGCACATGACTTTCCATAATCTTCTTTTTTTACATTTATTTCTTAAGTTCAATTCCCTCATAAGTATGTTTGAAGGATGGTAGATTTCTCAAACTTATTTCTCTCGTAGGTATGTTTGAGTGGTAGATTCTTTCACAAACTCAATTCTTCCTCATTTTGACCTATTATGGTGTTTCAATTTGAAAAAAAATTCCTTTAACCCATTATCATTATTTAATTTGTCATTTTTTCTTGTTTAATTTCCTTAATAAGGGATTTATTAAAGATCCTTTCACTTGTACACTTTGGAATTTCTTCATGTTCTTTCCTATAAAGTTCTTAATTTTTGTTTTCTTTATCCATCTTTTTAAGAAAAATATTCAAAATTTTACCAAGTAAGCTTCTATTTTTTGTCATGATCACGATTATTTCATCTTTTATAGGTTTCGCCATCAACAAATCACCATATCATGTATTGGTTTTCACAATTTTCCTTAAATCTGATTAACCAATCTTTGGATTGATTGCTTATTCATTTCCACAATAATTTGGAATAGCTATATGTTTCCGAAGAGTAAATATTGAAAATTTTAAAACATGCATATATTCCTAAGAAGTTTGGATATATTTCTAGAAAACACCTCAAATCCCAACTCAATTTCAGTTTTGTGGTGAAAGTTATGAATAATTTATAATAAATACTCAAATATTCAACATAAGATGAGATTAGTTGCTATGGGATCTCCACAGAGAAGGCATAGAATACAAAAATACACTTATTCTTTTTGTAAAAATGAATACCATAACAATAATTCTTGCACTAGGAACACAACATATTTGAAAAATTTACTAAATGGATGCTAAAAGTGTTATTATAGAAGGAAAATTTAGAAGTTGAGGTATGAATGCTACAACTTTTCAGTTTTGTTGTTAAACGCCAAAAGCATCTAGTTTGCAAGTTGAATAAAGAGTTGTATAGTTTAAAATGGGCCCCAAGGGCATGTTATGGTACGGCAAATGGTTATTTTTATAAACTAGGATATTGAAGAAGTCCTTCATATTCCACAACATGTTTCCATAGTATGTTCCTTGTATGTGAATACATGTGAAATCACTTGGTAATTGTTATTTTGTATGTTCATGACTTAATCATTATAGGAAATAATGATGATATGATAAATCCCTAAAAACTTTTATTCACAACATGTTTAAGATGATCAACTTAGGCCTTTTACAATATTGCCTAATATTGAGGTATTGTCAAAATGAAAGCCTTAATTTAATGTCACAAACTAAGTAGGTGGGATGAAGAGTCTTAAGACAAAGAATTGTAAACCAGTTTCCACTCCTATGGAGACTAGTACATATTTTTGATGCATTTGAAAATCATGGATATATTGACGGGATCACTTTAGGAAGTTATTAATGACTTAAATCCTCTGATGAAAATGAAACTCCATTTTTTGTGATAACCAAAGTTTGATTAAGCTCACAAAGAATATAGTTTCCCAATCTACAACCAAGAATCATTTCATTAGAGACAAGGTTGACCAAGGATAGATTAAATTGTATTTCGCATTCCAACTGCACAAGCAAGTATCCACAAAAGTATTATGAAAGATGAAGCTTTAACCTTCTAAAGATATAATCGAGGAAAAAAACACATTTACATTAAGGGGGTGTTAAAACATTTAATTTTTTTTAAACTAGAACTGAGAAATTTTATATTAAAAGAGAGTTGCGGTCAAACCGTCCAGCCATATAGCATACAAAAACGAAGGTCAATTGTTCAGTTTGCGTTGTTTCAAAATTTCCAGTATCTGTAGAACCTATCCATATTTTTCCCCTGGTGTTTTATTTCTCAGCAAATCATTCTTACATGTTGGGATGGAGAGATCTAATAGCGAGAGATGGAACCTTCCATGACTCTTGCTCTGCAACAAATCACCAATGGTGACCATGCAACACCAATTTGGGTGCCAGCTTTCTAGAGATGCTTTCCACTGCTCCTTACTATTCGAATTAACACAATTGGAATGAAAAACTCACCACTTTTCCTTGACGCCATTTCAAAGGTTAGGCGATGTAAAATTCCCACACAGTTCTGCAGAGGATTGAGGGGACTGATACATCATAACCCTTGTTTCATTTATGATCGACGCAAACGAGCCTTCACGGTAGGGTACGACCAGATGCTGCCACCTTACATCATATGTCCTTTCAGGCCTACTTTATCCAATACTGCGATAATCATTAAGCGATGTGAGTCGGATACATGCCCCCCCAATTTTACGATGACCTTGATCTAATGAGCATGCAAGGTTGGCTTGGTAATCAACCACTTGTTTCGTTTTCTTAGCACATGGAAATATTTTACTTCACTGAATTTTCCACATTTTAGGAGGACTCTAGAGATTAGCATGTTCAAATAGGGGTCCTTGGGTGGTGTTTTTGAATTCATACAATTTATAATCATCTCTGAATCTCCAATGATTGTTAAGATTTGATAACCTTTTTTCAGAGCAAGCTCAACACCTTTCCAAAGTACCAAAGCTTTTGCTTGATTATTCATGGCTATGCCGAGTCCCCAAGAATATGTATATTCTTGACGTTTTTTGGGGCCGAGAAGTACACCACCCCCCGGGGAACCTACCACCCCTGTTAAAACATTTAATGTTAACATACATGTTAGTGAGTTTTGGAAATATGAATTAGTAGTGATAAGGTCAAGATATGAATTTAATATTGCTAATTAACACTAAACAATATTAACCAACAAACAAGTACTTGTAATTATGCCCTTATTATTTGATATTTTCATGCAATGGGTGTATTTCCCACTTTTGACCTTGAGTTGGGAATGCAAAGCTTATACAAAGCCACACACTTCGCAAAATTATTAATTGAAACACAATGAAGTAATCTATGCTATCTATTAATTATGTCCTTATTATTTGATATTTTCATGCAATGGGTGTATTTCCCACTTTTGACCTTGAGTTGGGCATGCAAAGCTTATACAAAGCCACACACATTGCAATATTACTAATTGAAACACAATGAAGTAATCTATGCTATCTACTGTGTTTGTCTAGCTACACATTTTTAACAGTCCATGACAAACATCTAATTGTACCTTATATCAAAGGAAACTTTAAAATCCAATAACTTAAAATCATGTGTATATGAACTTACAAAATGGAAAATTTTGTTACTTTTATATCTTGCCAAATTGTGATCTATGGAAGTATGGTACATCAATCTGAGTTTCAAATTAAATAAAGTGAATCTAACATTCCATTTATTTATAATTAATAATGATTTCATAATAATAAAGTTACTAATCTTTTATATTGTTTTTTTGGGGTTCTCTCTATCCTATACCTTATTATCCCTTGTGTTTTCTTCAAACATTTTGGGGCTCTCTTTGAATATTATGGAAATATGTCTCTACAATGCCCCATTCCCTACCCTTAGATCTTCGTGAAACATATATTAAAAGAAACAAAAGTAAGACAAATCCTAACTTATATATATATAATTAGAGTGATTTATACATGAGCAATGGGTCAAATTGAACACCTCTCTTCTTATAACATCTCATGCCTTGAGTAAAAAAAAATTGTGACATTAAACAAACAAAAATGCCTCATATTGATAGAGACGACGTGATGGGATTCATGACTACACTAAAGGTGTCTAGAGTTGGAGAGCAACACATGGATGAAGTGAGATTCATAGAGATGAGACTCTATGTGATAGGCATATTGGAAAGTGCATGATAGACTAGTAGGAAATCCACGATTGACATGCTCCAAAGATACAAAAATCTCTAACATGGTTAGTTACACAACTCACAAATTGCTTATCGTATGAGAGGAATTTGGATTACTTATGACTCTAATCATCCAATGAAGAGAAACTAATTAAGATCTAAGAAACTAGAGAACATGATCTACATTAATAGGAAATTTTGACTTCTTGGCTGGAAATACGCAAGTTACAATGATTAGACTTAGTGTAGTTATAATGCGTGAAAATGAAATTTTATCTATGTTGTACTTTATCCTCTTCCCATTTGGTTGATTTAGTCTAAGTTGAACACTCACCCACTTGATTGTATTTTATTTAAGACTTGGTCAACTTTGATCGCTTTGCCCACAATTTTGTTCTCTATATTAAGTAATACAAATATGTGTGCAACATGTACACAAATTTGACAATCTTATCTCATACTGACATACTACCACTGATGTGTGAGAGTATATTTCCTCTATTATTGGTGTTATGGTCATATCAATTGGTATCAAAACCTTTCAATTGTGGCCTTTAAATCTAATCATCCCAATGGTTTCCATCTCTTACCCTTACTAGATTGAACACCATTCAACATTGTACAATTAAGGCCCAAATCAAGTTTCCTTGAGAGTTTCTACCTTTTACCCTCTACTAGATATACTCCCTTCACTAAGATTCAAATTATGGAATTGTTTTGTAGAATTGGCACCATCTATTTTCTGTAGTAGGTAAAATAACTTCGACTATTGATCCAGATCGATATCGGTGGCCACCCACCTATTCCACTAGCTCAAAACAATTTTTCCAGTTTGGTAGTTTTTTGAGTTAGATGATTGCTTAGATGGATATCAGTGGAAACCCACCTATTATGCGAGCTCAAGACAATATTTCTAGTTTGGCAATTTTTACGGATTTTTGTGTCCAAAACTTTCGGAGCTATCTTGAAGCCCTAAACAATGCTTTTTGGCGATGTTGTATTCCACTTGTGGCCTATGGTAGGACTATATGGGCGAAATATGTACTTCTTGTCTAGACCTTTCCAATGAGCTATTGAACGCCCTAAACATATATTGTATACAAAAGTTACGTTCTTGAGAAGTTGACACCTCAACCAACCACCTTAGGACCCACAAACCTTTTTAAGAATAATCTCCTATGGTTAGGTTTTTGGATGTTAGGGATTGTTCCCTCATTCTTATGATAAAAAGGCCCTTAGACCTCCTTTTGTAATCATCTTGTGACGAATGAGTGTAGCCACCACATCTCTTCTCAGCGATAAAGCTACCACCATTCTAGCTTATTTTATTTTACAGTCTATTATGTTTCATTCAACTAATATAATTTGAGTTTGTTGTATCATTGTGTTCTTTGCAATATATATGTGTTCCTTGCAATATATTTGAGTATTTTGTTCTATATATTCCCTTTAATTTTATTCTCACATAATCCATATCAGTGGTATCAAAGCAATTGGCTCTTTTCTGTCTCTTAGTGCATGTCCCCGGAAAGATTTGGGTATCGAGAGTTGGGTCTTGAACTAGTCGATATTGGGTAAAACCACTCTCATCGTCCCAAGCAACCTCACATGGAGGGAGAAGGAAATAGAGATTATGGAGTAGGAGATCCTATCAAGCTGTTGCTTGAGGAATCCCTCGCACGACAAATGAGCGATATGATAGGAAAATTCTCCCAGATCCTTCGACTAATGCCAACATCAACGAATGGATCATCAATCGATCACTTTAGAGGAGACACGCCCTTCAAGGTACATGTTAATTTTTATGTTCCTTTATTTGAAGGCTAGATCGATGTTGATGCCCTAGATAAATGGTTGAGATTGCTAGAAGGGTATTCCTTTGTCCAAAATTTTTCTGACAGGGAAAATATCACCTTTGCGCTCTTTAAGGATGTCCCCCATGTCAAAAAAATGTGGGAAACTTATTGTAAGAAAACCTTAACAGAGGAGTCTGAAATCTTTGAGGCCAATCCCACTTGGCTCAAGAGAGGGACCAAATGGTGTCGAAGTACACAAACAACTTTCATACCTTGCACACAAAGTTGGGTATCCAAGACTTCAAGAGGCACCTAGTTCTAAAATATCGCAGTGGCCTACATTGATATATTCAAACAAATATGGAATTCCTAAACATCTCTTTGTTGGGAAACGCTTATCAACATGCTGTCAAAATTGAGCATAAATTTTAGCAAAAGAACAAGCATGAATTTGGACCTGTGAATCTGCCACAGAAGCAAGGAAAGGGAAACGATGGCTCGTAGAACAAAGGACAGGATAAGGAAAACCAACCCTAGTACAAATAGTCTCAACCACAAGCAAAGAAGGACAATGGAAAGACAAAGAAGGACATTGGGAATTGGTGCGAGTTCCACAAAATCCCCTGGCACAACGCTGATGAATGTTTCTCAAAGCAATCATTGGCGGTCGAGATCAAAACTTCAAAACCGGATCCTAGTTCCAATTCTGATTCAGAATCCAACGTCACAGTCGCAGACACGGGGAAGTAGATCATTAATACAGAATCCAGTGTCACTGTCACTACCACACAAATTCGGCCAGAGGAAATAGAAGGGTTAGAGGCAGAAGAGCGCCTCTTCCACTCATAGATGTTGGTGAAGGGAATCCCCTTACATTTTTTTTTAACAAAGGCAGTCGAAAGAAACTGATCTTAGTAGAAGTCATCAAGAGATTGGAAATATTGATAACACCATACCCACATCCATACACCATCATTTATCTAAGCCAAGGATGAGGAATCCGTGTCAGTCATCAATGTCGTCTACCATACGACATTAAGCCTTTCAAAGTTGAGGTACTATGTGATGTGGCCCCACTTGAAGTTAGTGATGCTGTTTTACGGCATCCATATATGTCGAAGCGTCATGTTATGTATGAGTCACATTATCACTTTGGGAGGATAGCTCTATAAGATACCAAATACAGTTGCACCTACCACAACCTCTTTAACCTCAATCAAGTAGAGTAGAAAGATAATCTACCACATTGAAAATGTTTCCCTCTTCACAATTGCCTCTAAAGGTGAACATTAGATCACAGAGACCTCTACAGTCTCTGTGTAGGGTCTCTCTACTTAGTAGAAAAAAGAACACAAAGGCATTGTTTCCTTACCTATCCGAGTGCCTCTACTATGCAAGGCCACACATTCAAGGTGATCCTCCATAAAGGAATCATCCACAATGGTTTAGACCAAGGATAATAAGGAAACCACAATTGTTGAGGTAGTCCATCATTTCCATAAAAAACAGTTACAACTCTATTAGGTTTTCAAAGCAAGGAAACTTCTTGACCTCAACAAATGTCTTAGCAGCAGCTCAAATCAACACATTGTTCACCATATGATGAGGGACTTGACACAATGGAGACCATTACTTCTTAAGGGGAGAGGACTGATCTAGATGGATATTGGTGGCTACCCACCTATTCCACTAGCTCAAAACAGTTTTGCCAATTTGGTATATTTTTGGGTTAGAGGATTGCTCCAGATGGATATAGGTGGCCACCCACCTATTCTAGGCTCAAGATAGTTTTTCCAGTTTGGCAGTTTTTACATATTTTCGTATCCAAAATTTTTGGGGTTGTTTTGATTCCCTAAATGAATTTTCTTGTTGATGATATAGTCTTGTCATAGAATATGATAGGATTGGATGGGTGAAATGTGTACTTATCGGCTATACCTTTCTAATGAGATACCGAAATCCCTAAATGGATATCATATGCAAATGTTATGCCCTCGAGAAGTTGACACCTCAACTAACCACCTCGGGACCCGCAAACCTTTTTATAGATAATCTCCTAGGGTTATGTTTTTAGATGTTAGGGTTTTATCCCTCATGATTATGATAAAAAGTCCCTTTGGAATCCTTTTGTAATCATCTTGTGACAAATGAGCGTAGCCGCCACATATCTTCTTAGAGATAAAACTACCCCCATTCTAGTTGATTTTATTTTATAGTCTATTATGTTTCATTCAATTAATGGAATTTGATGTTGCTTTATCACTGTGTTCCTTGCAATATATCTTTATATTTTTTTCTATATATGTTCTTTCATTTCGTTCTCATATAAATCTGTATTAGTGGTTTCAGAGCAATATGCTCTCCGTTGTCTCTCAGTGCATGTCCCTGATGAGATCTGGGTATTGGGATTTGGGTCTTGAACAATTCGAGCTTAGGGAAAACCACTCTCGTCGGCCCAAGAAACCTCACATGGAGAGAAAAGGAAAGAGAGATGATGGAGCAAGAGATCCTATCAAGTTGTTTCTCAAGGAATCCCTGGCACGATAGAGGAATGAGATGATACCAAATTTCTCCTAGATCCTTCGACGGATGGCAACAACAATGGAGGGATCATTAAGCAGTCACTTCATAGGAGACACCACCTTCAAGGTACAAGTTAATTTTGATATTCCTCTAATTGGAGGTGAGATCAATGTTGATGCCGTAGATAAATGGTTGATTCTAGAAGGGTATTTCTCTCTCCACAATTTTTTCGACAGGGAAAATATCAGCTTTGCGCTCCTTAAGGATGCCCCCCATGTCAAAAAATTGTGTGAAACTTATTGCGAGAAAACATTAACAGAGGAGTTTGAAATGTTTGAGGCTAATCCCACTTGGGCCTCTTTTTTAGATGTCATTAAAGAACAATATTACCCTGTGGGAAATTATGACAACCAATACATGAGATGGACTGCACCGCATCAAGAGAGGGGCCAAACGGTGCTAGATTACACCAAAAAATTTCATACATTGCGCACAAACATGGGTATCATAGACTCTGAGCAACACCTAGTTCTGAAATATCGTAGTGTCCTACATCAATACATCCAAACAGAGATATAATTCCTAGGCATATCTTCACTAGGAAATGCTTATCAATATGCTATCAAAATCGAGCAAAAATTTCAGCAAAAGAACATGCAAGAATTTGGACCTACAAATATGCCGCAAAAGCAAGGCAAGGGAAACCTTGGCTCGTAAAACAAAGGATAGGGTAAGGACAAAAACCCCCAGTAAAACTAGTCTCAAACACAAGTAAAGAAGGGAAATGAAAAGACAAAGAAGGACACTGGGAAGTGGTGCAAGTTCCACAAAATCCCCTGGCACAACATTGATGAATGTTGCTCAAAGTAGTCATTGGGTGGCTAAGATCGAAGCTTGAGAATCCGATCCCAATTCCGATTCCGATTCAGAACCCAACATCACAGTTGCAGACATGAGGAAGTAGATCATTGATACAGAACCCGATGTCACCGTCGTTACCACACAAATTCAACCAGATGAAATAAAAGGGTTAGAGGCATAAGAGTGCCTCTTCCACTCACATATGTGGGTGAAGGGAATCCCCCTACATTTTTTTGTTGACAGTGGCAGCCAAAGAACATGATCTCATAAGAATTCATCGATATATTAGAGCTATCGACAACACTACACCTGCAACTATACACAATTAGTTAGATAAGCCAAGGACGTGGCATTTGTGTCAGACATCAATGTCATATACCATACAACATCAAGCCTTTCAAAGACAAGGTACTATGTAATATGGCCCCACTTGAAGTCTGTGATGTAATTTTAGGGAAACCATATATGTGTAAACGTCATGTTGTGTATGAGTCATGACCTTGTAGTGTCAATGTCACTTTGGGAGGACAAATCTATTGGATACTAGAGACAGTTGCACCTACCGTAGTCTCTTTGACTTCAACCAAGCAGAGAAAGAAGATAATCTCCCATACTGTGAAATTTTCCCTCTTCACAATTTCCTCTGAAGGTGAACATCATATCACAGAAACCTCCACAATCTCTGTGCAAGGTCTCCCTACTTAGCAAAAACAAGAAGAATGCAAATGCATTGTTTCCTCGTCTATTTGGGTACCTCTACGGTGCAAGGCCACACATTCAAGGTGCTCCTCTAGAAAGGAATCATCCACACTGGTTCATACCAAGTATAATAAGGAAACCAAAATTGTTGAACCAGTCCAGCATTTCCATCAACAATAATTACAACCCTATCAGGATGTCAAAGCAAGGCATCTTCTTCACCTCAACAAATGTATCACCGAGAACTCAAATCAACACATAGTTCACCACATGATGAGGGAATTGACACAATGGAGACCATTTCTTCTTAACGGGGGAGTATTGAACCAAATGGATATCAATGGCCACCCTCCTATTGCGTTGGCTCAAAACAGTTTTTCTAGTTTGGCATATTTTCGGGTCAGAGGACTTCTTTAGATGGATAGCGGTGGCCACCCACATATTGGACTAGCTCAAAACAATTTTTCCAGTCTGGCAGTTTTTTGGTTCAGAGAACTGCTCTATATGGATATTGGTGGCCACCCACCTATTCCACGAGCTCAAGACATTTTTTCCAGTTTGGCAGTTTTTACGGATTTTTGTGTCCAAAAATTATGAGGCCATTTTTAGGCCCCAAATGACATTTTTTGTTGATGTTGCAATCCACTCATAGACAAAGGAAGGACTATATTGGTGAAATGTGTACTTCTCAACTAGACCTTTCTAATGAGCTACTAAACGCCCTAAACAAAGATCATATGCAAAATTTATGCTACCAAGAAGTTGACACCTCAACTAACTACCTTGGGACCCACAAACCAGGGTATTTTTTAAGGATTCTAATATTATAATTAAGTATAGTACTCTAGGCGATATTAGAGACTAAAAATGACCAAATAGCGAATTTATTTTTTGAAAACAATCTTGAAAAAATAGCCAATTGGCGAAATTTTGCCCCTAAAAATTACCCTGCCACAAACCTTTTTATGGATCATCTCCTAAGGTTAGGTTTCTGGATGTTAGGGTTTTCACCCTCATGTTTATGATAAAAAATCCCTTCATCCTATTTTTGTAATCATCTTGTGACGAATGAGCGTAACCACCACATCTCTTCTTAGAGATAAAGCTACCACCATTCTAGTTGCTTTTATTTTACAGTCTATTCTGTTTCATTCAATTAATATAATTTGAGTTTGTTGTATCATTGTGTTCCTCGCAATATATTTATGTATTTTTTTCTATATATTCTCTTTCTTTTTGTTCTCACATAAATTTGGATCAACTATATTATCTTTCTACCTATGTGATAGACTGCAATGCCATTACAACTATAGTTTTGATGTTATCTCTGAACTGGCCTTATAATAGTGATTCTAAGTAGTGTTGAGAGAGTTATGCCTTCAAGAAGCTAATCTTCACTATATTTCAAAACCCTATCTTGCAATGTGATTTTCTCTTTTCTTGGGAGCCAAATTGAAGTCACCCCAATGCTATCAAAAGCAAAGTTCTAAAGCCATTTCCTAATTGGGTTCATAATATAAATTTTGAACACTATTGAAGAATATAGGACCAATTTAAGTTGCACTTCTATTCAACTTCAGACCCCTTTTAGAGAAGGGAAACATATTGAATGTGAGTTTCTCTTATTTTTAACAACCCTATATTTGCTTTCTTTGCTTCATGGACTTGCAAATATTTTCCAAATGTAGAGAAACAAAAACATAATCATCCCTTCATGCAAACCCTCTCACAATAAAAACTATAATTTGAATGACAACAAAAAGAGTTTAATATCAAAATTATAAAATACATGATGTCCATATTTCATACCATGCAATATCTTCTCCAACAACCACAAGCCTACGATAAAAAGGTTTCCACCCCTATGACATTTTCATTATGTCCACAACTCTTTCATTTTTTCATGATCATCATCACACTATAGGATCTTCCATCCCATTCAACTCTCCTCTTGCATAAACAAACACCCTTTAAGAATCTCATGAGCATACAACAACCTCAACTCCAATGCATTCATGTACTTCCTATTTTCTAGGAACATACTTCACTGCAAATTATTCACATTGGAAACACATCTAAGATGCATCAAACTCTTCCAACTCCACAATATGCAAGCCTATGGTGTGGAGAATCATCCATAATTCATCTCCACACCATCCTCTCAAGTATCCCAGCCATCAATGGGCCTACCTTTTTTGTCTATTCAAAGTTTCTTTCAGAGTGTTCTACTCCCTCAATGATGTTCTAGGCAAAGTATGGAAATTACCAACCTCAACAGGGAGCAATACATGTGCCATGCAATGCTCCATATTCTCATCCTATTTCATACAAGGACCGACTCAACTTTAAAAAAAATGGATATGTGATATGTATTTAATGTTTCATGTTATAGATTTGTGATATGCATTTAGTGCTTCATGTTTTGTATTTGTTATATTTATTTAATGCTTCATGTTTCTATTCTAAATAATAACAATACTTGGTGCTAGATAACAATTAGTACTTAGTGTTAGACAACAATTTGGTGCTAGATAACAATTAGTACTTAGTGCTAGATAACAATTAATAGTTGGGGAGTACCTTGATTAAGGATTTGGAAGATGAAAAAATGTTTGACAATTATTAATTTATAACAAAGATCAACAATCATGTTTTATATTTTGATTTTGTAATTTGGATCTAATATATATTTTGCCTCTTATTATTTATAAGTATTGAATGTGATAACAATATGCATTTCAACTCTCAGCTAAACAAATGGCCATATGACATGCATTTATTGTTTCATGTTTGTATTTTAAACAATAAGTGCTTATTAGTTTGATCCAGATTGATAACAATGGTGTTATAAAGTAAATGCATATAATATATAATATAATAAAAATAAAATATTTATACTTTATTAATCAAATAAAATATGCAATAGCCAATCAAAAATAAGAATGAAATGATGAAAAGACTTAGTTATAATAAGTTATAAGGATATGTGAGTGGTCAAGTCCAAAATTTTTCTATACAGGGAAAAATATTACATTTTTTTACTCTAATTCCTTCCTTTTTTTTCTCCCTCATTTAATATTCCACCCCTTGTTAAGATTTCTCTCCCTCATTTAATATTCCACCCCTTGTTAAGATATTATAGGTTAGAACAAGACCCAATTTTTCATTGTGAGACACAACTATGTTGTTATTAACCATGTGAAAGGGTGAGTGTTAAAATAAAAGCAAAGCTTTTTAGCCTTTTTCCAAATTTATAACCAATTTTGGGACTGAATTAATATTCTCTTTTTAACTAATTTTAAATGCCCCACCTTCACTTGTGAAATAATTTTTATAACCAATTTTATTACTGATTTAATATTCTATTTTAGAACTAATTTTAAATACCCCACCTTCACTTGTGAAATAACTTTTAAATGCCTCCACCTTATAATGTATGGTGTCCCATATTACGTGTACAAAGTTTGATATAAGCCAAACAAACCTTGTGAAGGAACCGAGCCCACCAAACATATTACGTGCACGTCGAGTCCACTAACCATAACTTGCTGGAGGCAGCCTTTCCTAAAATATAACAAGATAACTTCATAAAACCCCGTTGATCGATATTGGTCGTTGATTAATCCATCAGAGGGATTCTGAGCCATTCGTGACATCCTCTTCTCCAAATTTTGTCGCCGAAAACCATGATGCCACAGGGGGAATCTAACGATGGAGAGGCTTGCTAGTGCTGGGGGCCTTCGAACCTAGCACCTTGCCTCCATGACCATGCTTAGGGGGATCCTTTTTACGTCGAAACCATGCCCTGAATCTTAGTACCACCATGTTTTTATGTATTGTACGCAGTTGTTAGGAAGAGGAAGATTGCATATTTTTTTGGATTTTTGGCTCGAGAGGCGCTTTCTACAATGCATTATGAAGGAGAAGTGTAATTCCTTGTTCAATGTGGAGTTGACGTGTGGCACTTTAATATAATAAATAATATTAGGTAAACAAAAAATTTACAATATCGACCCTAAACTAAATTTAAAAACCAAAGATATATATATTCCAATTAGAATTAAAACTTAAAAATTAATTGGAATATATGCATAGACCTAAGTTACTAGTTAAATAAGATATTTGAGACAAGATATTAAATTCTTTTACTTTGTTTGGTTACCATTTTAAAGAATAATGTGAAAGGGTAAATTTTATTATAATCAAATACCAACATAGATCCATCTTAACTCCGTATCTATTATGCACAGGGAGGGATCAAATTCCTCGAGGTGCAAACCTTTCTTCAAGTTTTTGCACTCTAAAAATAGTTTGCACCTCACGTGATTTGATCCCTCTCAACGCCTGATAGATCCACATTTAAGATGGATTTACATTGGTTTCTCATAATTGCAACAGTCGTGATTCTGTTTCAAGGTTGACATTTTTCCATGCATTAATTTTATTATGTCAGTCAAGGAAATTTGTTATTGAAAATCAATGAAAAGTTTATGTACAAAATCTACATCCCTAAAGTGCTCCCATTGTGGTGCATTCAACCCTTGAAAAGAGAGATGAATGATCATCATGGCTGGATTTAAATTAACCTATTTTAGTTCTAGGTTTGAAACACCCAAATAATAATTCATGAGCACATGAAATTGGCTTATGCTCATAATTTTTTTTTCCATTTGCATGGTTTGCATGGGGCTACGAGATTTGTTTGCAATATAGTTCTTGGCCTTATCAACAACCTCTTAAAATTGTTTCTAGATTGAGTGACCAAAGAGAGAGAAACACCCAGTGGAAAATAGCATAGAAATTAGCCAAAACCCACTTAAGAACACATGTTCCCTTGGCTTTTATGATTCTGATTGATATATCTTCCACATATGAACTTTGAATGACATGTCATTAAAACAAATGTGTGGCATGCATACATAGATTTTCAATGACTAATTGCACAATAACTTTTGATGCCTTTTTAATATATTTCATAAATCAAAATAGGAAACTTGGCATAATGTAGCAATTTTGTACTTTTGGAGGTTGGAATTGGATTATGTTAGCTCCATGATGCTCAAAAACTTTAATAAACATATCTATGCCAAACTTTTCCCTTAGATGGGTCATTATGCATGTATGCTCAGTGTGGCCTAAAGTGGGGCCCACGATGTTTTCATACTCAGCCCCAAAATGCTTGGTGACCTCAAAACCCCTTTCTATGTCCTTCACTACACCTCCATTTCTCTTTTATGCTAAAAACACAATTTCCTCCAAGGTGGGACCCACGGGAAAATAACATTTTCATGCTTTTGAAGGTTGGAAGTGGATTCCATGAGCTCCAACATGGTCAATGACTTTAATAAACTTGTTTGATCCACTTCCTATATTCAATTATGTCATTTGGTTGATTTGCAAAAGTTTCCCGAATGTGGCCCCGCAAATAAAATGGTCAGTTTTGGGTAGTGAACATTTCCAAGCGACATTAATATATATTTTTCTAAAGTCACCTAGGAATTACACCTAGATCCAAATATTTTCGCATGCACTCACATGCATCAACAAGTGTGATCGGAAGCACTAGCAAGAATTGAACCCTAGTGGGAGCTATATTAGCTACCTACTTTCATCAACCAAGAAAAATGCATTTGACTAGGACTCACAATAATAATGACTGATATGAAATGAATCACTATATAATTTGTTATCATTTTTAGTAATTCATGTGGTGAATTATCAAAGCTATGGGATTATAGGGTCCACTTTCATGGCCAATGTTGATTTAACTAAGTAGGGCCAAAATGAATAATTCCACCTTTTAGGACTTTAAAAACATCTTTTGGTGTCAACGAAATGAAGTAGCAACTTTTTCCAAGTGTTCTTCTCATTGAGAGATTTCCGTTAGTGTATCAAGCATTGGAAATATAATCCATATGAGAAAGTTATGCCTTTGAAAGCTTACTACCACTTTAAGCACCATAGTGCCATTTGGAAGTGCCACCACATCCCATATCTCACACATATGGAGCTCACATATATCAGGAATATGGAACTATCCATGCATGGTCTTTTAAGGATATTATATAGAGTCACAAACCCTAAACATAATTATTAGTTGGGAAATGGAAAAAACCCTAACCCAAACCCTAATGGCTTTCGGAACATGTTAAACATTCAACCACAAGTGAAGAAAATGATTCGATCCCTATTGCATTGATTTAATATTATGTAGCCAACTAGAGAAAATGGTTGGGCTATCATAGTAGAGGAGGAGGAAGATGATCATATAGTATCATATTAAATCCATAGTGGACAACTATCCTTCTATGAATTTTTCATTTTATATCCAATAATAACAAAGAAATGCACGGTATTTATTTCTTGTTGGAGTTTTCACCCTTATGGGTTTCTCCACCGCACATCTTGTATTTAGTGTGACCGTGGTTTGCATCATTTTTTATTACCAGTCATGTTCTTATGCTCTCACTTATTTTTCATAAAGAATGTGATATACTATGATTGCTAACTTGATCACCAGCCATCATTACACAATAAAGTCTCATTGTATTTGTAGTAGCATAATCATATATGTTGTAACAAGGTGTGCTATGAAATATTCATGAAAATTGAATCATTTTGGTATGAGAGTAGTTTTGGTTCAATGTAATAATTGTAGGATCTAGAGGTTGACATAAGGAAATAGAGGAAAGCAACCCCAAGCCTCAAGCCTTTGCATATGAATATTGTAGTATTCCATGGGTTGACTTAGATGAGAGATCTGCAAGACAAGAGGATCACCAAGAATATGGTAGTATGGTAGTATTGATGCCAATTTGGCCCCTTCAAGGAGCACTTCATTTCTAATAAGGACTATGGCTCTAATAGAAAACTTCAAAGATAAAGAAGAGTTAGAGAAAGAAAAAGAGAGCTTTGGTTGCAAATCTTCCCAACATTTATTTAAGTTGGAATCCAAAGTGGAAACTACTTCCTATAAAGGTGATATTGATGCGGAGAAGTTGAACCATTGGTTGCAACAGTTAAACATTTACCTTAGTGCATAATTTGGGAGAAGATAAAAATATATTGTTTGGCTTGCTAAAGCTATAAGGTCATGTATAGACTTGGAAATTTATACAATTTAGATACTTAGATTTGAGGGTGATACACAAGTAACAAAATGGGAGGTGTTTAAAGATCTTGTGATGCCCTAGTTTTACCATAGAATCATAGAAAGAGTATAAGGTCATGTATAGACTTGGAAATTTATACAATTTAGATACTTAGATTGGAGGGTGATACACAAGTAACAAAATGGGAGGTGTTTAAAGATCTTGTGATGCCCTAGTATGAAGAGGATCATAGAATCATTGGAACTATTTCTCAAAGAAGCAAGGGAAAAGTTTGCAAGAGTACACTACAAGTTCAAAAATCAAGCCCTTCAATTGGGAATATCTCCTAAGAATCTAGAGGTTAAGTCATCGAGTATTTGGGTGTTCAACACGAACATTTAAGGAATAAATTGGTTCTCTTTAAGACTAAGGCCATTGATCAATCTTGCACACAAGCGTAATGTATGAAGATGGACTAGAAGAAATAGTTTCCAAGTGGTTTTAAGAAAATAGATCAGCATGATGCTTACGATTAGGAGGAAAAGAAGAAGAGAAAAGGAAAGGGAAAGAAGACTATAGCCATTGTACATTAGTGCAAGGATCAAACAACCATTACGACCAATATAACATAAGTGATCATATCAAATACATTTGTTGGAAGTTACATCGTGAGTTGAATCCAAGCAATTCTAACAAGGAAACCAAGAAGAAGAACATGATAAGCATCGATTCATGGAAACATATTGAGATAATCTCATATATGGATGAAAATGTTTCTTGTACTATATTGTATAGGGAGTTGAACGTGATCGTTCTCTATCATATAAGAAATGAAGATGACCAAACTCTTTCATATTAAGATTCATGTTAATAAGACTAAGGTGGATGCTCTATTTGAATCTAACTCACAAGAAAAATTCATATAAGAGGGCTTGGAAATGAATATTAGGTTGGAGTTCCTTGCCATCCTCATCCATACCCAATAGTATGGATTAACAAGAATGTGGAATTAAGAGTAACCAAGGAATAAAAAATAATATTTTCGATTAACACATATTACATTAATGAAGTGGAGTTATATGTGCTTCCACTTGATGTGTATGTTGGGAATCGCCCATATGAGTATTAGGGATATTATCTTCATGCAAAGAAACAAATAATAGTATAGATTGACCAAGGATGGCAAGTCCTTCATCATCAATACACATAAAGGTAAATTATATGTCTCCTCGGTGAGCACCAATTAACTAGCTGAGAAATTGACCAACACAAGTAGGAAGTTTGTACTACTCTTCTTGAGATAAAATCAACAAGGATATGAATTAGTAGAAGTGAGGGCATCTCTAAAGGGATGTACAAAATATCAAAAAATCTAGTTGGATAATCTTTTGTAGGCATATAGATAAGACACTTTAAGATCCCAAAGGGATATTTTGTAAGAGGAAAGTGAGCAAAACATAGAAATGTTTCCTAACTCTCCATTTCCAAACATAGGTATTGTACCAAGTACATCACCTTATGGGTCACGTATCAAAATATTTCCTAAGAAGGATGGGACTTTTAGAACATGTATCAACTATATAGATATTAACAAGAATATTCTCAAGAAACAATATCCCCTTCCTAGGGTTGATAGTTTCATGTATTCACTACAACATGCTGAGTACTTCACCAAACTAGATATGAAATGAGGATAACTCTAGGTGTCAAAGAACAAAGACACATATAATACCATATTTAAAACAATGCAAGACTTGCATGATTGGTTGGTAATTCCATTTAGTTTATGTAAAGTGCCAAATACTTTTTTTCTTTCGTGTATGATGTATTGTGTCATTATCTAGATTCATTTATAATAGTGTACTTGGATGATATTTTGATATTAATTATCTCTACTTGGGAAGAGCAACTCTCATAATTGATGTAGTTATTAGAGAAACTAGGGGAACAAAAGTTTCCATCAAATCTTAAGAAAAGTGAGTTTTCCTGATAATCTATGTTGTACTTATTGTATGTGATTAGTGTAGGAAAATTATAGATTGACCTTGTGAATATGGAGGCCATCATCAAATTGCCATCTTAAAAACAAAGTTATTAAACTGCAATGTTTTATTCAAGAATCCTAGTACCTATGGAAGTTCATAGATTTGTTTTAATCCATGGTTGCACCACTTCATGCTATAATGACCAATCGAAAGAGTTCCCATTGGGGAAATACATAACATAAGGATTTTGAAGAACTCAAACACAAAATCATTGAAGCTTGAGGTATGGCACTGCCTAATTTTCAAAATCCTTTCAAAATAGAGGCTAATGCAAGTGGGTATATTGTGGGAGTAGTCCTGGTGGTTCTTTGATATGAAACCTATTACGAGAGACAAATCAAGGTTCCTACTTTATTTATCAATTTGGGAACGTACAAACTTAAGAGGTACTGGCACTATATGTGCAACTACTAAGAGCTCTAATCTACTAAAAAATAAATGGTTCCTATTTAAAATTAAAGTGCTAATGAAATCATAGCTTGTTTAAATAAAATTGAAATGAACAAGAAGGTCAACTATCTAAAACTTCTGCAATGAAACTAAGACTGCTATAGAATTGATATAGTATATAATCATACATAACCTATTTAAAAAAACAACATTATTCAAAAAACGACATAATAGACCTACCTATTGTAATCCGCATCAATATGAAATGAACGTAAGAAATCTTGTAAAAAAACTAACTATTATGAATTGCATTTATGTGAAATGAATATAAGAAATCATGTAAAGGAACTGATTCTAATTCGCATAATATGAACATGAAAGAAAGGAACATGTATCTAATCTACTTCATAGAAACAACCTATAGAAAACTACAGGAATAATATGAGAGCACTACAACGACTACAATTCTGCGCTACTTGAAACAAAGTATGAAGTAGAATTAAATCTAACATCTAATAATGATTACTCACACATAATTAACCATGCATATAACTCTTTAAACTACTTTTGATCTCCTGCATTGCCTCGAGGGGGCCCTACGCAAAATCAAGCACAGGAGCAAGATAAAAACTAAGTACTCACAAACTAGAAGAAACACACAATCGTCATTAAATTGGTTTTCTATTCATCATCTTTAGAAATGTATCACAAGTCAAAAACTTCTGGAAATATGTTGTATCTTTCTATCAAAATACCCAAAGGAAGAACCCTCGTCTATGTGCCCGAAGGCTTATTTATTACAGAGAATAAAATACCTAAATCTAATACAGAAATTAACTCTAGTCTAAAGATTCATCACAACTAAGCCTTTGTTCCTGAAATACTGGAGGTAACTGGTAGAAGCCAATATCTCGGAGTGCATGGGTGACTGGTGTAACTACCCTTCATCAATTGCATACTCCTTCATTAATCCTCAAAACTTCCAATGCTAGTTTTCCTATGTTAGTAATCCTCATTTGTAACTTCATTAGAACTAGACTTGTCTTCAAATATACCTTGGGACAAAATTGGAACTTGACTTGAAATCATAACTCGATCCTCTGCAGTTGACAGTCATAAGCTAATACCATGCATTAGATTATTAAATTAAATCAATAAAAGAAAGGCTAAGCACTTCTATTATTATCTTTCTATTCATTAGATACATAAAAAACCTTTGTATTTGTTGTTATGCTTTAAGATATGTGTTTTACCTACCAAAACTGGGGCTTATCACTCTCCCCAACTGAAGGGATTGCACATCCATGTGTAGTCTAATACTCCGGACTATGGGATTTTCCTTTTATGCTCCCACATTCCGTTCATAATAAGAAACAATCCTTGGAACTTCTCCCTATTTATAATATCCTAGGTTCTACTTTATTTTTCTCCAATTCACTTTCTCTAGCTCCTCATCAATTTCCCGGGTTTCACCAAGGGGAAGCAGTAGAGGTGGATTCCATTTAAGGCCTATCCATTCAATCCCATTTCTATGCAAAGTTTATTTGTAAAACTGGGTTCTAAATAGGGGGAATTTTACACTGTTTGGGGAGTGTGTATCCTTCTTTTTCTAGTATGGTGACAACCATACCCATCTTACTTCATTTTCATTGATAGAGTCTACTTTTATCCCTTCTAGAAATTGATTACAATGACTGATGGATCCCTATTGTTTTTATTTCAAAACTAGTATTAAGTCTTGATTAGCAGTCAGAGTTCTATGGATCTCTACGATTAGGCCAATATCGGGAGTCTCAGCTCGTATCCATAATCCAATTGTCCATTCCTCTACATTGTACAAATCCTTGTCCTGAGACCTTTCACATTCATTGTTTAACCAAGAACATAGGGTTCTCAATTGTACATCCCCTACATAAGGATTTGGGGACCATTTATAAGGATGAGGGAGAATAAATTTATGCATAAAAGTTCACTTAACAAATCCTTTTCTTATTTCGAACAATCCTAACAAGCTTCCACGAAATCCTTTGGAGTTGTGATTTTATAGGGAAGTCAATGCTTAGGTCGATACAGTTGATATTTGCACCATTTATCTTTTAAATAAACAACATATGCTTTGGATGGAGGTATGCATACAAGGATTTCTTCATAAATTTTGGTGTGTTTGGTCACAGTGCCCTCCAATTCTTTGAATTGCTGATCCTTCTTTTCTATCTCTTCTTTATAGCTTCCTACTTCCCGTTGAAGTTCCTTATTTTTCCGCTCTAGTCGTTTTTGACTATATGTGTACTGGAACTTCAAAATCTACAGTTTCTCTCTTAATATGGCTACTTTAGTGGATAGTGCCTCTAGTTTTAATTTTGGAAGGTGATTGAGGAATACTGTGCCACAACTTTTAGTTGTGCCAAATATCCTTTTACTTGTGTTAGCTCACTTATCACCTTCTGCAGTTGAGTATCCATTATATTTTGTAGTTGAGTATCCACTATTGAAATTGATTCTTCATTAATTTTTGTTTGGTTAGAGTCCCATGCTCATCAGGGTTCACATAACTCTCCTTATCATTCTCATCCATTTCTTTCCATCATGCTTCTGAGGCTCGAGCCTGCGCTTTCAGTTTTTTGTGAAGTCTTCTAAACTTATACGCCTGGGAAGAGGAGGTATTCTTTGCTTTGGATTAGGTGGAGCCAAAATTTCCTATGTCTTCCAAGGTGCCAATGATTATGTCATCATCATCTTCCTTATCTAATTGGATTTTTCTATTTTCTTTAATGGAGACAGAGGCCACTTCTTTTTGTTTCTTATGTAGTATCGAGGTTGGGGTTCTAACTGACATTATTATTGTTTTCTTGCTTCCTTCTAGGGTATACATTGGTGTTGACACTGGAAATCTCATTAACTGAACATATTCTACAAAAATATTAATGAATTCTTCCCGTGACAGCTGAGGAATATGCTTCTCCAACTCAGTCTTGATGATTAACTTAATAAGACAATGGTGAGCTATGGCATCAATTTTTCCTTGCTTGACCTTTTCAACCATTTCCCAAAATGAATATAGCAAGAAGTATGGAATGCTGATAGTTTCCTCTACCTTTAAGTAGGATCTATACCTTAACAAGGTTAGCAATCTAAAGTGGAACTTATGGATTTGACTCAAAATCCAAGTGAAAGTAATGTATTTGAGAACCTGAGCTACTACCTCCTTCTAGGGGCTAGGCATAATATCTCTTTTCACACCATTCCTATCTTCCTCATAATCCTATCCTTCCTTAAAGAAATCGTTCTTAGACATATTGGTTGGTTCTTTCTCATTTTTACTCCATGGTTGTCCAACAGGAAGCCCAATATACTCCACCATTCTAGCTTCATTGAGGGGAATCCTCAGTCCTTTCACCCTAGTGACAAATTAATTGTCATTTAATTGTTTCAAATTCCTAGAAAATTCAAGGGCATCTTCCACATCATACCCATCTAATCTAGCAAAGTAAGCCATCCACCCCGCATTCCTGAATATATCTAGTACCTCAGGTTTTTTATAAATTTCATATGTATAAGTTGGCTCACTTCTTTTGAAACCAGCCATCATTTTCCTTTTCTTGGTGGTAATAATAGATTGAGAAAATGCAGACTATGCTTTTAATCGATAGTAGAGGTACAAAGGTTTCAAAATTCGCAGAAAAATGATGTAATTTGGTTAAACAAATTGAAGCCTTATCTATAACCTTCAATGTTATCTACCTCCAATTCTCTTTGATCTTCTTGACTGGTCATTTCAAATAATGCCTCCCCTTTGTCATGTATTAATTCAAATTACTTCCAGCCTCACCACCTTTCTTGTTTATGATTGCTTTGGAGGGAGACGATCTTAATATGAAAAGAACCCATACTTCCAGCTGACAGAAATGGATTTTCCACAAATTTCCTTAATGGTTTCTGGTGGAAAAGAAATGATGTAATTTGTATTACTTATGGAAACCTCAACCCCGTGGCATTATTTCATTACCATTTTGTCATGCATCATGATGAAATGAACGCCCCCTTATTCGGGTTGTAGTGTGTTGACCTCATCACAATCATTATTTTTCTTGGTTGATGTGAGAGGTTGTTTACATAATTAACAAATAGAAAGTGCGTACCTTATCCTATCGAATCACGATATTTTTGATATGTTGAATCAGATGTTGGGAAATCTTCTTGTATATTTTTTGTCAGTAGTGTTCATGCTCGCTTGCTGTAGGTGTTGTAGGTAGTGTTCAGTATGTAGCTTAGTGTAGCAATTTTTTTGGGAAATTGCATAGAGTTGAAAGAGATTTGTGTGTGGATTTTCTGTCAGCGTACTTTATATAATGCTTAATGTAGTGTTAAATGCGTAATTCTGTAGTAGAAGATAGGAAATTATGTATTTTCTAGTGAATATGTTGTAGTTGGCTGTTCGAGTGCATTAGTAGAACTTGCTGTAGAGTTGTGGTAGTATTGATGTACTGAAAATGTAATATATATTAGATATAAAAATGATGATGATTTTGTAATATCCCTCTTTGGAAAATTACTCTATTTTGGTCAATTTTTGAACCTTGGACTAGTGAAACCCAAATTTTCCCAAATGATTTTGAATTCTGTATGGAGGGGCTTGATAGGTATTAATACATCCTAATGCATATCCAAGACACTTATACATTCATTAGAAACATTCAAGGCTTGCATTTCTCAAGGAGGAAAGAAGGGGGAAAATGCTAGTGAATTCGATGGTTAAAAACCCCACTAGTCTATGAACTTTTTGGCTTCCCAAACACTGTACAACCTTCCCTATTTTCTAAACAAAGACTTGTATTTGATAGAGGACCTGAAGGGAAAACAAAATGTATCATTAATTCAGGTTTTAGGGTCTTCTATAACTCCCATAAAAAATAATGTTGTGAGACATAGAAATTGTGAGAAAATTGTTAACAATGGACATGAGATTTGTTGCACAATCTTTAATAAAAAATCAAAGGGTTTGCACATAGTATTTTGGTCATCAATATTACATCATAATAATATCTGAACATCATAAAAAACTAAAATAAATTCTGATGTAAAACAAATATGAAACTACTCCAAAAACTCCATATGAAGATATAGGGAAACTAGCTCGAATCAATAGTTTACTTAAACGTTTACATGAAAGGAATGGAATTTCGATATATGGATCCAATGTGAAGCTCAATACAGTGATATAAATCAGATTACACAACCATGGAGTCACAAAATCATCCTCCAAAAACTATACACAACTATGAGTGTGCCATCAAGTAGAACATGGACATTGAAAGAATATTGAGAGAAGAGATAGTGGAGAAGGAGATAGTAGATGAACTCGAACTGAAAGGGGAATCAAACCTGCATAAAAAATACTTCCTTAAGCTATGATAAGAGGTCTGAATGGACTCTCCTCTAACCAAATTGGACAAGAATATTTCACCTTTGAAATTGGTTTAATGGCAGAGAGGATGAACATCCACCGTGCAAGGACAAGCTAAGCTCTCCAAGGGTGCAAAAAAAATGATCCAAAACTGATCTCCTTTGTCATCCTTCTCTTTTATTAAACCCATGTGGACTCATTAGATCTAATTTCCTCCAAGTGACTTCACTCACTTCGAATTAGTGATAGATTATCTCATGAGACACTTGTCCACTTCTTCCTTGGATTCCTCTTTCCCCAATTCGAATTAGGAATAATGGCTCACCATAAATCCCTCTATGCGCTCTCTTGGTGGCGATGTTTAGCCCTGATATGTCCGATGTGTCATAGGTATGAAATCAGTTCTAAAGTTTTCATATTTGTCATAGATTCCTTCATCATTGTTGTCATAGATGCCATGGAACCTAGCTACAAGTGTCACAATGCCTCTTCCTCTTCCTTGGGAGTTACTCTTCCACTCCAATTCGACCTTCCTAGATTCTTGCCATGAATATTGTCTCTTCATCTCCGCCAAGTACGTTACCCTCCACCTTGGAATTGAATTGGTGAGAGAATGATGCCAAGTGTAGTGGGGAATCTTGCCACATGTGGGATCCACACCCTCTTATGCGCCCTCACGACCAAATGCCACCTTATTTTTCTTTTATTATTATTTATTTGACCCAATTAATGTGAATTTTTAATTCTAAGGTCAATTTGGGTCTTGTAGCTCCCTTATTCCAATTTTGTATTCTTCCACCCCAACCTAGGGAACTAGTAGGTTAGTGGAATGTTTTCCTCCATTCTAATTTATTTGGATAGGAACATTACAAACTTTGAATTGGGGATTTTCTCTTAGTGTGACCCACCTTGTCCATTTGGCTCTAATTTTTTATTATTACTATCTTGGACATGCTTGGAAATTATTTGACCCTTAGCACCAATTTGACAAACTATCATGAACATGGACAAGTGGCTTAGGACATTGTGATCCAATGCAAATTTTGGGGACAAGACAAATCCTTCCCTCCCAATATTGCTTGTCCTAAAGCAATATGGACCAACTCCACAAAAGTTTGAACCCAGCCAATGGTTTCTCACCTCATGCAAGTGAATATATGTATGATGAAACATTTGTGTACTTTTCCACCAACTTCTACACATTGCTTCATGAACTCCAAAACATAAATGGTTGAATCCAAAGATGATACCCGGATCCCAAATGATACTCAAGAATACAAGGTGCAATATATATTCTCCTATGCAATGCATAAGAGTCACATGGAAGTCATCATAACACCCAACAAGAAAAAAAACACAAGTCCATCCAAAAATATGTTTCCCATGCAGGAAACCATCTGTTAAGTTTAAACCAAATAGCCAAGCAAGATCACTGAAAGAAGCATAATCACAAGATAACACACAATATATCCTGGGAAACCCTCATGGGGTAGAAAACCCAGTAAAGCTTTCCTCAATAAGATGATCAACCAAAATACAAAGATGTGCTCCTTCTCCTTGACTCCTTAGCAGATCTCCTCAACTAGTGCGCACTCTTCCACAAGTGAGTGAATGATCTAATGAGGAGATCACCTCCTCTATTTATACTTGACTTTCAACTCACTAAAAGACTGTTGGGGCCGACCTCACCTGGAGAAGTCTAATAACCCCTAAAATATAACTGCAGGGCCGACCCACACATGGTGGGTCTAATAACCCTAGTTAATATCAACTCCTGGAGGAATAAACATCTCCAGATACATAGTAGGGTTACCTCGGAGGAATGAAACATCTCCGGAATAATTAATGTACAAATATAATATTCTTAGAAGTTACAATATTCAACACTCCCCCTTAACGAGAAGGATATTATAACAACATCTGTAGGAACAAGGAGTCATTTACTACATCATCTATATATCATCGGAAGCTTTCTTCAATTCATCATCATCAATAACTTGACTAGTTATTGGAACATCAACATCGTCATCAGCATCGTCGTATGATCATTAGTATCGTCATCACACGATCATCATCATCATCGTCACATGATCATCAACATCGTTATCACACGATCATCATCATCATCATCACACGATCATCAGCATCGTCATCACACGATCAGCAGCATCGTCATCACACGATCAGCAGCATCGTCATCACATGATCAGCAGCATCGTCATCACACGATCAGCAGCATCGTCATCACACGATCAGCAGCATCGTCATCACACGATCAGCAGCATCGTCATCACACGATCAGCAGCATCGTCATCACACGATCAGCAGTATCGTCATCACACGATCAGCAGCATCGTCATCACACGATCAGTAGCATCGTCATCACACGATCATATTTACAGGATGATCAATCCTGCTCCCTTTAGGACATGAGTCCATGGATGATGCAATCCAGATCAAGTTCCAGGATGATCAATCCTTATCACAGCTACAGAGCCAGCCCTTTTTCATGCTGGATGTATCACAACTACAGAGCCAGCCCTTTTTCATGCTGGATGTATCACATCTACAGAGCCAGCCCTTTTTCATGCTGGATGTATCACATCTACAGAGCCAGCCCTTTTTCATGCTGGATGTATCACATCTACAGAGCCAGCCCTTTTTCATGCTGGATGTATCACATCTACAGAGCCAGCCCTTTTTCATGCTGGATGTATCACATCTACAGAGCCAGCCCTTTTTCATGCTGGATGTATCACATCTACAGAGCCATCCCTTTTTCATGCTGGATGTATCACATCTACAGAGCCATCCCTTTTTCATGCTGGATGTATCACATCTACAGAGCCAGCCCTTTTTCATGCTGGATGTATCACATCTACAGAGCCAGCCCTTTTTCATGCTGGATGTATCACAACTACAGAGCCAGCCCTTTTTCATGCTGGATGTATCACATCTACAGAGCCAGCCCTTTTTCATGATGGATGTATCACATCTACAGAGCCAGCCCTTTTTCATGCTGGATGTAACCTAGAGTAATTCTAGGATTTGTCACGTACATTTTGAACCGAGGTCCAGGGACGATTCAGTCCTGTCATTCAGTTATCGGAGACCTCACGTCTACGGCTCTCTTTAGGACTGAAAATCCAGGGATGATCCAATCCCCTCAACTGTCCACTAAGGACTTCATTCTCGGAGACCTCACGTCTATGGCTCACTTTAGGACTGAAAGTCCAGGGATGATCCAATCCCCTCAACTGTCCACTAAGGACTTCATTCTCGGAGACCTCACGTCTACGGCTCACTTTAGGACTGAAAGTCCAGGGATGATCCAATCCCCTCAACTGTCCACTAAGGACTTCATTCTCGGAGACCTCACGTC
Organism: Larix kaempferi; assembly: GCA_027924585.1. NCBI lineage: Eukaryota > Viridiplantae > Streptophyta > Pinopsida > Pinales > Pinaceae > Larix > Larix kaempferi. The sequence continues at coordinate 12,262,007 of BSBM01000085.1, read as the reverse complement.
TACGGCTCACTTTAGGACTGAAAGTCCAGGGATGATCCAATCCCCTCAACTGTCCACTAAGGACTTCATTCTCGGAGACCTCACGTCTACGGCTCACTTTAGGACTGAAAGTCCAGGGATGATCCAATCCCCTCAACTGTCCACCAAAGCAGAACATGTATCCTCATCATCAAAACATGTATAACTACAACATGTATCATCATCATCAAAACATGTATAACCACAACATGTATCAACATCATCAAAACATGTATAAACACAACATGTATCAACATCATCAAAACATGTATAAACACAACATGTATCATCATCATCACAACATGTATAACCACAACATGTATCATCATCATCACAACATGTATAACCACAACATGTATCAACATCATCAAAACATGTATAAACACAACATGTATCAACATCATCAAAACATGTATCATCATCATCACAACATGTATAACCACAACATGTATCAACATCATCAAAACATGTATAAACAAAACATGTATCAACATCATCAAAACATGTATAAACACAACATGTATCATCATCATCACAACATGTATAACCACAACATGTATCAACATCATCAAAACATGTATACATCTGTCATCTATCATCAAAAGCATGTATACATCTATCATCAAAACAAATAATATAAGAGTCCTAAATCTAAATAATTTTAAGTAAATAAGAACAAAAAATAGGTAGCCTCATCATTGATGAGATAGGCTGGTTTGTCAGATACTGAGCTACTCCCCCTTTCGAGGAGGGTTCTTCTGAACTACACCAAGCTTGTCTCGGAAGTGTTCAAACTTTACTCGAGACAGAGGCTTAGTCAGGATATCAGCAATTTGATCCTCAGTGCTTATGTACTCCAGCTTGATAGCTCCTTTCTGTACCATATCTCGTATATAGAAGTATCGGATCTCTATGTGTTTTGACTTATCATGAAATACAGGATTTTCAGTCATCTTGATACAGCTTTGATTGTCACACATAATCACAGTGGGATCCATTTCTAAGTCAAACACTCCAGATAAAAGTTTCCGAAGCCATACTGCTTCACAGCTAGCAGAGCAGGCAGCTATATATTCTGCTTCAGCAGTACTGAGAGCCACACTGGATTGTTTCTTGCTGAACCAGGAAATCATGGCAGATCCAAGACCATAACATCCACCAGAGGTACTTTTTCTGTCTGAGACACTTCCTGCCCAATCAGAATCTGAGTAACCATGTAATCTGAGTTCATGATTTCCAACATAAAATAGGCCAAAATCTAATGTACCTTTTAGGTACCTCATTACATGCTTTGCAGCTATTAAGTGAACCTTTCTAGGTTCTACTAGATACTGACTTAGGGTATTTACAGCAAAGCATATATCAGGCCTAGTATTAGTTAAGTACATCAATGATCCAATGATTTGTCTATATAAAGTTATGTCCACTAGTTCTGATGAATCATTAACTAATAACTTTAAGTTGGAGTCCATGGGAGTGGCCATGGCTTTACACTCCAACATATCAAATCTTTTGAGAATCTCCACAGTGTACTTACCTTGATTTAGAAAGATCCCTTTTGGTTCTTGCCATACTTCTAAGCCTAAGAAGTAGTGCATCAATCCGAGATCTTTCATCTCGAATTCTGAAGAAAGCTTCTTCTTGCTTTCAATAATCTGTTTCTCATCTCCAGTTAGAAAAAGATCATCTACATATAACAGCAATATCACTGGTTCATCATCCATCACTTTGAGATAAAGATTTGGGTCAGCTTTACTTTTGGTAAAGCCCATGCTAGTTAAGAAATTGTCAATCCTTCCGTACCAAGCCCTTGGAGCTTGTTTCAACCCATATAATGCCTTCTTCAATTTGCAAACATGAGTTCTTCCATCATTAACCTCAAACCCTTGAGGTTGCTCTATGTATACTTCTTCTTCAATTACACCATTCAGAAAAGCTGTCTTAACATCCATTTGGTGTAATTTCCACTTCATCATGGATGCAAGTGCCATGATAGTTCTAATTGAAGTATACCTAGCAACAGGTGCAAATGTTTCTTCATAGTCAATTCCCTCCTTCTCAGAGAATACTCTGGCTACAAATCTTGCTTTGTATTTTTCGATGCTTCCATCTGCGGCATGTTTTATTTTGAAAATCCATTTGGAAGAAACCACACTTTTATCTTTCGGTTTGGGAACAATATCCCAAACATCATTTTTCATTATTGACTGGTATTCTTCAGTCATTGCTTCTACCCATTCTTTCTTTTGAGCTGCTTCTTCATAGCTAGTAGGTAGTTGATCCACAAGATCACACATTAAGGCCATGTAGTTGGATACCAATTTTGGCTTCTTCCTTTCTCTAGTGGAGCCTTCAGGAGCACCATATCTTTCAGCTCCTTGAATAATGTCTCTAGCCCATGCTGGTCTTCTCTTCCTGGATAATTCTGCAACAGGGGGTTCTTGTGGTTCCATCATGTCATGATCTTCTGGTGTAACTTCTTCAGGGATGTGAACAGTCTCTGAAATCCTGGGTGATGAATCTTCTTCATAAACTTCTTCGAGTTGACACTTTCTGGATTTCTTGAGAGCTGCTTCCTCATCAAAGGTTACATCTCTACTTATTTCTATATGATGGAAACCTGGTATGTAGATTCTAAATGCTTTGGAAGTTTCACAATAACCAACAAATATTCCCTTCTTACCTGAGGGATCCAACTTGGTTCTCTTTTCTTTTGGAATGTGGATGTACACAGGACACCCAAATATTTTAAGATGACTTACCTCGGGCTTCTTACCTGTAAACACTTCTTCTGGAGTTTTGAATTCAAGGGCACTGTGAGATAATCTGTTTTGCACATAAACTGTAGTTTTGGCTGCTTCAGCCCATAAGTACATGGGAAGATCTTGGTCATGGATCATGGTCTTCACAACTTCCATGATTGTTCTATTTTTCCTTTCAGCCACCCCATTTTGTTGGGGATTATAAGGAGTAGTTAGTTCCCTTCTAATCCCAACTTCTTTGCAAAAGTCCTCAAAATCCTTTGAGGTGAATTCTCCGCCATTATCTGTTCTGAGAGTTTTGATTTTCTTGTCTGATAGATTTTCTATTAGAGCCTTGAACTCTTTGAATTTTCCAAAGACTTCATTCTTACCTTTCAGGAAGTATATCCAAGTTTTCCTTGAAAAGTCATCAATGAATGAAAGATAGTATTCAAACCCACTTAAGGAAGTGGTGGGCATAGGTCCACATACATCTGAGTGTATGAGCTCTAAAATGTTCTTAGTCTTTGTTTCACTCTTTGGAAAGGGGTTCTTGATATTTTTCCCTTTCTTACATCCTTTACATGAGCCATCATGATCAGTTTTCAAATCTGGTAAACCTATGACTACCTTGCTTACATAGGGTAAGGCTTTATAATTGATGTGAGCTAATCTTCTATGCCATAGCTCACTGGGGCTAGAGATCTCATGTGCAAGGGCAGCTTCTGGATGGCCTTTGAGTTTATAGAGACCTCCTTCTTCTTCACCAATAACAACTGCATCTTTAATTGTCTTTCCTTTGGACCACATGAGTACTTGTCCATCTATGAAGGCTACTCTAAAACCTTTCTTATCTAGTGCTGAAATAGAGAGAAGGTTCTTCTTTAAACCTGGTACATATAAGATGTCTTTCATCTTCAAGGGTGTTCCAGAATCTAGTTTGTAGCTAGCTTCACCAATTCCTTTGATGGGATATTGGTAATCATCTCCTAGAGATACCTTTTGTGAGGAAGACTTTTCTTCAAGATTTGAGAAGGTCTTCCTTTGACCTGTCATGTGCTTGGAGGCACCACTGTCAATTAGCCATGTATCTTCTCCAGGAGATACAGATCCAGAGAGTGCAGAGAATAGAACATATTCTTCTGGATCTTCTTTCTTCACCTTGTTTCTTTTCCTTTTAGGCTTTACCTCTACCTCTTCTTCTTCTTCATCTTCTTCCCCTTCTTCTTCTTCACTATCATTTTCTGCCATATGAGCATGGTGTCTTTTGTGGGCAAACTTCTTCTTTTGAGAGGGACAAAATCTGGAGATGTGTCCTGGCTTATCACAGGTATAGCATTTGATTGTGGAATAATCTCTTACTGGAAATGGTCCTTTTCTCCTTTTAGAGAAGTGTTGAGATCCTTTGTGGTCAACCTTCTTGAGATGGCCTGTTCTTCTTCTTTTGGTATGGGTGGCCAAAGCTTGGTCATCTTCTTTGAGAAGAGCTTCTCTGTTGGCAACTCTAGCTTCTTCTTGAACACAATCCTCCCATACTATATCAAATTTCATGCTTTCTTTCCTAGCACACATGGTTTGAATGAAGGATTCCCAAGATCTAGTGAGGCCATTAAGAGCAGTCATCACTAGTTCATCCTCATCAAGAGTATCACCAATTGCATCTAGTTGTTCCTTGATTTGATGGACTCTTGAGAAGTAGTCTTGAATGGATTCTCCTTTGTGCATCTTGGTATTCTTCAACTGAGTCCTTAGATTCATCTTCCTATTGATGTTCTTTCCTTCATACATTCTTCCTAGGGCATCATACATTTCCTTTGGAGTCTTCTTGGAAGACACTTGTGGAATCAAGTGGTCTTTAATGGAATCAACTATGATTCTCTTTGCCCTAATCAGATCCTTCCTGTGTTTCTCTTTGGCTTCATCTTCTTCTGGTTCTGCAACTTCCTCCTTGACATAATGAGCAAGATCATTCTCCTCGAGAATTAAACCAATTCTGTATTTCCATGCTCGGAAATTCTCTATGCCTTCTAGCTTGTCTTCAAGCTTAGTATTTGGAGCCATCTTCTCTTGGGGGAGTCCAAGAGACAGAGTAGACTTACCTGGAAAGTTACCTTTTACTTTTCCGGAATCTGGAGCAGAATTTTATCGCACTTTTGGTAGAATTAGGGTTTGAAATTCCCGGAGTTCTACCCAACCAAAAAGTTCGATCTATAGCTCAAAAGAATGCTCTTGAGAAGAGCTACCCAGCCATGTAATCAGAAATCAAAAATTACAACTTTTTTCTGAAACCAAAATCTGACGTATCGCACTTTTGGTAGAATTAGGGTTTGAAATTCCCGGAGTTCTACCCAACCAAAAAGTTCGATCTAGGGCTTAAAAGAAATCTCTTGAGGAGGGCTTTCCAGCCATGCAACCAAAAATCAATAATACCAACTTTGGGCTGAAAACCCTAACTTCACCAAAAGGGGAGAGAGAGATAATCTTACCTTGTGAAAGATGTCCTATTCAGTCTAGCTCTGATACCATGTTAAGTTTAAACCAAATAGCCAAGCAAGATCACTGAAAGAAGCATAATCACAAGATAACACACAATATATCCTGGGAAACCCTCATGGGGTAGAAAACCCAGTAAAGCTTTCCTCAATAAGATGATCAACCAAAATACAAAGATGTGCTCCTTCTCCTTGACTCCTTAGCAGATCTCCTCAACTAGTGCGCACTCTTCCACAAGTGAGTGAATGATCTAATGAGGAGATCACCTCCTCTATTTATACTTGACTTTCAACTCACTAAAAGACTGTTGGGGCCGACCTCACCTGGAGAAGTCTAATAACCCCTAAAATATAACTGCAGGGCCGACCCACACATGGTGGGTCTAATAACCCTAGTTAATATCAACTGCTGGAGGAATAAACATCTCCAGATACATAGTAGGGTTACCTCGGAGGAATGAAACATCTCCGGAATAATTAATGTACAAATATAATATTCTTAGAAGTTACAATATTCAACACCATCACCATATGCTATAAATATGAACCCATGGGGAAAATAAGAGGCTTGCTTCCTCAATCCAACCAACCAAAATTTTCTCCCAATGAGCTTCCAATGATCAATAATTCATGGGTCCCACTGCTTGTGCACTCTCCTAGTGCACAATGTCATCAAGAACCAATCTAGAAATTAAGGGATGCCCATGTCCCAATGCTTGTGCATTTATATCATGAAAAAGGTCTCCCAAAACAATACCTCAAAGTAAAAGGTGTACAATATCCTCCAAATTATTTCAACCAAGTGTGGAATTCTAGGATCCGCTTTCCATCAATGAGAAAAATAACACAAAATTTTACATAAAGGTGGGAGATGAAAGGATCCCACTCTCTAATGCGCATACTCCCAAACATCATAAGTTCAAAATATAAATCATCAAAGTACTTAACAACATCATACAAATGTACATCAAGGATATGCCTCACCAAAGAATCATGAAAGTGCTTGTACATCCAATTAAGTAGACCATCATGTGCCCCATACACACAAGCATCAAGTATTATATCAAATATTCTCCAATTACATAGGTGAGGATCCCATGTCCTATAATGCTTCTCCAAAAGAATTTAAAATGCATCAAAATAATCAGCCATGTTTTCTTTCATCCAAGAAGTGAATGAAGAACCTCCATGAAAATCTGAACCAAGTAAGGAGCAAAGAGAATAAGGAGACTTCAAGTGGCTCAAAGAAGTATCATCAATACACCGATGAATATGTGTATCATTAAGAAATAAAAAAGGATGTTGCTTCCAATAATAATGTGCTCCAATGATAAATCTCTTCACCCAAGTATTGGATGAAGTTCCTCCAACATCAAATGAACTAAGCAAGGAGCAAGGAAAATCATGAGTCTTCAAGTGACTCAAGTGAACATCATAGGTGCATCCATGTAGATGTTTATCATCATAAGGTAACAAAGGATGTTGTTGAAAATGTAAAGAAGAAGGTTCTATAATCATGTCATCATCAAAAGGAGAGATAGGAGTTTCATGCTCCTCATGTGGCACCATCAGAAAGAAACCTTTCACCCAATTTTCATCCCCAATTGATGTGGCTGAAAATGAAGTAGGGGGTGAATAATTGTGAACCAACCTTATCTCTTTTCAACTCTTACCCATCAAAATCTCGAATGCATATTCTCCATCATTGTCTGGTCCAACTGTTGTGAGATCATTTTCCTCCTCCATGGCTCTGCAACTCTCACCATGAGGCAACTCATAATCCCTCTAGACAAGAATAAGTGCTTGGCTTCCTTCTTGTTTGAATGTAGCCTCTTCAAGCACCTGCATATCAACCTATACCTCATGTTACACCATCACATGACGTTCCTCCTTTGTAACATAAAGGATTTCAACCATTGAATGACTATCTGATATGTAGGAGGGTGTAAAGGACCTTTGCAACTGCTCTTGAAGTTGCTTAATCTGCACCATATATTTTTGGAGTAGATTTTGGGTGGACTCCAACTCATTTGAGAGCTTTTCATTCTTTTTTGCATCCTTCAATGTTATTCCATGATACAAACCAACAAGCTCAATTAAATAATCTGTATCAGAAAGCAAATTCAAAAAATTACCTTTGGTGTCCAACATTGCCTTCTGATTTTTATCCATGTTTTCAGGGGAATATTTCTCCTCCACACACCAACAAAATTTCGAAACCAATGCATGTGTGTCATGGAGAGTCTTTAAGGCCTCTTGAATCTTATTTTCATCCATATTCAAGGACCTTGCATGAAAATGAGGTTCTTGCAAATGAACCTCCTCTTCTTCTTCCTTCTTTCTTAGACCAACTTCATGAAGCTCAAGTGGTGATGGCGAAGTTGATCTTGGTTCTTATTCAATTGCTACAAGTTCTTCATCTCCATGGTCAATGGAACTTTGGCTTGCAGAAACACCTTCAAAAGTGATATCTATGTCCTTAACATATAGGTGTGAGAACCCATCAATAGGTACTCCTTCATAGTACAAGCATCCATCAGTTGATGCTCTTTGATCCATGTCCAATGTAGAATGTTTCTCAGAATGCTATTCAGTAGTTTCAATGGAATATTCTTCATGCTCATGTGATGTTTCTTCATCTTTTTCCAGAGTCAATTGGGAGTCTTTTAATCCTCTTCGTGTAATGCTTCTTCTGCTTTACCGCCTACAGAACTAGGTGGCTCATGGGTCTCCTAAATGTTTGTGGATTGTTGATTGTTCCTTACTAAGTTCACATCTGCACTCTTAGGCCTATATCTAAACACCCAATTGACAAAGTCTTAAAAAAGAATGGCCTTCTTTGACTTTCCCATCAAAGCAAGATATGCCTGATATTGCTGAGGCAAATTTTTACATGTTGCTCTCAATATTTATAATTCATTCATAGGATTATCCTTTTGTGTTCTGGCACATTCATTTCAATCATACACAGGGTCATAAGAATAACTCTCATCCCTTATGAAATTGTAATAAGTGTTGCATGATGGCACCTCTTCCTCATACCATTCACATTCTTCTTCATATTTCTCACAATCATATTCATATTGATCATAAGAGTGATCATAATAGTAATACATGGATGCTATTCAACAGATTATCTTAATGCATAGGTGCAAGGACCATGCTACGATACCATTGTAATATCCCTCTTTGGAAAATTACTCCATTTTGGCCAATTTTCGAACCTTGGACTACTGAAACCCAAATTGTCCTAAATGATTTTGAATTCTGTATGGAGGGGCTTGAGAGGTATTAAGACATTATAATTCAGATCTAATATTCTTATACATTCATTAGAAACATTCAGGGGTTGCATTTCTCAAGGAGGAAAGAAGGGGAAAAAAACTAGTGAATTCAATGGTTAAAAACCCCACTAGTCGATGAACTTTGTGGCTTCCCAAACACTGTATGATCTTCCCTCTTTTATGAAAAGAGAGTTAGATTTGATAGAGGACCTCAAGGGAAACAAAAATGGAGCATTAATTTAGGTTTTAGGGTCTTCTATAACTCCCATAAAACAGAATGTTGTGAGACATAGAAATTGAGAGAAAATTATTAACAATGGACATGAGATTTGTTGCACAATCTTTAGTAAAAAATCAAAGGGTCTACACATAGTATTTTGGTCATCAATGTTACGTCATAAGAAGCCCTAAACATCAGAAAAATATCAGATAAATTATGATGTAAAATATATATGAAATGTAATATCCCTCCAAAGAAAAGTACTTGGATTCACCTTGTTTCAACTCTAGGGGTATAGTTTACAACTGGTTCCAAACACCTCCAAATTATTTCAAATTTGGGGAGGAATGTATTGATGGGGCATAGGAAAAATTAACACATTATCAAACACCCAAACAACTGATATACCTAGCCATGGTCTGAAATTTGCAAGGAAATAAGTTTCGGGACAAGACTAGACAATTTGACTAGTGGAAACCCCCCCTAGGTATTCCATTAATTGCTCTTCCAAACACTGTACGGACCTCACTAATTATTGGTATGAGAATTGTCTTTGTTAGGGGAAATTAATTACAATATATGTGCATAATTATATTTTGTTTTAGGGTTGAATAGGTATCCCAATGAACAACAACTTCTAGAGTCTAGAATTTGGGGTGAAAATGGTGGACAAGGAGTCTCAAATTTAGTCATAAACCATAGTGACACTTTAGGGGTATGCAAAAATCATTTGGGCCATCAAATTAACTTCATATAAATATCATAAAATGAATAAATATCTCAGAAACTATGATATAAAATAGATACAGCATCATCCCAAAATTACTATGAAAATGCTATGAGGAAAATGGCTCGAATCTCATCTTTGATTGTAAATATCACTTGAAGTACATGGTATTTCGAGCTGTGGCTCTCATGATATGACTATTACAGAGATATGCAGAAACTAACATGTCCATGAAGTTGAAACAGTAATCCTCCACTAACTATATGAAACAAGAAGTGCGCCCTTGCACATTTACATGACATTGAGAGAAATATAGTAGAATAGGCATAGAGAAGAATGAGAGAATATGAACTCGAACTCAGTTGGGGTTTGAATCTGCATAAAAAAATATCCATGAATATCTGTTGATAGTTCTGAATGTCCTCTCCATCAACCAACTTGTATGGGAATCTTGCACCCTCGAAATTGGTTCTAAGGAAGGGAGGATGAACATCCACCATGCAAGGACAAGCTAAGCTCTCCAATTGTGTCAAATGAGAAATGATCAAAATATGGTATCCTTCTTTATTATTATCTTTTATTAACCTCGCAAGGCCTCCATGGCTTGAATTCCATCCAAGATCCTCATCCCAACTCAAATTAGGGAGATATTCCCATGAATGCCACTTGTCCAACACTTTCTAGCCTTCCTCTTCCATCAATTCGAATGGGAGGAATCTTGGATTCCATAACTCCCCTTGTGTGCCCTATTGGAGGCTATTTTTATCCCTGACATGTCAGATAGGTCATATGTCAACAATCAGGTTTGATCTTTGTCATACGTGTCATAGAATCTTCATCATTATTGCCATAGAGGTTAGGGAATCTAGCTCCAAGTGTCACAATACTTCTAAGATGCCTCTTCCTCTTCCATGTGAGTTACTCTTCCACTCTAATTCGACCCTCCTAGATTCATGCCATGAATAATGCCTCTCCAAATCCCCCAAGAACGTTAGACTCCACCTTGGATTTGAATGGGTGAGAATAGGATGCCATGTGGCATGGAGAATCTTGCCTTGTGTGGGTCCCACACTACCTATGCGCCCTCATGACCAAGTGCTACCTCATTTTCTTCTTCTTATTATTTATTTAGCCCCTTTAATTTATATTTGTCAATCTAATGTCCATTTGGGGTCTAATAGATCCCTTATTCCAAGTCTAAATGTTTCCACCCCAACCTAGGGAACTAGTAGATTGGTGGAAATTTCCCTTAATGTGATTTATTTGGATGGGGACATTACATGAAACTACTCCAAAAACTCCATAAGAAGATAGAGGGGAAACTAGCTCGAATCAATAGTTTAATTGGAAAGTTTACATGAAAGGCATGGAATTTAGAGCAGTGAATCCAGTGTGCAGATCAATACAATGATATACATCAGATTACACAACCACGAAGTCACAAAATCATCCTCCACAAAATATAAACAACTATGAGTGTGCCATCAACTAGAACATGGAAATTAAGAGAATATTGAGAGAAGAGATAGTGGAGAAGGAGATAGTAGATGAACTCGAACTGAAATGGGAATCAAACCTACATCAAAACACCTTCCTTAAGATTTGATAAGAGGTTTGAATGGAATCTTATCCAACCAACTTGGACATGAATCTTTCACCTTCGAAATTGGTTCAATAGCAGGGAGGATGAACATCCACTGTGCAAGGACAAGCTAAGCTCTCCAAGAGTGAAAAACAAAAATGATACAAAATACGATCTCCTTTATCATCCTCCTCTTTTATTAACCTCATGTGGACTCATGAGGTTGAATTTTCTCCAAGGGACTTCACTCAACTCGAATTAGTGATAGATTCTTTTATGAGACACTTTTCCACTTCTTCCTTGCATTCCTTTTTCCCCCAATTCAAATTGGGAATCTTTCCTGACCATAAATCCCTCTATGCGCCCTCTTGGTGGCTATGTTTAGCCCTTATATGTCATATGTGTCATATGTCTGCCATCAGGTCTAAATTTGTCATATTTATCATAGATTCCTTCATCATTGTTGTCATAGATGCCATGGAATCTAGCTACAAGTGTCTCAATGCCTCTTCCTCTTCCTTGGGAGTTACTCTTCCACTCCAATTCGACATTCCTAGATTCTTTCCATGAATATTGAATCTTCATCTCCCCCAAGTACGTTACCCACCACCTTGCACTCGAATTGGTGAGAGAATGATGCCAAGTGTAATGGGGAATCTTTCCACATGTGGGCCCCACGCCCTCTTATGCACCCTCATGAACAAATTCTACCTTATTTTTCTTTTATTATTATTTATTTGACCCAATTAATGTGAATTTGTAATTCTAAGGTCAATTTGGGTCTTGTAGCTCCCTTATTCCAATTTTTTATGCTTCCACCCCAACCTAGGGAACTAGTAGGTTAGTGGAATGTTTTCCTCCATGCTAATTTATTTCGATGGGGACATTACAAACTTTGAATTGGGGATTTGCTCTTCATGTGACCCACCTTGTCCATTTGGCTCTAATTTTTCACTATTATTAACTTGGACATCATGCTTGGCAATTATTTGACCCTTAGCACCAATTTGGAAAACTATCATGAACATGGCCAAGTAGCTTAGGCCATTGTGATCCAATGCAAATTTTGGAGACATGAAAGATCCTCCCCTCCCAATATTTCTTGTCCTCAAGAAACATGGACCAACTCCACAAAATTTAGAACTCAACCAATGGTTTCTCACCTCATGCAAGTGAATATATGTATGATGAAACATTTGTGTACTTATCCACCAACTTTTGAAGTTGCTTCATGAACTCCAAAATAGAAATGGTTGAATCCAAAGATGATCCCAAATGATCCTCAAGAATACAAGGTGAAATATATATTATCCTATGGAATGCATAAGAGTCATATGGAAGTCATCATAACACCATGCAATAATAAAAACGTAAGTCCATCAAAAAATATGTTTCGCATGTAGGAAACCATCACCATTTGTTGTAAAGATGAACCCATGGGGAAAATAAGAGGCTTGCTTCCTCAATCCAACCAACCAAAATGTGCTCCCAATGAGCTTCCAATGATCAATAATGCATGGGTCCCACTGCTTGCACACTCTCCTGGTGCACAATGTCATCAAGAACCAATATAGCAATTATGGCATGCCCATGTCCCAATGCTTGTGCATTCCTATCAGGCACAAGGTCTCCGAAAACAATACCTCAAAGTAGGAGGTGTACAATATCCTCCAAATTATTTAAACCAAGTGTGGAATTCCAGGATCCCATAATTGGCGCATTCCATCATTGATCAAAATAACGCAAAAATTTACATCAAGGTGGGAGATGCCAGGATCCCACTCACTAATGAGCATACTCCCAAAAATCATAAGTACAAAATATAGATCATAAAAGTACATAAAAACATCATACAAATGTAAATCTAGGAGGTGCCTCATCAAAGAATCATGAAAGTGCTTGTACATCCAATTAAGTAGACCATCATGTGCCCCATACACACAATCATCAAGTATTATATCAAATCTGATCTAATGACATAGGTGAGGATCCCATGTGCTATAATGCTGCTCCAAAAGAATTTAATATGCATCAAAATAATCAGCCATGTGTTCTTTCATCCAAGAAGTGAATGAAGAACCTCCACCAAATTTTGAACCAAGTAAGGAGAAAAGAGAACAAGGAGACTTCAAGTGGCTCAAAGAAGTATCATAAATACAACCATGAATATGTGTATTATAAATAAATAACAAAGGATGTTGCTTCCAATAAGAATGTGCTCCAATCATAAATCTCTTCACCCAAGTATTGGATGAATTTCCTCCAATATTAAATGAACTAAGCAAGGAGCAAGGAAAATCATGAGTATTCAAGTGACTCAAGTGAACATCATAGGTGCATCCATGTATATGTGTATCATCCTACGTAACAAAGGATGCTGCTGAAAATGTAAAGAAGAAGGTGCTCTAATCATGTCATCATCAAAAGGAGAGATAGGAGTTTCATACTCCTCATGTGGCACCATCAGAAAGAAACCTTTCACCCAATTTTCATCCCTAATTGATGTGGATGAAAAAGAGGTAGGGGGTGAATAATTGTGAATCAACCTTACCTCTTTTCAACTCTTACCCATCAAAATTTCGAATGCATCTTCTCCATCATTGGATGGTCGAACTATTGTGAATGTGCCTCCTCCAAGGCTCTGCAACTCTCACCATGAGGCAGCTCATAATCCCTTTGAACAAGAAAAAGTGCTTGGATTCCTTCTTGTTTGAATGACGCCTCTTCAATAACCTGCATATCAACATGTACTTCATGTTCCCCCATTACATGAGGTTCCTCCTTTGTAACATAAATGCTTTTAGCCATTGAAGTGACTATCTGATTTTTAGGAGGGTGTAAAGGACCCTTGCAAACTCTCTTGAAGCTGCTCAATCTGCACCATAGATTTTTGGAGTGCATTTTGGGTGGACTCCAACTCATTTGAGAGTTTGCCATTCTCTTCTGAATCCAAGGTTATTCCATGATACAAACCAACAAGCTCAATTAAATAATCTCTATCCGAAAGCAAATTCAAAAAATTACCTTTGGTGTCGAACATTTCCTTCTCAATTTTCTCCATGTATTCAAGGAAATATTTGTCCTCCACACACAAACAAAATTTAGAAACCAATGCATGTGTGTCATGGAGAGTCTTCAAGGCCTCTTGAATATTCTTTTCATCCATATTCAAGGACCCTGCAATAAAATGAGGTTCTTGCAAATTAACCTCCTATTCTTCTTCCTTCTTGCTTGTACCAACTTCATGAAGCTCAAGTGGTGATGGAGAAGTTGATATTGGTTCTTCTTCAATTGCTACAAGTTCTTCACCTCCATGGTCAATGGAACTTTGGCTTGTAGAAACACCTTCAAAAGTGATCTCTATGTCCCCAGCATAGAGGTGTGAGCACCTATCAATAGGTATTCCTTCATAGTTCAACCATCCATCAGTAGATGCTCTTTGATCCATGTCCAAAGTAGAATGTTTCTCAGAATGATCTTCAACAGTTTCAATGGAATCTTCTTGATGCTCATGTGATGTTTCTTCATCTTTTTCAGAGTCACTTGGGAGTGAATTTCAATCCTCTTCATGTAATGCTTCTTCTTCTTCACCACCTATAGAACTAAGTGGCTCATGGGTCTACTCAATGTTTGTGGATGGTTGATTGTTCCTTATTGAGTTCACATATGCACTCGTAGGCCTATATCCAAACATCCATTCGGAAAAGTTTTAAAAAAGAAAGGTCTCAATATTTCTAATTCATTCATAGGATTAGCCTTTGGTGGTCTAGCACATTCATATTCATCATACACAGGGTCATAAGAATAACCCTCATCCCTGATGAAATCGTAAGAAGTGCTGCATGATGGCATCTCTTCCTCATACCATTCACATTCTTCTTCATATTGCTCACAATAATATTCACACTACTCATAAGATTCATCATAATAGTAATACGTATCTGCAAATTATCCTTCTACGGATGATCTTAATGCACAGGTGCAAGGACCATGCTCTGATACCACTGTAATATCCCTCTTTGGAAAATTACTCCATTTTGGTCAATTTTCGAACGTTGGAATAATGAAACCTAAATTGTCCCAAATGATTTCAAATTCTATATGGAGGGGGTTTAGAGGTCTTAATACATCCAAATTCATCTCTAAGACACTTAGACATTCACTAGAAACATTCATGTCTTGCATTTCTCAAGGAGGAATGAAGGGGAAAAATACTAGTGAATTCGATGGTTAAAAACCACACTAGTCTATGAAAGTTTTGGCTTCCCAAACACTGTAGGACCTTCCCTCTTTTTTTAAAAGAGACTTGAATTTGATAGAGGACCTAAAGGGAAACAAAAATGAAGCATTAATTCAGGTTTGAGGGTCTGCTATAACTCCCATAAAATAGAATGTTGTGAGACATAGAAATTGTGAGAAAATTATTAACAATGGACATGAGATTTGTTGCACAATATTTAAGTCAAAAATAAAAGGGTATGCACATAGTATTTTGGTCATCAATATTAAATCATAAGAATATTGAAACATCAGTAAAATATCATAGAAAATCTGATGTAAAACAAATATGAAACTACTCCAAAAACTCCATATGAAGATAGAGGGGAAACTAGCTCGAATCAATAGTTTACTTGGAAAGTTTACTTGAAAGGCATGGAATTTCAAGCTATGGCTCCAATTTGCAGATAAATATAGTGATATGCATCATATTACACAACCATGGAGTCACAAAATCATCCTCCAAAAAATCTACACAACTATGAGTGCGCCATCAACTAGAACATGGACATTGAGAGAATATTGAGAGAAGAGATAGTGGAGAAGGAGATAGTATGTGAAATCAAACCGAAAGGGGACTCGAACCTGCACAAAAAAAATTCCTTAAGCTCTGATAAGAGGTCTTAATGGTCTCTCATCGAGCAAATTGGACAAGAATATTTCACCTTTGAAATTGGTTCAATGGCAGGGAGGATGAACATCCACCGTGCAAGGACAAGCTAAGCTCTCCAAGAGTGCAAAACAAAAATGATCCAAAGACTGATCTACTTTATCGTCCTCCTCTTTTATTAGCCTCAGGTGGAATCGTGAGGTCTACTTCCCTCCAAGGGACTTCACTCAAATTGAATTAGTGATAGATTCTTTCATGAGACACTTGTCCACTTCTTCATTGCATTCCTTTTCCCCCCAATTCGAATTGGGAATCTTGGATGGCCATAAATCCCTCTATGTGCCCTCTAGGTGGATATTTTTATCCCTGATATGTCAGATGTGTCATAGGTTTGCAATCAGGTCTAAATTTGTCATATGTGTCGTATATTCCTTCATCATTGTTGTCATAGATGCCATGGAATCTAGCTGCAAGTGTCACAATGCCTCTTCCTCTTCCTTGGGAGTTACTCTTCCACGCCAATTCGATCTTCCTAGATTCTTTCCATTAATATTGCCTCTTCATATCCCCCAAGTATGTTACCCTCTAACTTGGACTCGAATTGGTGAGAGAATGATGCCAAATGTAGTGGGGAATCTTGCCACATGTAGGGCCCACACCCTCTTATCCACCCTCATGAACAAATGCTACCTTATTTCTCTTTCCCAATTAATGTGAATTTGTAATTATAAGTTCAATTTGTATCTTTTATCCCCCTTATTCTAATTTTGTATGCTTCCACCCCAACCTAGGGAACTAGTAGGTTAGTGGAATGTTTTGCTCCATGCTAATTTATTTGGATGGGGACATTGAAAACTTTGAATTGGGGATTTTCTCTTCATGTGAACCACCTTGTCCATTTGGATCTAATTTTGCATTATTACTAAATTGGGCATCATGCTTGGAAATTATTTGACCCTTAGCACCAATTTGACAAACTATCATGAACATGGACAAGTGGCTTAGGCCATTGTGATCAAATGTAAATTTTGATGACATGAAAAATCCTCCCCTCCTAATATTGCTTGTACTCAAGCACTATGGACCAACTACACAAAATTTTGAACCCAACCATTGGTTTCTCACCTCATGCAAATGAATATATGTATGATGAAACATTTGTGTACTTTTCCACCAACTTATGCAAGCTTCTTCATGAACGTACAAACGGAAATGGTTGAATTGCTGTAAATATGAACCCATGGGGAAAACAAGAGGATTTCTTCCTCAATCCAACCAACTAAAATGTGCTCACAATGAGCTTCCAATGATCAATAATGCATGGGTCCCATTGCTTGCGCGCTCTCCTAGTGCACAATGTCATCAATAACCAATCTAGCAAGTATGGGATTCCCATGTCCCAATGCTTGTGCATTCCTATCATGCACAAGGTATCCCAAAACAATACCATAAAGTAGGAGGTGTACAATACCCTCCAAATTATTTCAACCAAGTGTGGAATGCCAAGATCCCATAACTAGCACATTCCATTAATGAGAAAAATAACACAAAATTTACATCAAGGTGGGAGATGCCAGGATTCCACTCTCTAATGAGCATACTTTCAAACATCATAAGTACAAAATATAGATCATTAAAGTACATAACAACATCATACAAATGTACATCAAGGATGTTCCTCTTCAAAGAATCATGAAAGTGCTTGTACATCCAATTAAGTAGACCATCATGTGCCCCATACACACAAGCATCAAGTATTATATCAAATCTACTCCAATGACATAGGTGAGGATCCCATGTCCTATAATGCTGCTCCAAAAGAATGTAAGATGCATCAAAATATTCAGCCATATGTTCTTTCATCCAAGAAGTGAATGAAGAACCTCCATCAAAATCTGAACCAAGTAAGGAGCAAAGAGAACAAGGAGACTTCAAGTGGATCAAAGAAGTATCATCAATACACCCATGAATATGTGTATCATCAAGAAATAACGAAGGATGTTGCTACCAAACACCCAATCGACAAAGTATTATAAAAGAATGGCTTTCTTTGTCTTTCCCATCAAAGCAAGATACACCTGATATTGCCGAGGAAAAGTTTTACATGTTGCTCTCAATATTTGTAATTCATTCATAGGATTAGCCTTTGGTGGTCTGGCACATTCATCTTCATCATACGCAAGGTCATAAGAATAATCCTCACCCCTTATGAAATCGTAAGAAGTGTTGCATGATGGCACCTTGTCCTCATACCATTCACATTCTTCTGCATATTGCTCACAGTCATCTTCATACTGCTCATAAGAGTCATCATAATAGTAAGACATGGCTGAAAATTCTCCTTCAATTGATGATATTAATGCACAGGTACAAGGACCATTCTCTTATACCACTGTAATATCCCTCTTTGGAAAATTACTCCATTTGGGCCAATCTTTGAACTTTGGACTAGTGAAACCCAAATTGTCCCAAATGATACCAAATGATTTAAAATTCTATATGGAGGGCCTTGACAGGTATTAAGACATCCTAATTCATCTTTAAGAAACTCATAAATTCATTAGAAACATTCAGGGCTTGCATTTCTCAAGGAGGAAAGAAGGGAAAAAATACTAGTGAATTTGATGGTTAAAAACCCCACTAGTCTATGAAATTTTTGGCTTCCCAAACACTGTACGACCTTCCCTCTTTTATGAACAGACACTTGGACTTGATATAGGACCTCAAGGGAAACCAAAATGCAACATTAATTAATGTTTTAGGGTCTTCTATAACTCCAATAAAATAGAATGTTGTGAAAAAATTGTTAATAATGGACATGAGATTTGTTGCACAATCTTTAGTAAAAAATCAAAGGGTATGCACATAGTATTTTGGTCATAAATATTACATCATAATCAGCTCAAAAAATCATCAAAAACTTAGAGAAAGTATGATGTAAAACATATATGAAACTACAAAAACTCCATATGAAGATAGAGAGGAAACTAGCTTGAATTGATAGTTTACTTGGAAAGTTTACATGAAAGGCTTGGAATTTCAAGCTATGGATCCAATGTGTAGATAAATACAGTTATATACATCATATTACACAACCATCGAGTCACAAAATAATCCTCCACAAAATCTACACAACTATGAGTGCGCCATCAACTAGAACATGGACATTGAGAGAATATTGAGCGAAGAGATAGTGGAGATAGTAAATGAACTCGAACTGAAAGGGGACTCAAACCTGAATAAAATAACATTCCTTAAGATATTATAAGAGTTTTGAATGTCCTTTCCTCCAACCAAATTAGACATGGATCTTTCACCTTCGAAATTGGTTCAATGGCAGGGAGGATGAACATCCACCATGCAAGGACAACCTAAGCTCTCCAAGAGTGCAAAACAAAAATGATCCAAAAGCTTATCTCCTTTATCATCCTTCTCTTTTATTAATCTCATGTGGACTCATGAGGTCTAATTCCCTCCAAGGGACATCACTCAATTCAAATTAGTGATAGATTCTCTCATGAGATACTTGTCCACTTCTTCCTTGCATTCCTTTTCCCCAAATTTGAATTGGGAATCTTTTCCAACCATAACTCCCTCCATGCGCCCTCTTGGTGGCTATTTTTAGCCCTGATATGTCATATGTGTCATAGGTCTGCAATCAGGTCTATATTTTTAATATTTGTCATAGATTCCTTCATCATTGTTGTCATAGATTCCATGGAATCTAGCTACAAGTGTCACAATGCCTCTTCCTCTTCCTTAGGAGTTACTCTTCCACTCCAATTCGAACTTCCTATATTCTTGCCATGAATATTTCCTCTACATCTTCCCCATGTACATTACCCTCCACCTTGGAATCTAATTGGTGAGAGAATGATGCCAAGTGTAGTGGGGAATCTTGCCACATGTGGACCTCACACCCTCTTATGCACCCTCATGACCAAATGACACCTTATTTTTCTTTTATTATTATTTATTTGACCCAATTAATGTGAATTTATAATTCTAAGGTCAATTTGGGTCTTGTATCTCCCTTATTCCAATGTTTTATGCTTCCACCCCAAACTAGGGAACTAGTAGGTTAGTGGAATGTTTTCCTCCATGCTAATTTATTTGGATGGGGACACTACGAACTTTGAATTGGGGATTTTCTCTTCATGTGACCCACCTTGTCTATTTGGCTCTAATTTTTCATTATTACTAACTTGGACATCATGCTTGGCAATTTGTTTGACCCTTAGCACCAATTTGACAAACTATCATGAACATGGCCAAGTGGCTTAGGCCATTGTGATCCAATGCAAATTTTGGGGACATGAAAAATACTCCCCTCCCAATATTGCTTGTCTTCAAGCAATATGGACCAACTCGACAAAATTTTGAACCCAACCAATGGTTTCTCACCTCATGCAAATGAATATATATATGATGAAACATTTGTGTACTTTTACACCAAATTCTGCGAGCTGCTTCATGAAATCCACAACAGAAATGGTTGAATCCAAATATGAGCCCTAGATCCCAAATATCCTCAAGAATACAAGGTGCAATGTATATTCTCCTATGGAATGCATAAGAGTCACATGGAAGTCATCATAAAACCCTACAAGAAAAAAAACATAATTCCATCCAAAAATATGTTTCCCATGTAGGAAACCATGACCATCTGATGTAAAGATGAACCCATGGAGAAAAGAAGAGGATTGCTTCCTCAATCCAACCAACCAAAATGTGCTCCCAATGAGCTTCCAATGATCAATAATGCATGGGTCCCACTGCTTGCACACTCTCCTAGTGCACAATGTCATAAGGAACTAGTCTAGCAAGTATGGGATGCCCATGTACCAATGCTTGTGCATTACTATCATGCGCAAGGTCTCCCAAAACAATACCTCAAAGTAGGAGGTGTACAATATCCTCCAAATTATTTCAACCAAGGGTGGAATGCCATGATCCCATAACTAGCGCATTCCATTAGAGAGAAAAATAATAGAAAAAATTATATCAAGGTGGGAGATTCCAGGATCCCACTCTCTAATGAGAATACTCCCAAACATCATAACTACAAAATATAGATCATCAAAGTACATATAACATCATAAAAATGTACATCAAGGACGTGCCTCATCAAAGAATCATGAAAGTGCTTGTACATCCAATTAAGTAGACCATCATGTGCCCCATACACACAAGCATCAAGTATTATATCAAATATGATCCAATGACATAAGTGAGGATCCCATGTCCTATAATGCTGCTCCAAAAGAATGTAAGATGCATCAAAATAATCAGCCATGTGTTCTTCCATCCAAGAAGTGAATGAAGAACCTCCACCAAAATCTAAACCAAGTAAGGAGGAAAGAGAACAAGGAGACTTCAAGTGGCTCAAAGAAGTATCATCAATACACCCATGAATATGTGTATCATCAAGAAATAACAAAGAATTTTGATTCCAATAACAATGTGATCCAATCATAAATCTCTTCACCCAAGTATTGGATGAAGTTCCTCCAACATCAAATGAACTAAGCAAGGAGCAAGGAAAATCACCAGTCTTAAGGTGACTCAAGTGAACATCATAGTTTTATCCATGTAAATGTGTATCATAATAAGGTAACAAAGGATGTTGTTGAAAATGTAAAGAAGAAGGTTCTATAATCATGTCATCATCAAAAGCAGAGATAGGAGTTTCATACTCCTCATGTGTCACCATCAGAAAGAAACCTTTCACCAAATTTTCATCCCCAATTGATGTGACTGAAAAAGAAGTAGGGGGTGAAGAATTGTGAACCAACCTTACCTCTTTGCAACTCTTACCTATCAAACTTTCAAATGCATATTCTCCATCATTGGCTGGCTCAACTGTTGTGAGATCATGTGTCTCCTCCAAGGCTCTGCAAGTCTTAGCATGAGGAAGCTCATAATCCCTCTGAACAAGAACAAGTGCTTGGATTCCTTCTTGTTTGAATGTAGCCTCTTCAAGCATGTGCATATCAACATGTACCTCATGTTTCACCATCACATGAGGTTCCTCCTCTGTAACATAAATGGTTTCAGTCATTGAATGACTGTCTGATATGTAGGAGGGTGTAAAGGACCTTTGGAACATCTCTTGACATTGCTCAATCTACAACATAGATATTTGGAGTGCATTTTGGGTGGACTCCAACTCATTTGAGATCTAGTCATTCTCTTCTGCATCCTTCAAGGTTATTCCATGATATAAACCAACAAGATCAATTAAATAATATCTATTAGAAAGTAAATTCAAAAAATTACCTTTGGTGTCCAACATTGCATTCTGAATTTTCTCCATGTATTTAGGGAAATATTTCTCCTCCACACACCAACAAAATTTTGAAACCATTGCATGTGTGTCATGGAGAGTCTTCAAGGCCTCTTGAATCTTCTTTTCATCCATCTTCAAGGACCCTGCAAGAAAATGAGGTTCTTGCAAATGAGCCTCCTCTTCTTCTTCCTTCTTGCTTGGACCAACTTCATGAAGATCAAGTGGTGACGGGGAATTTGATCTTGTTTCTTCTTCAACTGCTACAATTTCTTCATCTCCATAGTCGATGGAACTTTGGCTTGTAGCAACACCTTCAAAAGTGATCTCTATGTCACCAACATAAAGGTGTGAGCACCCATAAGTAGGTACTCCTTCATAGTTCAACCATCAATCATTAGATCCTCTTTGATCCATGTCCAAAGTAGAATGTTTCTCAGAATTATCTTCAGTAGTTTCAATGGAATCTTCTTCATGCTCATGTGATTTTTCTTCATCTTTTTCAAAGTCACTTGGGAGTGACTTTCAATCCTCTTCATTTAATGCTTCTCCTACTTCACCACCTACAGAACTAGGTGTATCATGGGTCTCCTCAATGTTTGTGGATGGTTTATTTTTCCTTACTGAGTTCACATCTGCACTCGTAGGCCTATATCTAAACACCCAATCGACAAAGTCTTAAAAAAGAATGGCCTTCTTTGTCTTTCACATCAAAGCACGATATGCCTGATATTGTTGAGGCAAAGTTTTACATGTTGCTCTCAATCTTTCTAATTCATTCATAGGATTATCCTTTGGTGGTCTGGCACATTCATGTTCATCATACAAAGGGTAATAATAATAACCCTCATCCCTTATGAAATATTAAGAAGTGCTGCATGATGGCACCACTTCCTCATACCATTCAAATTCTTCTACATATTGCTCACAATCATCTTCATAAATCTCATAAGAGTCATCATAATAGTAAGACATGGCTGAAAATTCTCCTTCAATGAATTATCTTAATGCACAGGTGCAATGACCATGCTCTAATGCCACTTTAATATCCCTCTTTGGAAAATTACTCCATTTTGGCCAATTTTCGAACCTTGGACTTGTGAAACCGAAATTGTCCCAAATGATCCCAAATGCTTTCGAATTCTGTATTGAGGGGTTTGAGAGGTCTTAATACATCTTGATTCAGCTCTAAGACACTTAGAAATTCATTATAAACATTCAGGGCTTGCATTTCTGAAGAAGGAAAGAAGTGGGGAAATACTAGTGCATTCAATGGTTAAAAACCCTACTAGTCTATGAAATTTTTGGTTTCCCAAACACTGTACGACCTTCCCTCTTTTCTGAATAGAGACTTGGATTTGATAGAGGAACTCAAGGGAAACCAAAATGCAGCATTAGTTCATTTTTTAGGGTCTTCTATAACTCCCATAAAACAGAATGTTGTGAGACATAGAAATTGTGAGAAAATTGTTAACAATGGACATGAGATTTGTTGCACAACCGTTAGTAAAAAATCAAAGGGTCTAAACATAGTATTTTGGTCATCAATATTATATCATAAGCATCTGGAAACATCAGCAAAAACTCAGAGAAATTTTGATGTAAAACATATATGAAACTACTCCAAAAACTCCACATGAAGATAAAGGGGAAACTAACTCAAATCAATAAATTACTTGGAAACTTTACATGAAAGGAAAATAATTTAGAGTTATGGATCCAATGTGCAGATCAATATAGTGATATACATCATATTACACAACCATGGATTCAGAAAATTATCCTCCACAAAATCTACACAACTATGAGTGCGCCATCAACTAGAACATATACATTGAGAGAATATTGAGAGAAGAGATAGTGGAGAAGGAGATAGTAGATAAAATTGAACTGAAACGGGACTCAAACCTGCATCAAAACACCTTTCTTAATATTTGATAAGAGGTATGAATGGCCTCTCCTCCAACCAACTTTGACATGAATATTTCACCTTCGAAATTGGTTCAATGACAACGAGGATGAACATTAACCGTGCAAGGACAAGCTAAGCTCTCCAAGAGTGCAAAAAAAAAATGATACAAAAGCTTATATCCTTTATCATCCTCCTCTTTTATTAACCTCATGTGGACTCATGAGGTCGAATTCCCTAAAATGGACTTCACTCAACTCAAATTAGTGATAGATTATCTCATGAGACACTTGTCCACTTCTTCCTTGCATTCCTTTTTCCCCCAATTCGAATTGGGAATCTTGGCTGACCATAACTCCCTCTATGCGCCCTCTTGGTGGCTATTTTTAGCCCTGATATGTCATATGTGTCATAGGCTTGCAATTAGGTATGAATTTGTCATATTTGTCGTAGATTCCTTCATCAATGTTGTCATAGATGCCATGGAATCTAGCTACAAGTGTCATAATGCCTCTTCCTATTACTTGGGAGTTACTCTTCCACTCCAATTCGACCTTCCTAGATTCTTGTAATGAATATTACCTCTTCATATCCCCCAAGTACATTATCCTCCACCTTGGACTCGAATTGGTGAGAGAATGATGCAAAGTGTAGTGGGGAATGTTGCCACATGTGGGCCCCACTCCCTCTAATGCACCCTCAAGACCAAATGCCACCTTATTTTCTTTTATTATTATTTATTTGACCCAATTAATGTGAATTTGTAATTCTAAGGTCAATTTGGGTCTTGTAGGTCCCGTATTCCAATTTTTTATGCTTCCACCCCAACCTAGGGAACTAATAGGTCAGTGGAATGTTTTCCTCGATGATAATTTATTTGGATGCAGACATTACAAACTTTGAATTGGCGATTTGCTCTTCATGTGACCCACCTTGTCCATTTGGCTCTAATTTTTCATTATTACTAACTTGGAAATCATGCTTGGAAATTATTTGACCCTTAGAACTAATTTGACAAACTATCATGAACATAGCCAAGTGGCTTAGGCCATTGTGATCCAATGCAAATTTTGAGGACATAACAAATCCTCCCCTCCCAATATTGCTTGTCCTCAAGCAATATGGACCAACTCCTCAAAAATTTGAAACCAACCAATGGTTTCTCACCTCATGCAAGTGAATATATGTATGATGAAACATTTGTGTACTTTTCCACCAACTTCTGCAAGCTGCTTCATGAACTCCAAAAAAAAAATGGTTGAATCCAAAGATGATCCCTGGATCCCAAATAATCATCAAGAATACATGGTGCAATATATATTCTCCTATGCAATGCATAAGAGTCACATGGAAGTCATCATAACACCCTGCAAGAGAAAAAACATAAGTCTACCCAAAAATATGTTTCCCATGTGGGAAACCATCACCATCTGATGTAAAGATGAACCCATGGGGAAAATAAGAGGCTTGCTTCCTCAATCCAACTAACCAAAAAGTTCTTCTAATGATCTACCAGTGATCAATAATGCACGGGTCCCACTGCTTTCACACTCTCCTAGTGCACAATGTCATCAAGAACCAATCTAGCAAGTATGGGATGCCCATGTCCCAATCCTTATGCATTTCTATCACGCACAAGGTTTCCCAAAACAATACCTCAACGTAGGATGTGTACAATATCCTCCAAATTATTTCAACCAAGTGTGGAAGGCCAGGATCCCATAACTAGCACATTCCATCAATGAGCAAAATGACACAAAATTTTACATCAAGGTGGGAGATGCCAAGATCCCACTCTCTAATGAGCATACTCCCAAACACCATAAGTACAAAATATAGATCATCAAAGGACATAACAACATCATACAAATGTACATCAAGTAGGTGCCTCATTAAAGAATCATGGAAGTGCTTGTACATCCAATTAAGTAGACCATCATGTGCCCCATACACACAAGCAACAAGTATTATATCAAATTTGCTCCAATGACATAGGTGATGATCCCATGTCCTATAATGCTGCTCCAAAAGAATTTAAGATGCATCAAAATAATCAGCCATGTGTTCTTTCATCCAAGAAACGAATGAAGAACCTCCACCAAAATTTGAACCAAGTAAGGAGCAAAGAGAACAAGGAGACTTCAAGTGGCTCAAAGAAGTGTCATCAATACACCCATGAATATGTGTATCATCATGAAATAAAAAAGGATGTTGTTTCCAATAAGAATGTGCTCCAATCATAAATATCTTCACCCAAGTATTGGATGAAGTTCCTCCAACATCAAATGTACTAAGCAAGGAGCAAGGAAAATCATGAGTCTTCAAGTGACTCAAGTGAAGATCATAGGCGCATCCATGTAGATGTGTATCATCATAAGGTGACAAAGGATGCTCTTGCAAATGTAAAGAATAAGGTGCTCTAATCATGTCATCATCAAAAGGAGAGATAGGAGTTTCATACTCCTCATGTGGCACTATCAGAAAGAAAACTTTCACCCAATTTTCATCCCCAATTGATGTGGCTGAAAAATAAGTAGGGGGTGAATAATTATGAACCAACCTTACCTCTTTGCAACTCTTACCCATCAAAATTTCGAATTCATATTCTCCATCATTGGCTGGTTCAACTGTTGTGAGATCATGTACCTCCTCCAAGGCTCTGCAAGTCTCACCATGAGGAAGCTCATAATTCATGTTAACAAGAACAAGTGCTTGTATTTCTTCTTGTTTGAATGTAGCCTCTTAAAGAACCTGCATATCAACCTGTACCTCATGTTCCACCATTACATGAGGTTCCTCCTTTGTAACATAAAGGCTTTCAGCCATTGAATGACTGTATGATATGTAGGAGGGTGTAAAGCACCTTTGAAACCTCTATTGAAGTTTCTCAATCTGCACCATAGATATTTGGAGTGCATTTTGGGTGGAATCCAACTCATTTGAGAGCTTGTAATTCTCTTCTGCATCCTTAAATGTTATTCCATGAAATAAACTAAAAAGCTCAATTAAATAATCTCCATCATAAATCGAATTAAAAAAATTACCTCTAGTGTCCAACATTTCTTTCTGTATAATCTCCATGTATTCAGGGGAATATTTGTCCTCCACACACCACCAAAATTTCGAAACCAATGCATGTGTGTCATGGAGAGTCTTCAATGCCCCTTGAATCTTCTTTTCATCCATTTTCAAGAACCCTGCAAGAAAATGAGGTTCTTACAAATGAACCTCCTCTTCTTCCTGCTTCTTGCTTGGAACAACTTCATGAAGCTCAAGTGGTAATGGGGAAGTTGATATTGGTTCTCCTTCAATTGCTACAAGTTCTTCATATCCATGATCTATGGAACTTTGTATTGCAAAAATACCTTCAAAAGTGATCTCCATGTCACCAACATAGAGGTGTGAGGACCCATTAGTAGGTACTCCTTCATAGTTCAAGCATCGATCAGTAGATTCTCTTTGATCCATGTTCAAAATATAATGTTTCTCGGAATGATCTTCAGTAGTTTCAATGGAATATTCTTCATGCTCATGTGATGTTTCTTCATCTTTTTTAGAGTCACTTGGGATGGACTTTCAATCCTCTTCATGTAATGCTTCTCCTGCTTAACCACCTATAGAAGTAGGTGGTTCATGGGTCTCCTCAATGTTTGTGGATGTCTGATTGTTCCTTACTGAGTTCACATTTGAACTCTTAGGAATATATCCAAACACCCAATCGAAAAATTCTTAAAAAAGAATGGCCTTCTTTGTCTTTCCCATCAAAGCAAGATATTCCTGATATTATTGAGGAAACGTTTTACATGTTGCTCTCATTATTTATAATTCATTCATAGGATTATCCTTTGGTGGTCTGGAACATTCATCTTCATCATATATATGGTCATAAGAATAACCCTCATCACTTATGAAATCATAAGAAGTGTTGCATGATGGTACCTCTTCCTCATACCATTCACATTCTTCTTCATATTGCTCACAATCATCTTCATACTGCTCATAAGAGTCATCATAATACTAAGAAATGGCTGCAACTTATCCTTCAATGGATGATCTTAATGCACATGTGCAAGGACTATGATCTGATATTAGTTTAATATCCCTCTTTGTAAAATCACTCCATTTTTGCCAATTTTTGAACCTTGGACTAGTGAAACCCAAATTGTACTAAATGATTTTGAATTATATATGGAGGGGATTTAGAGGTCTTAATACATCTTGATTAATATCTAATACACTTATACATTCATTAAAAACATTCAGGGCTTGCATTTATCAAGGAGGAATGAAGGGGAAAAATAGTAGTGAATTCGATGGTTAAAAACCCCACTAGTCTATGAATTTTTTGGCTTCACAAACACTATACAACCTTCCCTAATTTCTGAACAGAGACTTGGATTTGATATAGGACCTCAAGGGAAACCAAAATGAATCATTAATTCATGTTTTAGGGTTTTCTATAGCTCCCATAAAACAGAATGTTGTGAGACATAGAAATTGTGAGAAAATTGTTAACAATGGACATGAGATTTTTTGCGCAATATTTAGTCAAAACTCAAAGGGTCTAAACATAGTATTTTAATCATCAATATTACATAATAATCAGCTAGAAACATGATAAAAAACTCAGATAAAGTTTGGTGTAAAACGGATATGAAGCTACTCCCAAAACCCCTTATGAAGATAGAGGGGAAACTAACTTGAATCAATAGTTTAATTGGAAAGTTTACATGAAATGCATAGAATTTCAAACTATGGACCTAATGTGCAGAACAATACATTGATATACATAATATTACACAACCATGGAGTCACAAAATTATCCTCCACAAAATATACACAACTATGAGTGCACCATCAACTAAAACATAGACATTGAGAGAATATTGAGAGAAGAGATAGTGGAGAAGGAGATAGTAGATGAACTCCAAATGAAAGGGGACTCAAACCTGAATCAAAACACTTTCCTTAAGATCTGATAAGATTTCTGAATGGCCTCTCCTCCAACCAACTTGGACAAGAATCTTTCACCTTCGAAACTGGTTCAATGGCAGGGAGGATGGACATCTACCGTGCAAGGACAAGCTAAGCTCTCCAAGAGTGGAAAACAAAAATGATCCAAAAGATTATCTCCTTTATCATCCTCATATTTTATTAATGTCATGTGGACTCATGAAGTAAAATTCCCTTCAAGGGACTTCATTCAACTCGAATTAATGATAGATTCTCTCATGGGACACTTGTCCACTTCTTCCTTGCATTCCTTCTCCCCCCAATTCAAATTTGGAATCTTGGATGACCATAAATCCCTCTATGTGCCCTCTTGGTGGCTATTTTTAGCCCTGAATGTCAGATGTGTCATAGGCCTTCAATCACGTCTAAATTTTTCATACTTGTCGTATATTCCTTCATCATTGTTGTGATAGATGCCATGGAATCTAGCTACAAGTGTCACAATGCCTCTTCCTCTTCCTTTGGAGTTACTCTTCCACTCCAATTAAACCTTCCTACATTCTTGCCATGAATATTTCCTCTTCATATCCCCCAAGTCCGTTACCCTCCACCTTGGACTCGAATTGGTGAGAGAATGATGCCAAGTGTAGTGGGGAATCTTGCCACATGTTGGCCCCACACCGTCTTATGCACCCTCAAGACCAAATGCCACCTTATGTTTCTTTTATTATCATTTATTTGACTCAATTAATATGAATTTGTAATTCTTAGGTCAATTTGGGTCTTGTAGGCCCCTTCTTCCAATTTTGTATGCTTCCACTCCAACCTAGGGAACTAGTAGGTTAGTGGAATGTTTTTCTTCATGATAATTTATTTGGATGGGGGGATTACAAACTTTTAATTGGGAATTTTCTCTTCATGTGACCCACCTTGTCCATTTGGCTCTAATTTTTCAATATTACTAACTTGGATATAATGCTTGGAAATTATTTGACCCTTAGTATCAATTTGACAAACTATCATGAACATGGCCAAGTAGCTTGGGCCATTGTGATCCAATGCAAATTTTTGGGACATGAAAAATTCTCCCCTCCCAATCTTGCTTGTCCTCAAGCAATATGGACCAACTCCACAAAATTTTCAACCCAACTAATGGTTTCTCATCTCATGCAAGTGAATATATGTATGATGAAACATTTTTGTACTTTTTCACCAACTTCTGCAAGTTGCTTCATTAACTCCAAAACATAAATGGTTGAATCCAAATATGATATATGGATCCCAAATGATTCTAAAGAATACAAGGTGCAATATATATTCTCCTATGCAATGCATAAGAGTCACATTGAATTCATCATAACACCTTGCAATAAAAAAACATAAGTCCATCCAAAAATATGTTTCCCATGTAGGAAACCATCACCATTTGCTGTAAAGATGAACCCATGGGAAAAAAGAGAGTCTTGCTTCCTCAAGCCAACCAACCAAAATGTGCTCTCAATCAACTGCCAATGATCAATAATGCATGGGTCCGACTGCTTGTGCACTCTCCTAGTGCACAATGTCATCAAGAATCAATCTAGCAAGTATGGGATTCCCATGTCCCAATGCTTGTGCATTCCTATCAGGCACAAGGTCTCCCAAAACAATACCTCAAAGTAGGAGGTGTACAATATCTTCCAAATTATTTCAACCAAATGTGGAATTCCAGGATCCCGTAACTGGCACATTCCATCAATGAGAAAAATAACACAGAATTTTACATCAAGGTGGGAGATTCTATGATCCCACTCTCTAATGAGCATACTCCCAAACATCATAAGTACAAAATATAGATCATCAAATTACATAACAACATCATATAAATGTACATCAAGGAGGTGCCTCATCAAAGAATCACGAAAGTGCTTGTACATCCAATTAAGTAGACCATCATGTGCTCCATACACACAAACATAAAGTATTATATCAAATATGCTCCAATGACATAGGTGAGGATCCCATGTCCTATAATGATGCTCCAAAATAATGTAAGATGCATCAAAATAATCATCCATGTGTTCTTTCATCCAAGAAGTGAATGAAGAACCTCCACCAAAATATGAACCAAGTAAGGAGGAAAGAGAACAAGGAGACTTCAAGTGGTTCAAAGAAGTATCATCAAGAAATAAAAAAGGATGTTGCTTCCAATACGAATGTGCTCCAATCATAAATATCTTCACCCAAGTATTGGATGAAGTTCCTCCATCATCAAATGAACTAAGAAAGGAGCAAGGAAAATCATGAGTCTTCAAGTGACTCAAGTGAACATCATAAGTGCATCCATGTAGATGTGTATCAGCATAACGTAACAAAGGATGTTGCTGCAAATGTAAATAAGAATATTCTCTAATCATTTCATCATCAAAAGGCGAGATAGGAGTTTTATACTCCTCATGTGGCACCATCAGAAAGAAACCTTTCACCCAATTTTCATCCCCAATTGATGTGGCTGAAAAAGAAGTAAGGGGTGAAGAATTGTGAACCAACCTTACCTCTTTGCAACTCTTACCCATCAAAATTTCGAATGCATCTTCTCCATCATTGGTTGGTCCAACTATTGTGAGATCATTTCCTCCAAGGTTCTGCAACTCTCACCATGAGGCAACTCATAATCCCTCTGAACAAGAACAAGTGCTTGATTTCCTTCTTGTTTGAATGTACCCTCTTCAAGCACTTGCATATCAACATGTACCTCAAGTTCCACCATCATATGAGGTTCCTCCTTTGTAAAATAAATGATTTCAGCTATTGAATGACTATCTGATATGTAGGAGGGTGTAAAGGACCTTTGCAATCTCTCTTGAAGTTGCTCAATATGCACCATAGATTTTTGGAGTGCATTTTGGGTAGACTCCAACTCATTTGAGAGATTTTCATTCTCTTATGCATCCTTCAAGGTTATTCCATGATACAAACCAACAAGCTCAATTAAATAATCTCTATCAGAAATCAAATTCAAAAAATTACCTTTGGTGTCCAACATTGCCTTCTGAAATTTCCCCATGTATTCAGGGGAAGATTTCTCCTCCACACATCGACAAAATTTTGAATCCAATGCATTTGTGTCATGGAGAATATTCAAGGCCTCTTGAATCTTCTTTCCATCCATGTTCAAGGACCCTGCAAGAAAATGAGGTTCTTCCAAATGAACCTCCACTTCTTCTTCCTTCTTGCTTGGACTAACTTCATGAAGCTCAAGTGGTGATGGGGAAGTTGATCTTGGTTCTTCTTCAACTGCTACAAGTTATTCATCTCCATGGTCAATGGAACTTTGGATTGCAACAACACCTTCAAAAGTGATCTCTATGTCACCAACATAGAGGTATGAGTACCCATCAATAGGGAATCCTTCAGAGTTCAAGAATCCATCAGTAGATTTGCTTTGATCCATGTCCAAAGTAGAATGTTTCTCGGAATGATATTCAGTAGTTTCAATGGAATCTTCTTCATGTTCATGTGATGTTTCTTCATCTTTTTTAGAGTCACTTGGGAGTGACTTTCAATCCTCTTCATGTAATGCTTCTTCTGCTTCACCACCTATAGAACTAGGTGGCTCATGGGTATCCTCAATGTATGTGGATGGTTGGTTGTTCCTTATTGAGTTCACATCTTCACTCTTAGGTCTATATTCAAACACCCAATGGACAAAGTCTTAAAAAATAATGGCCTTCTTTTTCTTTCCCATCAAAGCAAGATATGCCTGATATTGTTGAGGCAAATTTTTACATGTTGCTCTCAATATTTCTAATTCATTCATAGGATTAGACTTTGGTGTTCTAGAAAATTCATCTTCATCATAAACAGAGTCATAAGAATAACCCTCATCCCTTATAAAATCGTAAGAAGCGTTGCATGATGACACCTCTTCCTCATACCATTCACATTCTTCTTCATATTGCTCACAATCATCTTCATACTACTCATAAGAGTCATCATAATTTTAGGACATGGCTGAAACTTCTCCTTCAATGGATGATCTTAATGCATAGGTGGAAGGACCATGCTCTGATACCACTATAATATCCCTCTTTGGAAAATTACTCCATTTTGGCCAATTTTCAAACCTTGGACTATTGAAACCAAAATTTTCCCAAATGCTCCCGAATGATTTCGAATTATGTATGGAGGGGATTGAGATGTATTAAGAGATCCTAATTCATATCTAAGACACTTATACATTGATTGAAAACATTCAGGGTTTTCATTTGTCAAGGAGGAAAGAAGGGGAAAAATACTAGTGAATTCAATGGTTAAAAACCCCACTAGTCTATGAACTTTTTGGCTTCCCAAACAATGTACGGACTTCCATATTTTCTAAAAAGAGACTTGGATTTGATAGAGAACCTCAAGGGAAACCAAAATGCAGCATTAATTTAGGTTTGAGGGTCTTCTATAACTCCCATAAAACATAATGTTGTGAGACATAGAAATTGTGAGAAAATTGTTAACAATGGACATGAGATTTGTTGCACAACCTTTAGTCAAAAATATTACATCATAAGAATATCGAAACACCATAAAAAACTCAGATAATTTCTGATGTAAAACAGATATGAAACTAATCCAAAAAATCCATATGAAGATAGAGGGGAAACTAGCTTGAATCAATAGTTTACTTGGAAAGTTTACATGAAAGGCATGGATTTTCGAGCTATGGATCCAATGTGTAGATCAATACAGTGATATACATCATATTAAAAAACCATGGAGTCACAAAATAATCCTACACAAAATATAAACAACTATGAGTGCGCCATCAACTAGAACATAGACATTGAGAGAATATTGAGAGAAGAGATAGTGGAGAAGGAGATAGTAGATGAAATCGAACATAAAGGGGAATCGAACCTACATCAAAACACCTTCCTTAAGCTCTGATAATAGTTCTAAATGTGCTCTCCTCCAACCAACTTGGACAAGAATCTTTCACCTTCGAAATTGGTTCAATGGCAGGGAGGATGAACATCCACCGTGAAAGGACAAGCTAAGCTCTCCAAGAGTGAAAAATGTTAAAATTTGAGCATTAATTCACAATACTCTTGGATATTTACTGAGAGAATAACATATATAGTATATCAATGCATAACAATCACAATAAGCATGACAAGCATCACAAGAATCAAAAGCATGAGAGACAAGAGACATAGAGTTTCCGTGGGGAAAACCCTAAGGTGAAAAACCCCACAACTTCCTCAGAGATAGAGAGAGCAATGGCTCAACCAAAATACACTTGAGATAGTCTCCTAGAGCAGATGATCCTCCTCCTCACTAGTGCGCCACTTTCTGAGTGAGAGAAGTGTGTCTTTTCGAATGATCCAAATAGAGATCTCCCAATCTCTATTTATACTTAACCTGTTTTCCCAGTGACCTTATGGGGCCGACTTGTCTATCTAGATACATCCACAATATAATATATATTTTAGGGCCGACCCCACACATGGTGGTCTAATAACCCATCTGAAAGTATACACACTTGCGACACTTGTCAATCCACATGACGACACTTCCTTATAGAGGAATAACACATCTCTTATAAGGGTACAATAAATATATATGAAATACATAGATGAAATACATTCCGAAGTTACATATACATCAACACTCCCTCTTAACTAGGAAGGTATTTCTCGACACAGTTCTGCTAGACAAGTCTTCTTCTCGGGATCATCGTTATCGATGCATCGGCATCATCATCGTCACTGCTGCTGCTATCTCAACCAATCTCTGACTCTACTCATCATAGGAAGTTCTACAGAGCCAGTGCTTTTTCATACTGGATGTAGGCCCACCACCTGCAGGTCTTCATCATCTGTGCGAACTGTCTAATAGAGGTGGCCTCTCAGGACTAATTTTATGTGCGGATGCAATACCGAAAAGAGTATCCCAAGAACATTTATGTGCCTAAGCACGACCGACAAGATCTCCCAGGAATGATTACATGCATCTCCTCCACAATACCTTTAAAGAGCATCCCAAGAACATTTATGTGCCGTAGCATGACCGACAAGATCTCTAAAGAGCATCCCAGGACTTATTATGAGCATACAGCTCAACCTCTCGGATCTTTAGGACTGATTACATGTGGATAGACAAAACCTTTAAAAAGCATCCCAATAACATTTATGTGTCGCAGCACGACCGGCAAGATCTCTAAAGAGCATCCCAGGACTAATTATGAGCACATAGCTCAATTTCTCGGATCTCCAGGACTGATTACATGTCTCCGTAGTAATACCTCATCCCAGGACTGATTATGAGCACACAAATCAACTTATCGGATATCTGAGGACTGATTACATACTACATAGCAATACCGGAAAGAGTACCCTAGGAACATTTATGTGCCGCAGCATGACTGGCAAGATCTCCCAGGATTGATTACATGCTATTTGCACAACCTGCCACATATCATCTCTGACCTCCAAGTATCAACCTGATACTCATGATCCAATGGATCATCATCGCACGAGGCATCATCCTGATGCCCATGATCATACTAATCATCATCACTTGTACCATCCTGGTACATATAATCTGGAGCAACATCCTGAAGCTCATCATCATGATCAACTTGATCATACAATGCATCCACCTAATGCACACCAAGTATCTACCTGATATATATCATCATACATGATCCACCTGATCATACAGTGTATCCACCTGATACAAATACAAATACATGATACATATCAACATACATGATCTACCTGATCATACAATGTATCCACTTGATACAGATACGTGGTCCAAGCATCCAACATGATGCATATACAAATACATACAAATGATCCAACCGATCATATCCAGCATCCAACATGATGCGTACATACATATAAATGATCCAACTGATCATATCCAGCATCAACACGATGTGTACATACATACAAATATAAATGATCCAATTGATCATATCCAACATCAACACGATGCGTACATACATACAAATATAAATGATCCAACTGATCATATCCAGCATCAACACACTGCGTACATACATACAAATATAAATGATCCAACTGATCGTATCCAACATCCAACGTGATGCATATATAGAGCAGTAACTGGAGCATCGTCCTGATACTCATCATCCAATGCTTACATCCACAGCCATGTGAAGGATCCTCCTTCCAACATGCTTGGGATGGCTTCAGCAAATGCGTCCATCACTTCTTCCTCGAAGTGTCATCGATCTGAAGAACACCAAGTCTCTCCCTAAAGTACTTGAACTTCACCCTAGCTAGTGGCTTCGTCAGCACATCTGCAATCTGCTCGTCCGTCGCAACATACAGGAGCTTCACGGCTCCTCTCTGCACCATATCCCTGATATAGTGATATTTGATCTCTATGTGTTTCGACCTGTCATGAAACACTGGGTTCTTAGACAGCTTCACACAACTCTGGTTATCGCAGAATATACCAGTAGCATCCAATGGGAGATCAAATAACTCAGACAGTAGCTTCCGTAGCCATACTGCCTCACAACTAGCTGAACAGGCTGCAACATACTCTGCCTCAGCTGTACTCAGTGCTACGCAGGACTGCTTCCTGCTGAACCAAGAGATTACACCTGATCCCATACTAAAGCAGCACCCAGATGTGCTCTTCTTATTTGTAGCACTGCCAGCCCAATCTGAATCAACATAACCCTGCAGGTTAAACTTTTGATTTGCTTCATACTTGAGCCCATAATCCACTGTACCCTTCAGGTACCTCAGAACATGCTTTACAGAAACCAGATGAACACTCCTCAGATCCGTCAGGAACTGGCTCAATGTGTTCACTGTAAAGCAAATATCTGGTCTCATGTTCATCAGGTACATCAAGGACCCAATCATCTAACAATACATAGAGACATCAACTGACTCAAATGAAGCATCACATAGAAGCTTTAGATTCGATGCCATGGGTGTGGCCATGGCCTTGCAATCCATCATCCCAAATCTCTTCAGAATATCTGCTGTGTACTTCCCTTGGCCAAGGAATATCCCACCTGAATTCTGCCACACCTCCATACCTAGGAAATAATGCATCATTCCCAAATCTTTCATATCGAACTCAGAAGCAAGCTTCCTCTTAGTATCTGCAATCAATCTGTCATCTCTTGTTACAAATAATTCATCCACATACAGGAGTAGAATCATAGGATTCCCTTCCTCAACCTTGTAGTAGAGGTTGGAATCCGCTTTACTCTTGGTAAATCCCAAGCTAGATAGGAAACTGTCCATCCTACCATACCAAGTTCTAGGAGCTTGCTTCAAGCCATACAAGGCTTTCTTCAATCTGCACACATATGACTCCCTGTCGTGTATTTCAAAATCGAGTGGCTGCTCCATGTATACTTCCTCTTCAACTACACCATTCAAGAAAGCAGTCTTGACATCCATCTGGTGTATTTTCCATTTCATTGTTGTAGCCAGGGCAAGTACTGTTATGATGGAAGTATACCTGGCTACAAGTGCAAAATTTTCTTCATAATCTATTCCCTCTTTCTGAGAGAAGCCATGAGCTACGAATCTTGCTTTGTATTTCTCTACACTGCCATCTGCAGCATGCTTGATTTTGTAGATCCATTTGGAAGTCACAACAGACTTCTCTTTAGGTCTTGGGACAACATCCCAAACATCATTCTTCATTATTGATTGGTATTCCTCAACCATGGCATCCTTCCATTCTTTCTTTTCCGTTGCTTCTTCATAACTGGAAGGTTCTTTGTTCATAATGTCACAGAGTAAAGCAACATAGCTGGTATGTGATCTGGTTCTCTTCTTTGCTCTGTGTTCTTCTTCTGGAATGCCAAATCTTTCTGCATCTTGAATGAGCTCTCTATCCCATGCAGGTTTCCTCTTGTGAGAGTTATCCTCACGGGGTGGATCTACAGGTTCTTGCGGATCTTCAAACTCACGAAAAACTTCTGGAATTGCTTCAGTCATGGTAGTGTCTTGAAATCTAGTTTCCTTAGGTTCTTCATAAACTTCGATAGGTGCCTTCCTTGATTTGATGAATGCTGAGTTTTCATCAAATGTTGCATCCCTGCTAACATCAATCTTCTTGAACCCTGGAAAGTATATTCTGTAAGCCATCGAGCTTTCACTGTAACCCACAAAGATACCCTTCTTTCCCGAAGGATCTAGTTTGGTCCTCTTTTCCTTTGGGACATGAGTGTATACTAGACAACCAAATATTCTGAGATGGCTGACTTCAGGTTTCTTACCAGAAAAGACCTCTTCTGGTGTCTTGTCATCCAATATCTTGTGGGGTGTTATGTTCTGCACATATACAGCTGTTCTAGCTGCTTCTGCCCATAGATGCATAAGTAGATCCTGGTCATGCAACATTGCCCTTGATGATTCCATGATTGTTCTATTCTTCCTTTCTGCAAATCCATTCTGTTGAATATTATAAGGAGCATTCAAATCCCTCTTAATCCTTGAATCACTGCAAAGCTTCTTGAAGTCACCTGAGGTGAATTCTCCACCATTGTCGGATCTGAATGTTTTGATCTTTTTGTCAGTTTGATTCTCCATCAAGGTTTTGAATTCCTTGAACTTATCAAACACGTCATCTTTGTTTTTCAAGAAGTATACCCAAGTCTTCCTGGAGAAGTCATCAATAAATGAGACATAGTAAACATACCCACTTAGAGAACTGGATGACATAAGACCACATACATCTGAGTGGATAATTTCCAGGATATCTTTTGCCTTGCTTTCACTGTTTGGGAAAGCCTTCTTAATATTCTTACCTTTTGCACATCCTTTGCAAACACCTTCATGTTTGGTCTTGATTTCAGGAAGACCCCCTACAGCCTTGCTTGCAATTGGAAGTGCCCTATAGTGCATATGAGCAAGCCTTCTATGCCAAAGTTCACTTGGCTCCATGGATTCATGCACCATGGCATGTTCAAGTTGTCCTTTTAATTTATACAAACCTCCCTCTTACTCTCCAATCACAACTACATCATCTATGGTCTTTCCCTTTGGCCACATTAGGACTTGGCCATCCACAAATGCAACCCTCATACCTTTTGTATCCAATTCAGAGATGGAGAGTAAGTTCTTCTTGAGCCTAGGTACATAGAGGACTTCTTTCATCTTCAAATATTTTCCAAAATCTAGGTTGTAGGAGGCTTCACCACTTCCTTTGATGGGATATTGATAATCATCCCCAAGTTTCACTTTATGGGGTGATTCATGTTCAGACAAATTTACAAAGGATTCTTTAAACCCAGTCATGTGTTTGGAAGCCCCACTGTCAATTAACCAATCATTACAACCATGGGAGATAGTACCTGTGAGAGCAGAGATTAGAACATACTCTTCTTCACTTGATGAGTCATCATTACTATCATCACTTTTTACCCTAGCCTTCTTCTTTGGAGGTTCATCATCTTCGACAGCATGAGCATGGTACCTTCTTTTATTACCCTTCTTCTTCTTGTTGGAGTTGTTGTTGTTGTGTTTGTCCCTTTTGTTCTTGGGACATTTTGAAGCAAAGTGACCCTTCTCATTACAAGTGAAACACATTAGATCTTTATTGTCTTTGTGAAAATGATGAGAAGATTTCTTCTTGTGATGGGATGGCTCCCTCTTGAACTTGCCCTTCTTAGTGTGAGCTGTGAGAGCTTGATCTTCATTTCCTATCTTCTCTTCTCTTACCACAAGCCTTGCTTCTTCTTGAGAACATTCCTCCCATAATTTGCTGAAGGAGATTAACTTCTTTCTAGCACAGATCCCCTGGATAAAAGAGTCCCATGACCTAGGTAGGCCATTCAAAGTAGTCATAACAATTTCACCATTCTCCACCATTTCATTTATAGCTTCAAGTTGTTCCTTGATCTGAGAGACCTTGGAGAAATAGGATTGAATGGTTTCCCCATTCGACATCTTGACCCCTTTCAATTGATTCCGTAGGGTCATCTTCTGATTTATGTTCTTTCCTTCAAATAGCTTGGTCAAAGAGTCAAACATAGCCTTGGGTGTCTTTAGAGAAGACACATGGGGTATGAGATGGTCTTTGATAGAATCAGCAATGATTTTCTTTGCCTTGACCACGCTTGCTCTGCATTTTCTATCTTGGGGACATGGGAATGAGTAGGAAATATCCCTTTTTGACCTTGATACAAGGGACATCCTATCATAGGTATGTTATGGCATCCCTTGATTCCCTATTAATATATTTACTATCAACAACTAAAGCTTAGTTGTGAAAAGTTTAATTACTAGTGATACACCAAGCATATTAGTTTATTATCGCTATTGAACATCGAGCTTTCTTAACCAATGTAGGATCCTTATTAATGTTTGAATGTAATGGGTGAATCTATTTCCAATTTTTGATAATGTGTTGGTCTCATGACGCCTATATAAATCCATGTACTTCTGAAATTTATCCTCTGGAGAGTAATTATGTTCTCCTTTGTATTTTTTTGTTGTGCCTTTGCATTTTTTCTTTTAAAACATGATACTAAAGTCATGTTAATTCTGGGCTCCTATGGATTATGATTTTTTTTATACTTGAAATAATAAGATAAAGAAAATTGAAACTATAATAATGTGAGAATACTATTATTTTTTTTGGTAACTATTTTTTATAGGTTCATTTGATATATTTTCCAAAGCATACTATGTAATGTTGTAAAAAGGCCACCATATCTCTTCACTCAAAGAAGGTTATGTTTGTCATTAAAGATAAGTGAGTTATTTTGATTTGAAAAATATTTAGATGAATCAAAATTTTGAAACTTATTATTTTTTTATATGTATTTTTGTACACAACCGTTCATAATCCTCTTTTTTGACATTTCTTTCTCAAACTCAATTGTCTCACAAGTATGTTTAAAAGAGGGGAGATTTCTCAAACTTATTTCTCTCACAATTATGTTTGAGTGATAGATGCTTTCTCGAATTCAATTCTTCGTCATTCTAACCTCTTTAAGAAGGATATTATTATGGTGTTGCAATTTGAAAATTTCTTCTTTAACCCATTATCATTATTTAATTTGTCATTTTTTTCATTTTTTAAATTGTTTAATTTCCTTAATAATGTCTTCTTAAAGATCCTTTCATTTGTATATTTTGACATTTCTTCATGTTCTTTCTATAGAGTTCTTAATTTTTGTTTTCTTTATCTATTTTTTCATTAAAAATATTCAAAATTTACCAAGTAAGCTTTTATTTTTTGTCATGATGATGGATATTCCATCATTACAAGTTTCACTATCAACATATCACGATATCATGTATTGGTTTTCACAATTTTCCTTAAATCTGATTAACTATTCTTTGGATTGATTACTTTTTCATTTCCACAATAATTTGGCATACCTATATGTTTTTTAAAAATAAATATTGAAAATTTTAAAATATACATATATTCCCAAGAAATATGGATATATTTCGAGAAAACACGTCAAATCCCAATCCAATTTGAGTTTTGTGGTGAAAGTTATGAATAATTTATAATAACTACTCAAATATTCAACATAAGTTGAGATTAGTTGCCATGGGATCTCCACAGAAGAAGGCATAGAGTATAAAAAGACAATTATCCTTATTGTAAAAATGAATACCATAGCAATAATTTTTGCACTAGAAACACAATATATTTGAAAAAAATACTAAATGGATGTTAAAAGTGTTATTTTAAAAGGAAAATTTGGATGTTGAAGTACACATGTTGTAACTTCTCAATTTTGTTGTTAAAGGCTGTTAAAGGCCAAAAGCATCTAGCATTTAGTTTGCAAGTTGAATGAAGAGTTGTATATTTAAAAATGGGCTAAGGGCATGTTATGGTATGACAAATGGATATTCTTATAAACTATGATATTGAAGAAGTCCTTCATATTTCAACTTGTATGTGAAGAAATGTGAAATCACTTGCTCATTGTTATTTTGTATGTTCATGACTTAATCATCATAAGAAATAATGATGATATGATAAATCCTTAAAAACTCATATTCACAACATGTTTAAGATGTTTGACTTAGGTCCTGCAATATTGTCAAAGTATCGAGGTATTGTCAAAATGAAAGCTTTAATTGTATGTCACAAATTAAGTATGCATGATGAAGAGTCTTAAGACAAAGAATTGTAAGCCAATTTCCACTTGTATGGAGACTAGTACATTTTTTTGTTGCATTTGAAAATCATGGATTTATTGATGGGCTCTTTTAGGAAGTTAGTAGTGACTTTAATCTTACGATGAAATTGCAACTCCATTTTTTTGTGATGACCAAAGTTTGATAAGCTCACAAAGAATCTAGATTCCCATTCCACAACCAAGAAT
This sequence comes from Larix kaempferi, assembly GCA_027924585.1. Classification (NCBI taxonomy): domain Eukaryota; kingdom Viridiplantae; phylum Streptophyta; class Pinopsida; order Pinales; family Pinaceae; genus Larix; species Larix kaempferi. Next base: position 12,219,577 of record BSBM01000085.1, on the reverse strand, counting down.
TATTTCATTAGAGACAAGGTTGACCAAGGATAGATTAAATTGTATATTGCATTCCAATCACACACGTAGGTATCCACAAAAATATTATGAAAGATCAAGGTTTAGCATTCTTTTTTTTGTAAGTACCCACAGGGATTTCAGCATTCTAAATATATAATCGAGGCAAAAAAAACATATTTACATTAAGAGGGGTGTTAAAATATTTAATGTTAATATACATGTTAATGAGTTTAGGATAAAGTAATTAATAATGATAAGGTGGAGATAATAATTTATTATTGCTAATGAACACTATATTGCATTCCAATCACATAAGTAGGTATCCACAAAAATATTATGAAAGATTGAGGTTTAACATTCTTTTTTTTGTAAGTAAGTACCCACAAGGATTTGAACTTGTGACCTTCCATTTACAACTTCTCATCTCAATTACTCATTACCAATTGCTCTACCCCTATGAGCTGAGTTTCAACATTCTAAATATATAATCGAGGCAAAAAAAACATATTTACATTAAGAAGAGTGTTCAAATATTTAATGTTAATATGCATGTTAATGAGTTTAGGTTAAAGTAATTAATAAAGATAAAGTGAAGATAATAATTTATTATTGCTAATAAACACTAAGCATTCTTAACCAACATATGATTAGTAGTAATTTTGCCTTTATAGTTTTATATTTTCATGCAATGGGTGTATTTCTCACTTTTGACCATGAGTTGGGCATGCAAACTTATACAAAGAGACACACTTCACAATATTATTTATTGAAACATAATTAAATAATGTACACTATCTATTGTGTTTGTGTAGTTTCACATTTTTAGCGGTTCAGAGACAACATCTAATTGTCCCTTATATCAAAGGAAACATTGAAACCCAATAACTTAAAATCATGTGTATCTCAAGTTATTAAATGTGTATCTAAAGTTATTAAATATAAAATTTTGTTATTTTTCTATCTTGTCAAATTGTGATTTATGGAGGTATGATAGCATCAATTTCAGTTTCAAATTATATAGAGTGAATGGAACATTTTTTTTTTAAAATGGTGGTTCACCATTTGTTAGAGGGCTAGTCCACTGGAGAAATTCCAACACCTGCTATTCTAGATAGAGAATCAAGGTATGGCCATAAATAAAATCATTACAATAGGACCTCAACAAAAGTGACATGTCACTTACAAGACTTGAATGGAACATTGTATTTGTTTATAATTAATAATGATTTTATAATAATAAAGTTACTAATATTTTATTGTATTTATTTATAATTAATAATGATTTTATAATAATAAAGTTACTAATATTTTATATAGTTTTGTTGGGTTCCCTTTATCATATACCTTATTGTACTTTGTATATTCTTGAAACATTTTGTGGTCGAATATTATGAAATGTGTCTCTACATTGAACCATTCCCCTACCCTTGAATCTCCGTGAAACATTGATTAAAAACAACACAAGTAAGACAGATCCTAATTTTTTTTAGTAAGAACAGAACTTTAATTAACTAAAAACAATATTGTACATAGATTACAAAAAGGTGCAGAGTCTACTCAATAGAACGAATATCTCTAGTTGCCACCCATTTACCAAAACCACCCGTCCCCTTATAGGGCCTACATCTAGATGCCCAAAACCAAAAGACCCTACGACCACCCCTGACCTGACAGTATTGGTTTAATGCCATTACAAAAAGTAGAGACCCCCATAACCGTAATTCCATGCTTAGAAGCAAATACAAAAACCAAAACGAGACCAGGAAAGAAACCCAACCAACCACCTTACTCACCACCCATTTCCCCATACTCCCTTGCGTCAGGGACTTGTTCCTTGCTATCCTGGGCCATGCGTTCCTTCTCCTCATCCTTCGCTTGTGATTTCTGTGCATCCTGAGATTCCTCCATGCGTGCTGTTGTTGCCTTCATTGGAGATTATGTCGTTGTTGGAGCCTCAGGAGGTTGCCTTGGATGACTGAAGGGAGGCATTTCTAGTTCCATGACACTCTCCATATTCGCCCATCTCCGCAGTAGGTCTTCTTTCATGTTCCCCATGAATTGGCCTACCAACTCTCCAAATCTCTCGCGTTCCAACATCGTCTTCGCCAGAAGCTTGCGCATCAACCAATACATGGATGACGACCGCCTCCATGCCCAACTCGTCTATTCGCGCCTGCATCTCTTCATCTTCCATCACAAATATGATATTGTCAATGTGGGATGTAATTCCATCCATAATTCCCTTCCCTAGATCTTCTTAAGCTTGTCAGTGCTCCCTGCTACCGTGCCCTCCACGCTTGCTCTGCATTCTCTATCTTGGGGACATCCCCCAAATTTCCATGATAATGACACTCCATACATTCCTCCTTAATACCTGCCTCCCCATTCCAAACCTTGCTCGCTTTCCGCCAAAACTTTCGTTGTCGATTCTGCACAAATGCCTCATCCTGGCCTCAACCACAACAATTCCTTCTCTTTCTCCTCGAATGCCCTCCTTAAATTCCCTCTCTATTCTCCAGTTGGCTGCCTTAATCCTACACTTAACTTCCTCCTCCATTTTCTTGCACGCTCTCCCGAGCACGTGGTGACTGTCAATGTATCCACCCGCATCTGAGAGTTGGCTATCACTTAGAGCAATGGCATGGCATCGATATTTAAAGACTTCGTCTCCCACCTCTTCCCAGATTACCTTTTTTAAGGATATCTTTTCCTCGATCCCTTGGTTAACTAACACATCAGCCAACTTGTTATCCTTCCTTCTTACATGATTGAAATTAATCACAAGGTAGTCTCCAAAATGGTTGCAAGTAGACTAAGGCCAGCCTCTAGTCTCCAATTTTTTCCCACTTTGGTTACTCATGTTCCACATTGCATCCTTTCAGCCATTCTTAAGATTATCGGGGAGTCGCCTTTGATGATCGTCGAGGTCCATCCTTCCCCGAGGATCCATCGTACTCCATTTATGAGGCCTTCCAATTCTGCACAATTATTCGTTGCTTCACCGAAATATCCCCACATTAATCCTCAAATATCCCCTTCATGATTGCGAATAACCCCTCCAAATACTGAAGGACCCGGATTCCTTTTCAAATCTCCATCAAAGTTTAATTTAAAGGATCCTTCTAGTGGTCATTTCCAGCTCTCCTAGCTACTTCTCGCGCCCCTCTAATTTTTCATTTGTCCCAATGAAGACCGGCCTCGTATTAATTTTCCAATCTTGTAGGATTCTCCTTTCCTCAATCTCTTCTTGCATATTTTGTGTGCCCCATTGTTTTAGCTTCAGAGTCTCCTTAATGTGAATTTTGATGTTATTCCACACCTCTTCCTCCCTTCTACTCTTCCGCTCAAAGATACACATGTTCCTTTCTTTCCAAATTTCCCACATCAAGAATCCAAGAAAGTGTTCCCATATTCGATTTAGAATAGGATTTATGTACTGTTTTTATTTCCATTTTATGATGGTATCAATTGGGTTTTCAAAAACTCTGTCACTTCCTCAAAAAATCGCCTCCCCTTTCTCCCATATGGCCAAGCCAAATTCACATCCATCCAGTAGGTGGTCCATGGATTCACTTTCTTTGCTACACATGCATCATCTCCCCGGTCTAACAAACCCTCTGTTCATCAAGTTTTGCCAAGTTAAAATTATAAGCCTTACCACCAACCAAATAAATAGATCTACTTTAGGCCACATGCCTTCCTTCCATATTTTCACCCACTTGGGATGCTTGGGGAATTGATTGTAGCATGCAAGCATATGGGTTGCTTCCTTTAAATTATAGTCACACGTAGTCCCATAGCCCCATCTCAATTTATCTGAGTCTTCTTGAATATTTATATTTCTCTCTTGAAGGAGTTCCCATCAATATTGCATGTTCTCCTGAGGATTCTGCCTCTACCACCAATCTAGCTCCCTCCATTTCTTATATGATCCTTCTGGGTTTCCCAAATCCCACATATATCTAACTCTTTGCAGGCTATTTCTCTCCAAGGTCCCTTGGAGAATTGGGATATTTAATGAGGTTGATAAAGTACATGAGAGATGCTACTAGGAGTCCCAGAAGAAGTATGCCAAGTCTCCTTTTCTAATCTCCCAGAAGCTATGGTGTTTAATAAAAAAATTGTTATTGAAATCCACTCTCCATATTTGCGATACAGACTTCTCCTTCGTGAATCGAATAAGGCTTTGGTGCTCCCAATCTTTGGCATACTTCTCATGCCACAACTTAGCCCAAGGTTCATGATTATGCGTAACCCACCTCCACCAGATTTTCACTCCAAGCACTTCATTACTGATCTCCGGGTCCCTAAGTCCCAAGCCTCCCATCAATTTGGGAGTGCAAACTATCTACCACTTAATGAGCACCCATTTCTGGTGTTCCTAAGAGCCCCACCACAAGAAGGTTCTTTTCATGTTCATGAATTTTTTTATGACTGCCTTAGGTGTTGGAAGCACTGAGAATAAATAGAGAGGTAGATCTTAGAGCACCGATTGAACCAAAGTGAGTCTCCCTGGGAAATTAAGTGAACACAAGGTCCAATGAGATAATTTCAACTTCATTTTGTCTAACAAATATTGCCAATATATATGCCTTATCGTCGAGTCAAACTTGTGAGAACCTAGATACTTAGTTGGGAATCTTCCTTCCTGAAATTATATAATTCTTAAAATGTTCCTTTGAGTGACCCTTAGAGTGTTAAAAAATAAAACATGTGATTTATCCTTGTTAATCTCCATCTCGCTCGCACTAAGGAAGTACTCTAGACTCTTCCTTATCTCCCTAGCTTCGAGAACCGACGAGTGACCCATCAACATTGTGTCATCCAGAAATTGTTGATGGGAATGTGGATGAGTCTCTTGATGCATCTGTAATCCCTTCAATGAGTTGTCCCTTATTCGAGCCTTAAGGATTCTCCCCAATCCTTTCGCCATTAGAATAAGTAGGAAAGGGGATAAAGGATCCCCTTTCCTTATTCTCTGTGATGTCTTGAACTAGCAGAAGAAGTTCCATTGACCAATATCGAAAAGAAGGTCGATGAAGTGAGATTCAAGATCCATCTTACCCAAGCCTCACTAAAACCATACACACAAAGCATTTTCCCCATAAATTACTAGCTTAATTTTTTGTAGGCCTTGGAGAGGTCTAACTTGATCAACATCCCTAGGATTTTTGTCACTTTCAATGAATGGATAATTCATGAGTTAGAAGGATGCCATCCAGGACCCCATTGTGAAAATCAAATATGCCCATATTTGATTTTGAGCATGATATTGTATGTCGGGGTTGTGCACTTGGGAAGAATGTTAAGAAAATATTTTCTAGCAATTCTACTAGATCTAAAGGGATTTTAGATTCAATACATTCTAATGTATGTGGTCCCATTTCATCCCCCCTCCTTGAGTGGCTTCTTATATTATGTACTGTTCATAGATGATTTTTCTAGGAAGTCATGGATTTATTTCATGAAGGCTAAAAGTGAAACTCTCAGCAAATTTAAAGAGTTTAAATCCCTAGTTAAAAAACAAAAAGAAAATAACATCCATGCATTAAGGTTTGATAATGGAGGTGAATTTGATTCACATGAATTTAATGAGCTATGTAGTGATAAAGGAATATATAGACAATTAACAGTACCATACAACCCTCAACAAAATGGGGTTTCCGAAAGAAATAATAGAACCATATGTGAGGTTGCAAAAGCCTTGATGCATGACCAAGATATGTCTACCTCATTATGGACTGAAGCCACCCATACAACTGTGTACATACAAAACAAAATCTTGCATTCCATTATAGATGAGAAGACACTAGAAGAAGTGTTTACTGGTGAGAATCCAAACATCTTACACTTGAGGATCTTCGGGAGCCCAGTATACATTCATGTACTGAAAGAAAAGAGAACAAATATGGATCCTTCTGGAAAGAAAGGAACCTTTGTGGGTTATAGCGAGTCATCCGAAGCATACCAAATATATGTATCTGGTGAGAGACACATTGAAGTCAGCCTTGATGTTACCTTCCATGAGGAAGTTGTTTTCAAAATATAGAAAGAGATTCAATCTGATTCAAAGATGGAGGATCTCGAGTCTGATTCTCCCCCTTCAGAGTTAGAGAGGGAGAAACCATAAGATACATTAGATTCACTAGCTCCCGAAGAACGAGTAGAACTAGTTGAGAGGTCACCTGGTGAACCTACCACTAAAATAATATCTTCTTGGTGCTGAGACATCTTACAAAATGCATAGAAACATGAATGGGAGCACCAACAGGATCATGATCTAGAGAGAGCAAGAAACCTGATAGTATTCATGGTATGTTGCACTGATGAGTCATATCAGTGATTCAGAACCATTCTCATATGAAGAAGCCTCAAAGCGACAAGTTTGGAAAGATGCAATGACAGAAGAGTACAAATCTATAATGAAGAATGATGTTTGGGAGGTTGTTTCCAAACCTGATGGGAAGTCCATTGTGACTTCGAGATGGATTTACAAGATAAAGCATGCTGCAGATGATACCATTGAGAAGTATAAAGCCATATTCGTTGCCATAGGTTTCTCTCAGAAATAAGGCATCTATTATGATGAGACCTTTTACCCTGTGGCAAGGTACACCACAATCCGAGCAATGATTGCACTTGCATATGTTCTAGGATGGAAACTTCACTAGGTGGATGTGAAGACATCCTCTCTCAATGGTGAGGTTGAGGAAGTGGTTTATATTCAATAGCCTGAAGGATTTGTGGTGCATGGGAAGGAGTCCCATGTTTTCAAGCTAAAGAAATATCTATATGGGCTTAAGCAAACCCCCAAGGATTGGTACTCCAGAATTGATAGCTACCTTCAGAAACTGGGTTTCTATAAGAGTGAAGCTGATCCAAATTTGTACTTCAAAGTAGTGAAGAACCAACCATTGATACTGGTTCTATATGTTTATGATTTGTTTCTCACTAGAGAGGAACGTCTGATTGATTTGTGCAAGAGGGAGCTCACCTCAGAGTTTGAGATGAAAGACTTAGGTCTAATGCACTACTTTCTTGGCCTTGAGATCTAGAAAAGAAAAGATGATTTTTTTTCTGTCTCAAGGTAAGTATAGTGTGGATATATTGTGCAAGTTTGGCATGATAGATTGCAAATCTATGACTACACCGATGGTTGAGTCAACTTATAGGCTCACTAATGTACTTGATACATTCGAGGCCTGATATATGTTATGATGTGAGAATTCCGAGTCAATTTATGTCTGATTTGAGACACATACACTGGACAACTGCTAAGCATGTGCTTAGGTACCTTTGACGTACAATTTCATATGGAATCAAATATGCCTCCAGTGGAGGAGTCATGTTACTTGGTTATACAGACTCAAACTGGCGAGGAAGCATTGTGGACCATAAGAGCACATCCGACTACTTTTATAGCCTAGGACCAACTATGATATCTTGGTCCAACAGGAAGTAGAGATCTGTATCCCAGAGCACTAATGAAGAAGAATACATAGCTGCTAGTGTTGTCTGTCGAGAAGTAGTGTGGATCAGAAAGCTACTTGCAGGGTTGTTTGGTGAAAAGATTGAGTCTACCATTATTAGTTGTGACAATTAGAGTGGCATCAAGCTTTCCAAAAACCCAGTGTTTCATGACAAGTTGAAGCACATTGAAATGAAGTATCACTTCATCCGAGACATGATCCATAAATGTACAATGAAACTTCAGTACATTTCTACTGATGAGCGGATTGCAGATGTGTTAACAAAGCCTTTGTCAGTGATGAAGTTCAGGTACTTTCGAGAAAATATTGGTATGGAAGAGAATGCCTCCCTCGATGAGAGGGAGTGTTAAATATACAACATCAGGAGACATTCTCCAAACCAATTTTGTGTAGCCAAGATTGATCCTCCCATATAGAGGTGAGCACTTTGATTGCCTTCTGTGTAAAGGTTATTCCTCCCGTATAGAGGTAATTGATCAAAGTAATGATGTTGTAAAGTCTTGTTGGACAAAGCTCCGAACTTGTGTGTATCAAGTCATGATTATCATGTGAACCTTCCGTATAAAGGTATCCATGAGATGGACCTCCCGTATAGAGGTGAACCTTCCATATAAAGGTATCCATGAGATGGACCTCCCGTATAGAGGTGGACCTTCCATATAAAGGTCATGCTTTACTTGTTAAAAGAATTTAATATTGTGTGATATATTATTAACCATGATCACCATATTGCTATTAAGTCTCCTTTAGAGATTGATCACCTCTAAAGTGAATTACTTTAGCATATGATCATTTGGTCCGAAATAATATAATATGATCATAGCATTCAATAATTCTTCTTAGTATAATGTAATGTAATGGATAATTAAAGTTAGCACATATTGACCATGCAGTAAGAGGTAAAGAAATAAAACATAAAGCATAGAGATCAAGAGAACTCGAAATTTCCCATGCAAACACTTTTGCTAATGAAAGAGAACTCAAATGATTAAAGGTTCAGTTAAGTATCAATGATTCAGTTAAAGCATTAGTTAAAGATACGTCTCAATTAACTAAAGAACTCACAGTTGTCACTTCAAGTAAATCAATTAGCATGATTTCAGTTAACTAAGTGTTAAATAAAAGGGGCTAGTTAACTAAATTATTTACACTTTAGTTAAACTAAAAGACGACACTTCAGTTAAAGAGAGTTAACTAAGTGACACTAGTACATATGAGCAAATTTGCCATGCTTTTTCGTTGTTATTTCCACATTTTTTCGTCTCAATTGAGACGATCACTGTCTCCATTTTTCGTGGAACCTTTTTCTTGGATCTAACGACGCACCTAGAAAGCTGTCGTAGTAGAGACGAAAACAGTTTGCCACGTGTCTTCTATAGGGTGGTCTTGCAATTAATTTTTTTCCTAGAAAATCGTCCCTATATAGACGAAATCGAGTCCCTATATTGATGGGTTTTTGTTGAACAGAGAGAGGGTTTTATTATACTTGTGACGATATTTTGTCACCAGTAGCGACGAACGTTCACCGAACAGAAAAAAAAAGAGATAGAACGTCCGACGGTTTTAACAATTTGTTTCCACGCAAAACTATCTCTCTTGCGACGATTTCCCGTCACAAGTATCGATACACATTCGGTGAACAGACCAAAAGAAGGAAAACCCTTCGACAGTTTTTCTATACTTGCCACGATGTTCCGTCACACGTAGCGACGAATGTTCATCTAGCAGAACAAACGGAGTTAGAATCTTCGACGGTTTTAATAATTTGCTTCCACGCAAAATTGTCTCTCTAGCGACGTATTTATGTGGAACATAGAGAGATTTTTGCTATACTTGTGATGATTTTCCATCGTACGTTCGGTGAAAAACCCAAAAGAAGGCAAACCTTGCGACGGTTTTTCTATACCTACAACGAAGTTCCGTCACAAGAATCGACGATTGTTCATCAAAGAGACCAAACGAAGGTAGAACATCCGACGGTTTTTCTATACCTGCAGTGAAGGTTCGTCGCTATAGAGATGATACATGGAAGTTTAAAAAAATAATAATGACTGTCCATACTTATTACCAACAATATGGACCTTCTACGGGTCCATATCCCGCTGTCCATATATGCCCTCCTCCTCTTCAAAGCGAAAATCCTAACTTGAAACTCTAGTTCGATATGTGCTAGTTTGGTCTATCCCTTCACCAAACCCTAATTCCTCTCAAGTAATCTCATCCATTATGGTGTGTGATTGCTAGCCAAGCCACCATTTCAATTAGTTTTTCCTAGAACCCTATTCTAGAAAGCTACATGACTCAATTTTCTCAACCAAGCTCAACAAATAAATTAGATCGGGAGATAGCAAAGAAGTAGTGAGGCGGATCTCCAACAATGAATGTATTATTTAGGATGGTCAATCTTGAAAGCTATACTGAAACCAAAATCGAGGGCTTCCATGCACTGTAGGTTGTAGAGAAAGATTACCCAGATAGTGGATGACTCAACCTGTTTATAATGTTTATTCTAGATTAGCTTTATTCTATATTAGCTTTCACATGTCATACTAAATTATACTGAGTCATATTATGTTTCAATGGTAAATCATGTTGTTTTTGTGATGAGTTGGGGTTTTATTTCAATATGTTTTTCTACTTCTTGTGTTTTAGTATTATTAATGAGATAAGTTAAATGTTAATGATATATTGTTCATGAACATACATGATAACTACCAGTCATGATCTATGTTTATATGATAAATAGTTGGGATTTCTATGCTTAATATCTTATGAAAGTGAATGTACTAGGGTCATTTGAGTGATAAATGCCATTAGCTAACTTAGTAGCCAACATTCTCTATTTGGATTCTTCATTTTTATTATTTTTGTTCTTGCTCTATAGTTTTTTGTTCTAGTTTCTATCATCATTTCATATCCAAACAACCTTGTTAGATGTTATGCAAAGACATGAAATTTGTCATTGTAGAAATCTCTAGAGCTGAGTGTCAGTTTCTATGCTTGTTGGGATAATGTATTCAAAATATTCTCATGGCCATCTTTTTAGTAAGAAGAAAGGAAATCCAAGTATTTGTGACCTTCTGGGTCCCTTACATGTACATCCTTCGCATGAGAAATTACCATGGGAAATGGATGATAATCGTGGGCATTGTAGTCAGATTCATATTTGATCATCATAGCTTTGAAAGAGACGTATGAGTTTACGCTAAGACTAAAAGACACGAGGAGGATTCCCTTCCCATTAGGCCTCCCCCTGCTACTTAGTACTTGAATGTCCTTCTACAACATTGTTATGGGAAACAACCTTGGGTTTCCAAGGGATTCCAGTTCATCTTATTCTTTGAGGGAGGGTTCCACGATTCAGAGTATGGAGTCATAATTGGTTGTTCTAGGCCATGAAATTGATAAGCCATTTTTGTTAATATAACATCTTATTGAGTTGATTACTCCTTTCACTAGCAAAATATTGGTTCCTAGAGAACCCTTTCTCCATAGTGGTACAACTAATTTTCACCATGTCAGATTTCACTAAGACTTTTATCTTAGTGTGTGATGACTATGGTCTTGACCTAAGAGTGGTATTTCAACACAATGGATGCCTATTATCCTTCACTAGTAAGCATCAATTAAAAAATAGAAACCAAAATTCAAAATGTTGATTATGATCCCCAAACATAAAATAATTATATATTTGATGCATTTCAAGATGGATCTTCTAAACACTAAAATAACCGGAGAACTTGGAAAGCAGAAGGAGAAAACCATGTCAAAACCCACTCTAATAAATAATTAATTATACAAATTACAATTATATATCAATACAAAATCATTTAAATAACTGATTATACAAAAAACAATTATATCCAAATAAACACAAACATAACAAGTGCCATGATACAAATAAAAATTATATCCAGATAAACACAAACATAGCAATGTCCCTACAAAGTCCTGTAGAAATCAATGACCCTACAAAGTCCCGTAGAAATCAATGAACCATGAAATGTTAAATTTATTAGCAATATTTGTAGAAATCAATGAACCATGAAATGTTGAATTTATTAACAATATTTAAAGAAATAGACATGCATTTAAAAATTTACAACCATGCATTGACCCCACTATTATGCCCGTAAGGGTCATTACAAAATGACCCCATTCTCCTCTCAAAATGCCCGCACTCTCCTCTCAAAATGCTTGCACTGCTCTTCATGGTCACTTTTTTTTTTGTAAGTCTGCACGGTATTTAATTAAGAAAAAAGATAAAATTACATAGCGGCTGGGGAAATCCTAGGGATAGTGGGGCAATCCCAACGTAGCAAAAAAAATAGTATTTAATTAAGAAAAAAGATAAAATAACATAGCGGCCAGGGATAGTGGGGCAATCCTGGCGTAGCAAAAAAAGCTACGAAGTAGCAAGAGTATTACAGACCAGCTTTTACAGAAAATTTCCTCCAATGGCAAGGCTAAAAAACAAAAGACTGTCTAAGCGAAATCTTTCAGAAATGGCATTAAACATTTGTTACAAATAACCAGAGCGTAGAGGAGAGACACAGTCTTCTCGACGAGCTCCCGAAAAGACATGTAAGAAGTTAAGCATGAGGGAAATCCTACACAATGGGGCAACTCCCCAGAAAGTCCTCCTCCAGCAGCTTCACAGGAAGCGGCTCGATTTTTTGAGTAGCAAGGAGACTAGGCTTTGCATGGCTGCACATCCTTTTGCAAGGCGGGGAGCCAATCATGGAAGGGATCGGAAAGTGCACGGGAGGAGCTGCCGACGAAGCAGGAGCAGGAACGACCAAGAAGGGGTCTTTGGTATCAGTTGCACCAGCTGCTACCCGGCCCTTCAGAGGGAAAACCGTTGGCAATCAGGATGCTAGAGATGCTACCACCATCACCCCTGCCACCATATTTGGCCATCATTGGGCTGCGGCTCACGACATCATGCTGGCTCCACGAGAAGGTGACATCAAGGTTAGCCAAACATTGGTACAACTCTATGAAGAACCATGGTTGCCTAGCATGTCATCTAGAAGCTTTCCAAGCATATTTTTTATGATCCAATAGTGATTGACATTGCCTCCATTAGTGTCAGAGGCCAAGTGATCTGCAACCAGTTTCCCTTCCCACTCGTCAATAAAGTTGTGGCTGGAAAAGGAGATGCCAGTTTCGAAGCCATCTCGAGAGACAGAAGTACTATGGGCTTTGCAGCGGCTCCCACTACCTCGACGAGAAAGACCGTGCGGCTTGGTCGTGGCGGATAGCACCATGAGAGTCCATAACCAGAAATACAACTGAGCACGAGGGTGCACAGAGCCGAACCAGCGTCGAGGAGAAGCAAACAGGATGTCGTCTAGGGTGTCCATTGGCCCATTTAAAGAACATTGATACAGGTTCGCACGAGCCATAGCTAATTGCAAGGATCCGAATTGATGGAGCCGAGAGCCGAGGTGAGGTCGAGCAGTAATGGAGTGGCAGCCAGATAATTTTTGAAGGGACTTACATGTAGAGGATCGGGAGGGATCCATAAAGCCACAGGTGTGAGGGCAGCCAAATGTGAGGGTGGATAGGTGGGAGGGCAGACAGATGGGCGGGCAGATAGGTATGATGGTGTGCAGGAGCTTGGGCAGGCAAGTGTGAGGGAAGGGGTGCGGGTGCCAAAATTATGGGCACCTGGGACGAGGATCCTTCCCCACGTTCCTTCCTCGTGCCCTGCACATGGCCCCTTGAGTCATGCTGACACCCGCATCCGGGGCTCTTCATGGTCACTCTGAAAATTCCCACAGGCCTTCAATAAAATGCCCACACACCCTCCTGGAGATTCCCTCAATGGGTCAATAATACCTTCCAACCAATGCCTGCAATGGGGCCATCCAAGATTCCTGCATGGCTCTTCAAAAATGCCCACAATTGCCTTTTTAAATATGCCTGCAAGGCTATCATCTATGATTGTGGCTCCTTATCAACATGCCTGCATGTGCTTCAATAATTCCCGCAACAAGGTCTTTCAAATGCCCACAAGATCACTAAGATGCCCGCAAGAGCACTAAGATGCCCGCAGCTCTCCAAAATGCCTTGTCATCAAATGCTCCATGCCGTCTGTCATGTCATCAATGCCGTTGTCATCATCTCATGGTTTCCATGTCAATTGCTTGTCCTCTCTTTGGAAATTTTTCCATTTCCATGTCATGTCCTTTGTTCTTGTCCTACATACATGTCTTTGTCCTTCATGTTCAGCCTTATGCCATGTCATTGTCCTTTGTCACAGTACCAAATATTCCCAAAAGAAAAAAAAGGAATGTTTATCTATTCACGGTCTCAGTCTGCCCTAATCATTCTTGAGGTGGAAGTTATGGATCTGCCAAAATGGGGTTCCAGAATAGATTTTGGAGAAAATACTGAAAATAACGAAGTATTGGAAAATAGTTTCAGGAGGCCTTGGGAAAATGCTCGCAAAAAATGGTGTGTTGAAGAAAATGCCCACACCACATAGGGGTCCTATAGTTTGGTGTTTTGTCTACCTGACCATGTCTTCAGATTATCTTGAAAGTGCCCGAGGGGGAAATTATGGACCTGCCAAATCATTGTTTTAGTAAAATTGGACTATGTCTTGGAGTGAGCAAAAATTGTCTAAGTGTAAGTTTTCCTAAGCGGGCTTAAGGAAATGCCCGCCATGCCTCATAGGATGATGTGAAAAATATTTTGAGTGTGAACCTCTAGAGTGTTTGTTGGAGCATCCAGCCATGGTCCTAGTTTTTCCAAAAGGTCTTTGAGGAAAAAGATATCAACCTACCAAAAGTGCCTCCCAACCATATTTGCACTACTTCAGTAAAATGCCCGCCTAGGGAAAAAGAAGAAAAGCCTGAAGGTGAAATGAGTTGTGTTTTGCTTAGTGAGATATTATACATCATCTGGTAACACCAGACTTGATGAGAAATAGAAACACCATACTTAATGATACTCTTCCAGTATTCCCTTTTTTATAATTTTTGAAGTAGGTTGATTTGATGGATTCTTGTGGTGTTGAACTTAAGCTAAATATAATACTTTTCTAGTTTAAATCAAAGTTAAGGGAAGAAGAAAAACCGCATAATGAAAGCAATTTCCTTTGGCTAAGATGTTACTGGGATTTGTAACCTCAGTAGGTGGCCTAAGATACCCTGGATTTCCCATTAGCAAACATATTCTTACGTTACTAAGAAGCATTTTTGTTTTATGCAGAAGGTTGTCTCCTAGTTTGGATGATAGTCTAAAAGTAGTTATTTACTATTGTTTGGATCTCTTGTATCTTAATAGAATGAAATAGAATTTAAGGATAAAGACAAACACAATAAGGATAAAGAACATGTCAAAACCCTTACCTTATCATTGTCCTTTCGCCAGATCCATTCTCTCATACAACTTGATAAGAGTTGTCCACGAGATGCATTTCCATCACCAAGACCCGCATAAATAATCAAAGACGGAATTTTTATATGAGTAAATAATATATAAGCAAATAAAAAGTCATTTAAATCCTACTACAAAGTCCTGTAGAAATCAATGAACCATGAAATGTTAAAAATATTTTAAGAAATAGACATGCATTTAAAAATTTACAACCATCTTTAATGCATAGGAATAAATGAGTATTTATACCTTATTGAGCTCCTCTCTATTTCGAGAATAGTTTTATATTCTCTACTGAACAGGACCAACCACATGAAGGTGGAAGCTCAATTGGCCCCTCCCCCCCCCTCACATCGCTCTTAATTCCCCTTACCCAATAAATGATGTTGTTTACATAGAAAACATATAAACATTCATGCATAACTAGGCTAGTCATCAAAACATATAAAGATAAAAATATTGAAGCATATTGAGGTAATTTGTATAAACAATGTTACAGACTAACAACATCAATATGCATCCAAATACAAGTCATGAATTTATACATCTACGTCTTCTTTGATCTCTGTTTTTTTGCATTGTAAAAATTGATGATTGGGGTATTATCATCATCATTTGGTGGAATATCTATAGAGCCATGTCCTGGAAGTGTTTGTGTCTCCATGCCCTCATGTAGCATACTTCTTGTACGTCGTTGAGTAGGGCGTGGAGGAAGTTCTGAAGGGGCGTGAACTTTAACAACGAAAATGGGCATATCGATATGTTGAAATATTATTGAAACTAATAGTTCAATATTTTGATTAAAATTACAATAGTGCTCTTTACCTGTCTGTGTAGCTGTGACAGCTGGTGTGTTAATTGTTTCTCTATTTGTTAATTCCTCTTGTGGTTCACCCTCCTGAGCTACATGGTCTTCCATTGAAAGAAGGAAATTTATAAGTATACGTTAGGAAATAAATATCTATAATCACAGTAGATATTTCTATTTCCAAAGCACACATACCAGAATGGATACTGTGCTCCCCACTATCATGGGACATGCACACCCCAACATCAGCTGGTACATGCTGAGTAACGCTAGATTCACTGCTACGGTTGCACTGTTGCTTAAAAGCAAACATAAATATTTAGTTATTGATGATATAATAAAAATTGAATATACTTTAATACTATACTGTAATGATGTCCTTATTCATTTTATTTACTTGCATTTGCGTCATTGGGGAGAGTGGAGTCTGCCCCAAGCTTATCCGATATTCAATCACACTTTTAAAACCATACTTGAAACCAAGCTTTAGGTCTTCCTTGGTGGCAGCATCTTGGAACGTATTTCCCTGCAATGCATACCATTTTTGAAATTTTACGTATCAAAAACAGATATTTGTTCGCTACTGTCAAATAAATATTCCCCACAGTTAATCATCTAATTCTTACGATTCAGGATCTTAGTTTTCTATAGCCACCCTAGCCTATCCTATACTTCCCGTGCTTTTCCACTCTATCCTTGGTTTCTTTGGAGGTGTCAGGTAGCCTATATATGAAAATTTTGAAATTTTTTAGATATAAGAATTCTTACTTAAAACAAAAAAAAATAAAAATAAATGAGCATATTTCACTAAAAAGTTGATATGTTTTGTACCTTGATTTTCTAGGCTGTGGTTGTTTTCCTTGTCTTTTTAACAAGTTATCCTTTGCATCCTCTATGAGTACCTTCCACTCTTTTTCCGGAACCATGGGAGGGCGCTCATGCTTGAGGTCAAGTTGCAATTTATCCCTATATTGAGCCCTGGTATATTTTAAATTCTCACCGGCTAACTTTGTAACCACTTTCTTGTTGAATGTTGCCGAACAACTTTACTTTGTGGCCTATCAATTCATCTATCTTTGCACTATCTTGTCTATTTCACTGTGTGCGAATGGTGGGGCCAAACAACTCCAATGCTTTGTCATTCAAATTCCTATAGAAAAAATTATTTCCTATAGAAGCGTGTAATCCATTAATTTTTCATAATTTCAACGTATGTCCATTTCAATTTCATGATTAAAATGAATAAATTAATTAATAATTACTTGCAATATTTTGAATCTTGATTGGAACACAAGCGTAATCCACCAGAAAGGTGAGATCTAGTGATCCGGTGCTTTTAACTCGTGCTGCTCCAGGAAAAGTTTCCTAGTCATCTACAGTACGTTCATCTCCATAATCATGTGGAGTCCCAGGCTCCGTCTCATCATGCTGATCAAAATCAATGCCCTCATCAATGGATTTGAGGCCAACCATAGGAGTGTCAAAAAGCCTCATTGGTACATTTCTTTGTCAATGTTGTTGCTGCATTGGAGCATCACTGCTACCTATACCTGTCTCGACAGTTTCTCTAGTCACGGGTCGTAAAAAATCCTACAAACGAAAAAAATTTACTTTATCAGATCACTTGGAAAAATAGAAAACATAATATAAGATATGAAATCATGTCATGGCTTAAAAAAATATGTGAAGATGCCACTTACCCCTTAAGATTTTATTTGTTCTTTTAGCTCTTCAATCCTTGCCCTGATCTCTTGTGTCATGGGCCTGGTGTGAGCGAAGGAAATCATTTCTATGTTTGCCTTTTTTAGGGACTTCATTATAGTTTCCATTAGGTCTGTGGAATAGTAAATTTCATCCTCAAGCTCCTCATCACCTAGATCAAGTGCATTGGACTAAATTCGTCAAACAATAAAACTAAGCAAAATAATTTTAACATCATTCAAACATTGTTATTGTAATGAAATTTAGTTATTGTTAAGAACTAACACTTACCTGATGTGGTGTTGTGGCTGGTGAATTCCCACGGTCACCTCGTACTGATATACTTCTAGTGGGTGAATTTCCATGGTCGTCCTGGACTGTGGAAGCAGCAGGTGCCTTTCCACGGTCCTCACCCTTCCAGGGTCCTCACCCTGACACGATAAATCAGTCAATAATTCATCATAAGCACAGAAAAATGTGAATGTCAACAATGGAAATCGAAAGTTAACAGAAAAAATCGAAACATTTAGTTATTATATTTAACACTTACCTGATGGGGCACAGAGTGTGACCTTCCATAGTCACCCTGGAGACCATGGAAGCAGGAGGTGCCTTTCCACTGGTGCCACCCTAACATAATAAATCAATAAATAAACGTTATGAAAATAATTGTAACACAATAAAAAATGAGATATTGCAATAATATTTATTTTTACCTCAGAAGTAGAGGACACGTGTTCTGTTTCATGATGATCATGGGAAGACCCCTACCATAGTGTAATAAGCACGTTTTCACATGGAAATCTTCTGGGGTTGGAGTTTCTAGTTATTGTTGTCATATTTAGTTACTATATTTATTTGAGTCAATAATTGTAACATAAACAAAAATGAGACATTGCAACAATATTTACTTTTACCTCCAAAGGATAAGACACATGTTCTTCTCCATGGCAATGAGAAGACCCCTGACACAGTGTAATAAGCATGTTATCATATGGGAATATTCACAATACACACGAAAAAAGTGGATTGTAACAGTGAAAATCGAATGTTAACAAAAAAAATCGAAACAGTTTGTTATTGTAGTCATATTTATTTACTATATTTAACATTTACCTGACGAGGAATAGCTTGTGACCTTCCACGGTCACCCTAGACCGTGGAAGCAACATGTGGCTTTCCACTTCCACCACCCTGACACAATAAATCAATCAATAAAAGTTGAGTCAATAATCATAACATAAACACAAATGAGATAAGCATAACAATGTAATAAGCATGTTATCACATGGAAATATTCATAATAAGCATGAAAAAAGTGAATGTCAACATTGGAAATCAAATGTTAACAGAAAAAATCAAAACATTTAGTTATTATATTTAACACTTACCTGAAGGGGCATAGAGTGTGACCTTCCACGGTCACCCTGGACCATGGAAGCAGGAGGTTCCTTTCCACTGGCACCACCCTGACACAATAAATCAATAAATAAATGTTATGAAAATAATTGTAACATAATAAAAAAAGAGATATTGCAATGGTATTTATTTTTACCTCGGAAGTAGAGGACACGCGTTCTGTTCCATGACGATCATGGGCAGACCCCTGCCACAATGTAATAAGCATGTTGTCACATGGAAATCTTGTGGGGTTGGAGTTTCTAGTTATTGTAGTCATATTTAGTTACTATATTTATTTGAGTCAATAAATGTAACATTAACAAAAATGAGACATTGCAATAATATTTACTTTTACCTCCGAAGGATAAGATACATGTTTTGCTCCATGGCGATGAGAAGACCCCCGACACAGTGTAATAAGCATGTAATCATATGGAAATATTCACAATAAGCATGAAAAAAGTGAATGGTAACAATGAATATCGAATGTCAACAGAAAAAATCGAAACATTTTGTTATTGTAGTCATATTTATTTACTATATTTAACATTTACCTGACGAGGCATAGATTGTGACCTTCCACGGTCACCCTGGACCGTGGAAGCAGCATGTGGCTTTCCACTAGCACGCCAAAGTATCCCTCAAGTAGTCAAAGACAATCAACATAGCAAAATCGTAGAACAAAAATGACAAAATCACATCTGATGAATTACATGATGGGAATAACCTTCCTTAATGTACTCAGATTTTAAATTTCAGTCCAAATCTTACCTCTCAGAGGAAAGTCAACAACTGGAAAAAAATGGCCCTTACTCAAGGGCATAAACATACCTGAGAGAGAGAGAGAGAGAGAGAGACCATAAATGTTGATACAAAGACATACAAGTACAGCAGAAGAACCAACCATTGAAAGAGGTACGACACAGTCAAGATCATGCCCAAAAAATCAATGAGCACACATAGTATCCCTCAAAACAATCAAAGACAGTCAATGGTGAGCTCTTAGAATGGATTCCTAATGAGGGCAGCTAGACCAGGAGCCTACTTTAATTATCAACTCAGGGGACGTACAAACTTCAGAGGTGCTAACACTGTATGTGCTCTAAAGGATAGTCTTCGTTGTGTTTTTAGGGTGTGGGTATATATCTTAAAGGTTTATCTAATCAAGAATAAGGTGAGCTAAAAAGACTGTAAATCTATGAATGACAAATTCCCCTGCTAAGAAGTTAAATACTGCAAATTGTAAATCTATTCTTGAGAATTAAAATGCTGAAAGCTTGATAAACTTATGCTAAGAATTGAACTGTTGAAAGATGAGATTTTTAATCTAAGAACTGAATACTGAAATTAAGTGATGAATATTGAAAGGCTAACCTAAAAATTAAATGTTGAAACCCAAATCCAGAACATAAACATCTAATGCTGAGAATTAACCAATCTGATCTATTCGGATTAAACACTACAAGTGATGATCATTAAATCAAGGAATTGAAAGTAATTAACCTCTATGATCTAAGTCTGATAAAAGAAATATGCATGAGCTTTTTGGATCTGAATCATTGCCTTATCAATATGAAAATATATGAAAACAGATGTCAAAATATGCATGCGCAGAACACAGCTATAGGACTATGGAATGCGTCCTACCGAACTACAAAATGAGCGTTGATCAACTACAGAAAATATGTTGAATGAAAATAATCTTTTAACTAAAATAAAACCATACTATTTAAATGCCATCAAGGTATCTTATTACACAATAAGAAGTAAATCAATTCACAGCATAAATGGAAAATACCTGAAAACAGAGTAAAGCTCCTGACTTACGTGTTGGAGGGGCCCTCCCCAACTCGTACTTAGGAGTATGAAAAACTTATAAACATAGGTTGGAACGTAACATCAATATTCTCATTAAAATAATAACTTCATGGTTCAGAAATAGTCTGTAACACAAATTTTCTCTGCAGTAAAATGTAATAACGTAATTCCACAAAATAGCAACAGGACCCCCTCGCTACCCGAGAGGTCCATATATATATGCCTCAAATTCTAACCTAACTACTTTCTTTAATCTCCAATCCTATTGAATAGGATTTCTTCTCTATAAGTCAGGGAAAAAGAGCACCGAGCCTCGTATGGTCTTCCAGTCCTTCGAGCTAGATTTGCGTGTTGCTTCTTAGTGTACCTGCGCCTGCTCATACATACTCATTTTCATGTAATTAGTTTATAGAAGACGCCCTTTAAGCATAAAAAGAATAATATTAAAAAATATTCATTAAATAATCAAAGGAAATCATTAACCCACAAAACAAGTGTATTTCCTTCATCATATCTTGCGTTTTACTGTGGCAAAAAGGCTATAGGATACCTATAATTTGGGTTATGCAGCCAAAACAAACAACGGTATGGACATGCATGCGTGCAGAAGTGAGAACCAAAATTGCAACAGAAACCCTCATAAAGGACAGTGCTAAGTAAGGACAAGATAATCAAAGCAATAAGAAGGCTTCAGACAAAGACAAAAGTAGCTAGAACTAGAGTGCTAATTTATGAAGGGTGTAGACACTGATTGAGAAGCAACCTTTTGATAAATGCTCAGACATAGGGGGAGTATATTACTTAGTCAAAAAGTAATTTTGTGACAGTAAGAAGCAATTTCTCAGGTAAATCCAAGAAGGAAAGGGAAGCCAATTTCAGTACAAGTATATCAGCATATCAAACAAGGGGAGCAGTCAAATAAAGCAGCATCCAAAAATATTTTTTTTTGGGGCATTGTGAAGTCCTTGATGGACAAGTCTTTGACCCTTTGTCATTAATGTCAAAGGGGGAGAGTGCTTGAAAAGGTTTCCATCAATGACAAAGGGGGAGATTGATGAGCAAGGTTGTCATTGATGACTAATCATTAATGATGAAGGTAAGATAAAGGATGATGATATGACAAGAAGTGAGAAATATTGATGGCATGGATTGATATGGTTATTGGAACACCAAATGGGTCAAATGACCCATTCTGTGGTCATTTTTGGTTTGATGGGGCCATGGAACCCGTGGTGATGGTCCATGCTACCAATTGACGATGGGCTTGAAGTCCATGGAAAAGATCTAGATTCATCTTGATTGAAAGTCTTATGCTAACCTTGAAAGAGTCCTAGAAACTCTTGCATATGGTTCCTTTTGTTCGGTGTGCCATTGTGTCCATTAAGCTAAATGAAGGGTCAACGAAAAATCTAACCACAAGTCAACACACAAACATGGCTAACCACAAACATAATAGAACAAGTGGGATAACAACAAAGTCAACATAACAAATTCAACATAACATAACAAGTGGGGTAACCATAACCATAACATAACTAATGGGATAACCACAAAGTCAGCATAACATAACAAGTGGGCTAACAACCACAAATTCAACATAACATAACAACACTCTCTCTCAAAGATATGTGGTCCACATATGTGCCATGAAGCAACTGAAAGTTTATCATCACTATATAGGAAGGGTTCAACTTGGAAGATGTGATCTTCTCATCCTCATTTAGGTTCTGTCGGAATCCGAATTTCAAAATACCCAACCAAGGGGAAACCAAACATGGAAGCACACTTGCACCAACAAAATTAGTGAACCAAGATAGCATAGCTGTAACATTAAAACTTAATTTTCATCTCTTTCAACTACTCCATTAAAACATAATGTTCATCTCTTTCAACTCCTCCATCAAAAAATAGTGTTCATCTCTTTCAACCTTAATACTCCCAAGGGTCAATAGGTCCTTGTGTTAAAGTTGACAAAGATGAAAACTATGTGTTGAAATGGAGCACCCACAAATGAAGTGTTTTACATTGATGAAGAGTGTGGGAACCTTAGTGTTTATATATACAAATTCCCTAGCACCTGAAAAATTAGAAACCAATAACAAGGAATCATACTACCACCTGCCAAGACATACCATGCTGCAAGACTACCATTAAATATTGTATGTGCCATTAAAGAACAAACAATGCAACATCTATTTCTAAGAATCAATCTGTGATTGAATTTCAAAGCTTTGTAAGATATTTTATGAAGAAACAGAGTGATTCTGGTGTATATGTATATGTTGTGTTTGACTAGATGAATTGTTGTAACGAATTTTTGATTTCTTTACTAGGTATGTAAATTTCGAATTAAATGCTTGAAATTTATGCAAGTACTGTTTAACAATACAAATACACAAAGAATATGTATCTAAATCATTTACAGACTTCATGGGTATAGTCTGATTGGGGATGAATTCTTTTCTAAATCCTAATAGATGCTCGAATAAGTTGATTTCGATAAGAAATGGGTGGAGAATTCATATGCAGAGCACAGAGGTCCATTGGATTTCCCCAGGGCTTGCATCACTACGCTACCAGGGTTAATGGGCTTACCGAATTCATTAAGCCCTTTTTTATCCTCTGGACTTCCGCCGGATTGCCTCCCCTGGGAACGTCGGTATCCCTTGGACTGGTATCCCGTGCTCCTCGATTTGCCACTACTCTGCTCATCAAATTACCAATGCTCTGGATGCTGCTAATGAACTGGTGCGCGAGAGTGAACTTGTTCTTTGATTTTTTTCCCTGAATGTTTCTAATGAGCTAGTGCGCGAGAGTCTTTTCCTTCTATGTTTTTTTGTATTTTTATTTGCATATTTTATATTGTGTGTTTTGTTTTGTTTTTTTATTTGCATATTTATTTTTTTGTTTAGCTTATTTTGGTTTTTTTTTATTTGCATATTTTATATTTTATTGCATTTTAAATTAATTTGAGTTTATCATCTTCATCATCATCATCATATTCATCATCATCATCATCATCATCATCATCATCATCATCATCATCATCTTCATCGTCACAATTTTAGGTGGAGCCCAGTAAATGAAGACATCTACATGATAGGGGGAGCAACTAATTGAGTCAAATATTAATTAAGGATTGCTCCTAACACCTATTCCAAGGACTAATATGACAATTCAATATGATCCGAGGAAGCAGTAAAAAAAAAATACAACTTTTTGGGCCATGTGAAGCCTCCTATTCTTAGATTTGTGCACATGAAGAATCAAGACTAATGGTTCTAGTCCAGTGTCTTAAAAGAGGAAGATCCTAACTTAGCAGTTTGGTAGTTCTATAAAGTGCATTCTTTATAGGAGTGAATAATCACTCATAACCATTCTATTATAATTTTTTCCAAGCTCATAAGACTTTAGTGAATACCAAGGTAAAGATATTGTCATCACATCTTCATCATCATCATCATCATCTTCATCAACTTCATCATCATCACCATCATCATCATCTTCATCTTCATCATGATCATCATCCTCATCCTAATCATCATCATGATAATCATGATCATCATCTTCATCATCCTCATCCTAGTCATCATCATCATCATCATCATCATCATCCTCTTCATCATCATTCTCATCATCATCATCCTCATCCTCATCCTCATCCTCATCATCATCATCGTCGTTGTCGTCATCACCACCACCATCATTGATCATCATCATCATCATCATATTCATCTTCATCGTCATCGCCATCATCATCATCGTCGTCATCTCCCTCTTCGACCTAATATTCAACATCTTGATCATCGTGATCATCATCATCTTCATCATGATCATCATGTTCGTCACCACCACCATCATCAATCATCATCTTCATCATCATCATCATCACCGTACTCCTCCTCCTCATCAACATCTTCATCATCATCATCATCATCATCATCATCATCCTCATCATCCTCATCCTCAT